>QEYB01001188.1:0-69907 GCA_017562135.1 Dipylidium caninum
GAAGAGAGATCAAGGTACATGGCAATGTGGACGTGGATCAATGCCAATATCGAGAAAAATCGATAGCATGTGGCAATTATACATCGCGATTTGCGCATCCTGCAGCCCATTCTGCATGAGATGGGTCGAAGGTAAGCCTGGATGAGTTGGAAGAAGTGTTTGCATAGTCCGGGTAGTTCATCTTCTTGACCTCAACAAGTCGGCGTAATAGAGGTATACTCCAAGTTGAGACCCACTTATGATATTCGCACATTGACGTGTCCACTGCCAAAATCGCGATGAGAGATACTCGCGATTTCGCAATTTCTGCACCGCCTATACTTAGCATGAGATTATTGTGAGGTCGAAGGTTGGGTCCATAGGAATGGATGTGCGAAAGAGGTCAGTGTTGCGAAATTTGTGTGTCCATTTACGCCTCACAGTCGCGTATGCGCTCCCATCTGCACATCTCTTGCTCATAATCGCAGGCCGGATGTACGCCCGTTAGTCCTATCTTGCCAATCTTGCCATTGAGTCGCACAAAATACTTTCCATGTTCGTTTTAGGTTAGTGCGGCATCCAATATGTGCAGCCACAGGAATGGTTGCAATCAGCACGATGGGTGGATTCGAACGAGTTGGAGCGGCGAGGAGAGGTGAGTGGACAAAGAAGTGCTATGATGACACACTGTTGTATTCATTTGCAGGGCTTCTCACCAAAAAGTCGGCGTATCGATTACGCATCGGCGTCAATCTGTGCCATCTTTTGGCTAGGACCTGTTTCGCACCATTTGATTTCAGTGGTTCACCCTGCCAAATCGGCTTATCTCTGGGAGTAATAGTGAATGGCGGAGAAGTATAATCCATTTTTTGGAAATTTGGTCGCTTACCTGGCACGTTTATAAAGGCGGATTTTGGGTTCCTCCCGGGCCAAGTAGGCTCTTGCGAATGGTTTGTTGTAAAAAGCAGGAAGTCGGTAAAACAACCTGCTGTTGCTTTATCACCGAGATTAAGTCGTTTAGACTGTGGGACTGATTTGTGACAGTCAGACATCGCGAGAAGCTTGAGTCCATCCTGGAATTGCAGTGATGAAGTCAACAAAGCGTTTTAATACGTATGGAAAGTAAGTAAGTTGAAGAGCAACAGTTTTACAATTGTAGGGAGGGCAACCCATGAGTCGACCATTCATTGTTATCACATATATCAGGCGATAATTTGCAGCCAACGGAGTGAATCTCGTCTCTTGATTTCGATTTAGTGTAATTGTCTCATAATTCTCCTGATTGGCTTCGCGTGTGCCCCCTTAAGGGCAATTAGGAGGGGCGTGGTTGTCGTGTTGGGGATAGATTGAGGGGCATCAGAGCAATACTTTAATTGCATCTTGGATCGCTTCTTGAGTGTTAAATGTCATTGTTGCCTTATTTCAGGCGGTTTCTGGCGACCTGGCCTTACCGGAATTTTTCCAAACACATCTGGAGTACATTGAATAGTCAGCGGGTAAGGCGAGCACTCATTCTATTCATTGGTGCCGCTTTTTTTGCGTGAAGATGCCGAACTCGGTAACTATCCCCCTGGTGCGTGAATGAGCAAATCTGATGGCAACGGGAAATGTGTATTTGCCGGTGAATCTAGTGTTCCTGGACCCGTGTACAAAGGTTTGTGCTTGTCGCGTCAAGGCCAGACTTGTTGTGGTTGTTCTCTCAAACAGTCGTGGCTTAGCTTCGACAGTTAACTAATTCTCAAGAAACATTTGCCCTCATGAGAGTTGTCACCCGTTGAATCCGATGAAATCTCTCAGATGACCGAAGATGGAATGGCCTTGCTGTGCTGTGCCGGGGATGCTGCTATTACCTTTCTGGCTACCACCTGCCTTTCATTAACTAATTCCTACCTTGTAAAGTGGAGCACAGGACCTTGGGGTGAAGTGGTATGCGATCGCCACTGACGGAAATGGTGTTTGTGTGACTTCTCAATTTGTCAGTGTGACAGTTAATCAGGCCCAAGATCCTGTTATTGGATATTTAGTAAGATTATTGCTTGGCGGCTGAGTATAGCAGAGGTATGTAGTACAATTTGGGGTCTGAGCCCATTCTACGAGAGTGGGCTGTGTCCATGCGTGAGTAAGCTGAGATGCGTGTGAGCCAATGGAATGGCTTGCATCCGGTTGGTAGCAGGGACTCCATTGCACATTAGTAATTAGTAATAGGCTCAATGGAATCACAGGAGTACCAGACAATTTGTTTTGAGAGGGCAATCTGCGGTAAAGGCTCGGGGGAGAGGAGAGAAGCGCTTGGGGTTTAGGGTAGGAGAGAGAGGAGAGATGGGTTAGGGGGGTAGGGTAGGGAGGAGGAGAGGGGAGGGGGGAGGTGAACTGATGAGCGGGTGGGTGAGGGTTATGTGAGAAGGGAGAAGGAGAGGGTGGGAGGAGGAAGGGGATGGGTGTGTGAGGGGAAAGAGATTAACTCGGTGTCTCGCATTCCTTTCGTTGTAGATGAAGCTGCCTGCATCATTGGGCCAGAAGAGGATTCGCGTAATCGAGAACTTCCTCTCGCACTACCAAATGGGTGAGTTGGTTTGTTAGGGGCAGGTCTTCTTGCCCCACCTTCATCTCCTTCCGGTGTTGCGGTCGAAGTGGCCATAGCTGATGAACACACGTTGTTATCCGTGACGTAGAAAACAAGGTGGTAGAGCGGGAGCAGGAGCAGGAGCAGAGCAGGAGGTGGAATTAGAAGTGGAAGTGGAGTGGACCGAGAACGGAGTAGTGGCAGTTGAAGTGATGGTCGATATGACAGGGGAATAGACGGCAAAAGTGGATAGTAGGCGGCGTGTTCTGCACCGCATTTGGTTGGTCGTGGACTCTCGAGGGAGTCTGGGGAGAGGGGAGGCAGTAGCAGCAGGAGTAGCAGTAGGAGGAGGAGAAAGAAGAAGAAGAAGAAAAGGAGGAGGGGGAGGAGGAAGAGGAAGAGGATTTGTAGGGACGATTGTCCTACGGTCGAATGAACAGGTGGGACAAGGGGTCAGAAAAACATAGGAACAGATAGACAGGAAGAGCAAAAGATTATTGCGTAGAATGGAATTCGCAGCGCTGTGGCCGGTGGTAGGCAGACGAGACGGGGGAGTGGTGGATGAAAGGGGGAGAAGTGCCAAGGTCGAGGATGGGGCTAATGGGTGGAATAAGCTGTAAGATGTAGGAGAAGGAAGACGATAGTTTGCGACGAGGATGAGGAGGGTGGGAAGAAGATAGGCTATTTCATCACTACTATCAGTGTTCCAGATGATTACTTTATTCCACTAAACCGTGTCTCGGGCACTTCCTTCTCTGCTTCCACACCACAAACCTGTTCTCTTCTGCAATTCGTCTCCTAGGAGTCGTCAAACCCTCTCCTCTGCTCCTCTTGTGTTCCCTTTCATTTCATTGACAAGCTGTCCTTGTACTCTTGCAGTAGGCCACGTCGCTACGCGGAATAGGGACGGGCTGATGTGGCCTAACCGCGTTCTTGTCGTGTAGCTAAGCATCCCAGTAGAGGGGACGCGTTATAATGCTCTAGAGTATTCCCTAATTGTCACAATCTCCTCCACGTTACATGCACCAATTGGTGGGTCTTCGTTGCCCCATTAATTGGCACCTGTCTCGAGGTAGGCGCACCTGGGGAGATGACTCGTCACAACAAACCACCTACCGAGAAGACGCGATGTCGAAACACGGTCGCATCGTTGCATTAGAATGGGCGCTCGGGAGACGACATTCACATCGGATGAAGCCATAACTTTCAAAGGAGGCTTCGCATGTCCAACATCGGTTAGGCACTGTCACGCGAATGCATCGTATATAGACTGTTTAATTTTTGATTAGTCGCACACACGTTAGTGCTTCCACCGTGTTTGATAGTGTATCTCATCCTCTTCTTCCTTAAAGGACGGATCGTGATGTGTTGGTCCAGGTGGACGTGTGAGTAGGGCAAAGCGCTGACTGCAGTGTTACTTAAAAGACAATTCCCTTCACCTTTGAGACCTGTGTTCGGACGCCTCGTGCGTGTGTGGTGGATATCGATGCACCCGAAGAAGGGGGACGAGTTTTAGCACAGGCAGAAAGCAAAAGTCGGGTTTGACAAGGAAGTGGAGTATGCGAAGAGCGATGAGGAAAATAAGGGAAGTGGCAACTGTGGCCGTTTTGCGTCTATGCGCCTCACTTCATTGTTTCACGCTACAAGACCATGGTCACTCACTCGACTGATTCTCTCCTCTCCTCTCCTTCCTCCTTTCCTTCCTTCCTTCCTTCCTTCCTCCCTTCCTCCCTTCCTCCCTCCCTCCTTCCCTCCCTCCCTCCCTCTATCTCTTCACTTACCTCCCTCCCCACTCGTCTCCTTTTTCCTCCTCTATCCTCGCCTCGCCTCGCCTCGCCTCGTCCCACCTCCCTTATACTCCTCCATCTCCACCTCTATTCCCACGCTCGCCTTTCTCTTTTACTTATCTTCTCCTCTCTCATTCCCCTCTCATTGCACACTGCTGTCGCCTTTGCCGAGTAGATCCTAGTCCGCCAGCAACCAAAGACATAGTCGAGGCGTACAATCGACTGCGTAGCAACATTCTGCTGCTCTACGATCTACGAGGTGCCCTGCTGCAGTGCGACTACGAACTACACGCCGCCAGAGCTCGTATGGAGCTGTTTGCTGCTGACAGAGTAAGCTCTTTTCGCCTCTGCTTGTGTGTACGAGTTCAAGTGTGAGGCGCCTTTGTGGCTTGCCAAATATTGTTTCGCACCGATTCATAGCCTCGGACGACCATTTGCCAGTGTGCACGCAGGTGAGTGATATGCTCAAGCGGGCGTTTTCGTAGTCTCGTTCGAGTAGCTGAAGTGCCTCCAAATAACGGGTAGTTTTTGTTTCACTCCCCTCGGTATCGAGTAGTCTCGTCCACAACCAATTCAGGCAATATCACTATCAGGTAGTTGGTGAGGTGTCGCAGTGTGGCTTGCATCGCGTAGAATGGTTGAAGTTATGAGGCGGATGAGCATTGGTAGTTGGGTGATGCGAGGAATGATGAGTGGATTTCAATTGAAGACAAAAGAACCGTCGACGTGTGTGATGTCACTGTGGGGTGTTGCAGTCACTTCCTCAAGAGGCACTTTCCTCGAATATGCCGGTGTGCAGGTGGTGGCCAATTGCGTGAAGGGTGTGTGACAGAAACCGCTGAAACAAGTGCACTTTTCAACCTGCCTTTGGCATTAGCCCCTCCGGTGCAACTCCTACCGACCGTCCACAGTTGTGTGTGGGAGTTGTGTAGGAATCGCAAAAGGCCTTCTCCGCCCTCAAATGTGCGTTTTCCAAGTGAATGCTATTCTGTTCAACTGACAGTCCCAATTTCGCAACTCACCTTATTGTCCTGCAACAGGCTCTCATCCGCGCTACGTGTCCCCTCCGCCCCTTCACCACTCCACAGATCACTACTTGGACACAGTTCTGATCTCACGATTAGGCGGCCCGTTGGACAATCTCGTAGTTGCGTTAGGAGAATAATTTAAAGTGGCGACACATCTCTCGCAAATGTTGAAGCCATCAGTGTATTTATTGGCAGAGGGGCGGTGATGGAGCCCAGTAACCTTTTCTTCCAATATCCGTCCTCCATCGTGTGGAAGGTGGTCGCTTCGCGTCGTGCCAGTGAATGAAGTGGAATGAAGATTTGCATTGAAGGGCGGCTGGGGCGGGTGTGGGTATTGCGTTGGCAGATTAGGGTGGGATGTTATGTTCACCTCCGCGACAGTGCGTGTGTGTTTTCTGTTAGCGGTGAATGTGTGGATGATGCATCACGAAAACTGTAAATGGCTTTTGGGAAAGTAGGGTATCATGGAGTTATAGGTGCTTTGACCTGGACGATGCATCGATGTTGGCTGGTTGCTGTCCACGTCGGTTTGGAGAAGCAGTCCGTCTCAGGGACACGCCAAGGTGAGGGTATTCTCGTCCAACCATCCGTGATTGGTTGTGGGGACGCTTTTTCAGGCGGTGATCACCTGAGAGTAGGGGTTATAAGTGGAGTTTGAGACATCTCAAACCCGATTGCACGTTGCCACCGTGCTTGTCGCTGCGTCTTGACCCATTGTAGCAGTGGCAAGAGGTCTGCGGACATCGGCACCGCAATGGCGAACACGCGGATGTTTGACAACGATGGGAGGGATGGTGTCGGACACCGGAGTAGGCTTCTTGACACTTTCATTCGGTGTTGCGGTGGTGGTACTAAGCCCCTATTTCCGCTTGGCCTATTCAGGCAGTATTGGCCGTACAAGTGAGGGGAGTGGTCCCTGCAGTCTGTTGCTCTCATGATTGCAGGTGTTTTGGCAGAGGCGCCTCTTGCGACGTCACTAACACTTGAATGAGTCTCGCTTGGGCATTTAGACGCATGCATTTGAGAGTAGGTGAAAATATTGGCCTCGTGAACTGATGCGAAGACAATGGGAGACCGGCGAGCCATTATGAGATCAACGCGGTCGGTGGTGTGTATGGCGATGTGAGTGTGATGAGGTGTGGCAGTGAAGAAGGAGGTAGGAGTGGTGGAGGAGGAGAAAGGGTGTGGGTGGCTACGTGGCGAGGTTGCGCGGTGGCGGGGAGTTGGAGGTGAGCGAGAGTAAGTGGTAGTGAAGTGTGACGAAAAGCGTGGGAGGGCATTGTTGTGAGGGAGTGGTCATGTTGGTGTGTGGGGTGGAGAGCGATGTTGACGACGATGCGGTAGGTGCTCTTGCTGGTGAGTTGACATCTGCTGTGTTGGTGAGCGAGGAGACCACTCGACGGGATGCGGTGAGGGTGTTCCATTGAAGAGTAGTGAGGTTACACCGCGCCAACATCGCCATATTCCCCGTCGTCGCCGCTGTCATTGCCATTGTGGC
The DNA here is from genome assembly GCA_017562135.1 of Dipylidium caninum. Lineage (NCBI taxonomy): Eukaryota > Metazoa > Platyhelminthes > Cestoda > Cyclophyllidea > Dipylidiidae > Dipylidium > Dipylidium caninum. The sequence goes on from QEYB01001188.1 coordinate 6,856, forward strand.
CACAACCACAGCTAATCACAAGCCCCACCATCACCATCACCGTCATCGTCACAGTCCTTGGCAATGTCAATTGACACAGAATATGTACACACACACGAAACCACGTACAATGGAGTGTGTGAAGTCGGCTACTGCTAGTGATGTAGCCGTTACTGTGGCTGCGACTGTTGATGTAAGGGTAGAATTGCTCGAAGGCGGCCTCGGTTATTGGTACAAAAGTAGTCCAAACAATGTTTCAGCATGCGTCAGGAGTTGACTGGTGGTGTGCGCGATGGGTGTATGCGTTGACGAGGGATTGATGTGAATTCTAAATGTTTTATTTTCGTTTTTTGAAAGTTTATAATGATATAAAACTCATTGTCCATGCTAACTCCTCTTGATCGTGATTTGTGTAGTCAATGCATTTCCCTGTTTTTTTTTTTTCCCTTTTTAATTTTTTATAATTTTAATTTTAAGAGAGGCACTGGTCATGTTGGCGGTAGTATATAAAGTGGACCTTTTGAACATGTTTAAAAACATTTGATTTGATAAAAATCCCTCCGTTCACCCACATCACTCGTGCCTTTTACGTAGCTAATTATCCGTCTTCCTTTTTGAATATTTGGGACATTGAAATACCGTCTTGTTGAATTTGTAACTGCGTATTTACTAATCCGCAACCGGACCACGATGAACTGGCTTTCACCGGCTCCTTGATTTATCCTTTTGCGGAAAAGTTATGAAAAGTTGTGATATTTTTATGCAGTTTCTTTATGTTGTAGTCTTTTTAGCGCACTATAAGCTTTTAACATCTAGTCCTAAATCGTCCGTTTTCTAGCTTGTTCATTAAATATCCAAACCTAAAGATTGTTGTAACACGCAGTTTACCTCAAACCGCTATTCTGAGAGGTATCATAAAAAGCTACTTGTCCCAGTATCAAGAACATTTTGTTCTATTGCCCTTCTTCTTACCGGGGCAGTTTCGCAGTTTTCTATATAGGAATCGGAAATGATTTTTTAAACTAAACCTTCGCATCCCTAAACTTATTTCCTGTTTACTAGTAGAAAAATAAGGACTTCTTGACACAACTTCCGGTCCTTTTCAGTCATGCTTATCCTGTGTTACGATTTATGGTTGTCTGTTTTGAGTCTTGCCTAAACAAATCTGGCGCCTCAAAGTATCCTTAAGTGCATTTAGTTCTCATAACGGTTCCGTAACGCATGTGTTGTTCAGTGTGCCATTTTGTGCTCATCACCATGAGGATTTCAGTTCAAATTTCCCCTTAAGGACAAATAGTTTCTATATAATCCTGACGATGAAGATGAAGTGAATCGTCTTCCCAACTTGTACTTGAAGAGATTTTGCGCTAAAGCTTTATGAGTGTTTCTTTTCTCCGGCGGTTATCCGTTTGTCACTTTTAATTAAATTGTTCTTTAATCTTATTATCCGTTATGTTAATCCGGAATCCTCCCTTTCCCTCTCGGAACTGCGACAATTTTAGCTAAATAGATGGTTAACTATCTTATTTAGAGTGGGGAATGATGAAAACGACCACACTTGTAAAGGGTTTAGACCTAATCAGAAAAATGAAGGCTTTTTCGTAGGAAGGTAGAGCAGACCTGAAAAAGTGTCTATTTTCTTATTCTTGTCTTCTCTTGTTGCGGAACCATCATTAATCAGTACTTGCCATTTGAGTGGCTTACAACCTGGATTTAACTCCCAGAAACTTTCCTGATTCTTAATTACTAAGGATACCATTGTGAGCTCCTGTCTGCGACTTTTTTCCTGACTCATTCCCGTAGTCAAATTAATGCAATAATTCTGGGATATCAGATATCTTCTTTAAAGATCTTTCTCTCATTCCATTGTCTTCAAGTCCGGATACTTTTTTGAGTCCAACTACTAATAATGGTTACCATGGTTTGAAACCTTTAGTGTGATGGTCTTTCCCGTGACCTGCAGGAATGACCTTTTTAACCAACAAGGGTAGGGCTTTTTCCTATATAGAACCCTCAGTTTGGAACGTGTAAACACTCAGGAAGTTTTATTTTCCTCAACCAGGTCGGACTTCTAAAACCATAAACTACATGACCACAATTTTATTCCGTTAAAATGACGGCTAAGTGTTTGGCTAGGGGGAAGCACTTTCTTGATACTCGATACCTCTCATAAGACTGTGCACGTTGCCTTATTTTTTGTCTACGGGGTAACGGCAGCATATGGCAATTTAACAAACATGTGGACTAATAGTCGTTCTATTTTGCTATTTGCTAACACTTTGCTTCTAAAAGGTGTGATTTACAACATTGTTCATTTTCTTTCAGATTCCGTCGAGTCTTGCCAAACTAACCAGCAACGCGTCCACAGGTCCTTCACCGCCTCCAGGTGTTGAAGCGAGTGTGTTGGCCGCATTGAAGGCCGCCGATTCGAAGCGTCCTGCCCCACCACGCCACTCTTTCGGTCATGCAGGTTCGCTGGCCGCAGCTGCTGGCACTGCGGGAGCCCTGGCCACAGTCCTCCCCCCCATCCCTTCGCCCCTGCCGTCACCTCATACCACCTCTTCCACCTCCCCATTGGGTGATGCTTCACCTGCCTACGCCTTTGGAGGGAGTCATCAACAACAGATCTCGTCTCTGGCATCGCAGCGAAGGAAACGCGCTGCTGCAGCGGAGCAGGGTCGTGTTATGAAGAAACTGAAAACTAAGGGCCATCTACTAGAATAATGCCTAATTATCTTCTACTGTGTAAACCTGTAATTTTATTGTCTGTTTTGCGGTTTCAAAACAAAACTTGTTTCATACTTGAATGAGTATTTATAAGAAAGTATGCGAAGCAGGATGTCAAGGTTGTTGTAGTTGCATGACCGGGATGACGTGAAGTGTACAGTTGTTTTGTAGGGTGATTGGGATTTTTTGGAATTCCCAGTGAATGCATCGGGTAGGCAATGTCTTCCCGTTCTCTTCACTCTCTAAGGGCAATGGAGTAAAGAAGCTCGGATTTTCACGCTTCTAATTTATTCTCGAGATTGCAGTGCTGTCGGCTCTCCGATGTCATGTGATGCGTTCGTTTAGCTTTCCCATGTTAATGATTGTCTGTCGGTAAGCGGTTGCTCGGGGTGCGCAGTTTAGTGTTTATTATAGTCGAAACCCCAGAGATCGTGTTTGCGGGAGACCAGGCACCGTCATGACTCTATAATTCAATATTTAGAATGTTGCCATCGTTTGACTGCACTATATGAAAACATTTGTTGAAATGGTTTTGCCCTCTCGCTATCTTTATGGACATTTGGACGTCACGGAATCTCTGAGTCAGGAGCGCATCGGGTTTTCTTATATGCGAGAAAGACGTCTCTCCCGAAATGCCGCTACTCGTATTTTGCACAGGAATAGACTATTTTTAGAAGGTGCAGGCAATTAGTAGGTACACGTCTGGCGTCGAACATACGACTCGCAGGATTTCGCTCCTCACTTCGCACCGTCTCAAGCACGTGATGGTTTTTCTTATTGCGCGTGACACTTTTAGGTGGGAGCAGGTTAGAGCAAAATGAAGGTGGAATGATGCAAATCGGGAATGATTACCTGTTTTGATAGAGTATAGTGACAGTTGAGTTTATATTATTCAAGGAACCATTTGCCACAACGTTAGAGTCATGGTGTTTCATGACAATCTATAACCCACTGCTACTGAGAAGGCCTTCAAAACAATATATTACCCGGTAAAATAATCCAGAAATGGATCTTTAGGGGAACAGCCTGATTTACCTGGCAGATGTTTCAGATCACTACATTTATTAATCTTTATTCAGGTAAAATGATATGTGAATGGTAAATTAGTCAAGCTATTGTTTACTCAATTCGGAAAAAGTAGTATAGCGGGTAAACGGGATATTCGATGTTAAGACAATTTTGGTTACACTTAACAGAGTTATAACATTCACTGACACTCCTAAACGGACAAAGTGTGGACTTTTGGAGTAGGCGGTTTGCTTTGTCATTTATTGTGCGCATCATGAAAGGACAATTCAGCGAAATAGTGTCTGCGGAAAAAAGGGATATATTTTAATATAATGCGGCAGGCCTACGTAATCTCAGGGATTCAAAATGCCTATTACTAAGTTATATACTATCCGTATGCTGCTTATTCGTTGCAAGGCCTTATCATATCCAAAATTTCCGAAATCCAATGACTGAAGTGAAACGAGATTCAGCTTCTATTGGTTTTTGACTTCTGTACTCAGTGGAATTAGAGAGCTTGGAAGAAGCGAAGACTATAAGACGGATTTACGTCACACCCAACATAGACTAGTTTAAGAGTCGCCGCATAAGTCGTCAGAGTTTATTATTTACTTTCTCCGTTATGAGACCTTTGGGAGAAGACCGATCGCCGTGTCTCTGCGCATCTCCCATTATGGCTAATTCATGACGTTTAAACATTATTTATTCTGGCTCCGACGAGGAATAATCGGCCTCACTTCCCATTTTCCATCCATCCGACTTGATTGAAGTACTTGATTTTACACAACCACTTAAAACACAGAGCACAATGCAGTGCATTAGGTGAAATTTACGTTTGAGGGTTTGCCGTTGTTTTACACTATATAGTTTTCACCGATAGTACGTCGGAGAGATTATCTTTAGACTGTGTACTGCTTTGTTATTATTTTCTTAATTCTTCCCATTGGTTCTAACTTACAATGGCATCGTGCTGTCTGTCTGCACCAGGCTTGTTTTCGTAGTAATTATCTTTACTCTGTCCGAGCGTTAGCCTCTTTTTTAGCGGATCAGGGTGTTAGAGAGTTCAGCTTAAGGACCACAGGGGTGTTCTATAAAAGCGATGCTCGATCAGGTAGTTGCATATTATTCTTTCCGCATGCAACATGGATACGTATTCTTGCGGGAAAAATGTAAAGGAGTAAAAATAGTAGGAACTTTGTCCGAGAAAAGGAGAATCGAAATATCGACGACTGATGACCATCCACTCATTCCTATACATCTCCTACTGCATGTACGGGATCAAAGTTAACGTAATAAACTCTCAGAAATATTTCTATCTTGATTAGTGGACGAAAACATAGGCACAGGGAGGGAATCATACATCCACAAATCTCGTTTATTGAGTATTTCCACTTTTAATACTCTGGTTTTAATTTAAATGTTTTGTAGAAATATCACTCATCCAACGAAGTAATTTTGACTCGAAAATTCCCTTCATTCATTCAGCAGATTGTTTATTTCACAAAGGCTTTAAAAGCATGACATAAAATTCACATTACCTCACGCCGCTAATTGAGATGCGGTTTGAGATGAAAATCCATTCGTTAATATCGCCTACAAGAGTCATTTAATTACATTAAGCTGGTCCAATTTGAGGGGATGATTTCTCAGATTATAGTTTAATGAAGTGTTTTTGGCCGATCTACCCTTTAATAGGAGTCTCTTCTGCTCATCGACAAAATAAGACCTGTAACAGACGCTAGACAAAAACTTCACGTCATATGGCAGGTAAACAGTCGAGTAGAAGCAAAATTAAAAAGTTTCATGGTGTGGTTGAACCACTAAATCTTTCACTTTGTGGAACAACTAACAACAAATCTTCAGAACTAAAACAACTAAAGATTGAACGCGGAAATGGAGAAGGTGATAGGCAAGTCTCTAGGTTATTTTCGCCTCCTTTTCTAGCAATCCAGCTTAGCGCAAAAAAGTGTCACCTCAGTAGAGATCATCAATGGGAGGAAGAAGGAGGAATTTTTTAAACTATCAAAGGGGTGAGTTAATTTCAGCTTTCAGGGTTAAAGTAAGAATGCGAAACCCAACCTATGTGGATGTTGTTGGTGCCAAAGTGGGGAAAATGATGGACGGAATGAGTGTTAAAGACGAGTCAAGAGAACTCGTATGCACCGAAAGTTGTCCTTTCCATCTGAAAGACCTTCGATTTCATATATATAATAGATCTAAAATGCGCAGTCGAGGTATATTGTACTTTTGCCATTCAATCTCACCCATGCATCTGTAGCTGTCTAGCTGCAAACTGTGCCGCTATTCTTCGCATCACCACGGATAACCAAATGAAGTTAGTAAAAAATAACATTCATGGAGTCTATTCACAAAGCCAAAAGAGAGGAAGTGAAGCAGATTCGGCGGTAGGAAGCAAAATTGAAAGACGGCACGAGTCCAAAACTCACTGTCATTGAAAGGAGAAGAATAATAGTAGTAAATGCGTTTATTGACCCTCAAATTTATCCATTACGAGGCAGAGTTGACAAATCAACGTCATCCTTATTAATTAAATTAAAGAGATAAGAGAAAAGTGCTTTCATGCACATAAAGTTGATAGAAAAATTTGATTAGGGGAGAGAACTTTCACACGCCTGAGAAGGAGAACGCGTAACAAAAATTGGCAGCGGAAGTACATGGAAGAATAAGTTGACGTATTACTTTCTACGTAGCATTAAACAGTGAACTCATTCAATCTTTAGGACGTAGTAATGGAAAAGAAATGTTTAAAGCGGAGGTCAATGAGCATCTGGAAGTCAGTTGTTTTCAATCCTACACTCAAATTATTGCATTGACTGAGATTGAAGGCAAAGGACCCAAGAGCATGAAGTTATTAGTAGGAAGAGGGAATATGACATCTGATCAATTGGTCATTTAAAAGAGATTTCATCAATGCGTGTGGAAAGTGAAAAATGAATTGAGCATTAAGTCTTTAATTTGGTGTAGACTACACCGGTCAACTCCTGACGCATGCTGAAACTGTTGTTTGGACTGCTTTTGTACCAATAACGAAGGCCGTCTTCGAGCAATTCTTCCCTTACATCGACAGTTGCAGCCACAGTAACGGCTACAACAATAGCAGTAGCCGACTTCACACACTCCATTGTACGTGGTTTCGCGTGCGTGTACATATTCCGTGTCAATTGACTTTGCCAAGACTGTGACGATGACGACGATGATGGGGCGTGTGATTAGCTGTGGTTGTGGCCCACAATGGCTGTGCACAGCGGCAGTGGCGAGCGGCGAGGAATATGGCGATGTTGGCGCGGTGTAACCTCAACTACTCTTCAACGGAACACCCTCACCACATTCCCGTCGAGGGATCTCCTCACTCACCAGCAGAGAGCACCTACCGCATCGTCGTCAACATCGCTCTCCACCACCACACACCAACATGACCACTCCCTCACAACAATGCCCTCCCACGCTTTTCGTCACACTTCACTACCACATACTCTCGCTCACCTCCAACTCCCCGCCACCGCGCAGCCTCGCCACCTCGCCAACCTTGCCACCTCGCCACCCACACCCCTTGCTCCTCTTCCACCACTCCTACCTCTCCTTCACTGCCTCTGCGCCATTCGTACATTTCAGTTGCCAGGCTCATCACTGTCACACCTCATCATACTCGCATCGCCATCCACACCACCAACCGCGTTGATCTCCAAATTGCTCGCCAGTCTCCCATTGTCTTCGCATCGGTTCACGAGGCCAGTATTTTCCACCTACTCTCAAATGCATGCGTCTGAATGCCCAAAAGATTCATTGCAAGTGTTCAGCGACTTCGCAAGAGGCGCCTCTGCCAAAAACACCTGCATCATGCGCCTGCAATCATGAAAGCAACAGACTGCAGGAACCACTCCCTCATCTGTACAGGCCAATACTACCTGAATAGGCCAAACGGAAATAGGGGCTTAGTACCAGCACCGCAACACCGAATGAAAGTGTCACGTAGCCTACTCCGGTGTCCGACATCATCCCTCCCATCGTTGTCAAACATCCGCGTGTTCGCCATCGCCACGTCCGCAGACCTCTTGCCGCTGCTACAATGGGTCAAGACGCAGTGACAAGCACGGTGGCAACGCGAACTGAGAGTGACATTCATACAAATTAAACAGGCTATACACGACGCTTTTGGGCTACGTGCAATCGGACAGAGACATCTCAAACCCCACTTATAACCCCCACTCTCAGGTGATCTTCGCCTGAAAAAGCGTCCTCACAACCAACCACGGATGGTTGGACGAGACTACCCTCACCTTGGCGTGTCTCTGAGAACGGACTGCTTCTCCAAACCGACGTGGAGCGCAACCAGCCAACATCGATGCATCGTCCACGTCAAAGCACCTAAAGCTCCATGATACCCTACTTCGCCAAAAAGCCATTACCGATTTTTCGCGATGCATCATCCACACATTCACCGCTAACAGAAAAACACACACGCACTGTCGCCGAGGTGAACATAACATCCCACCGCTAACCTACCAACGCAATATCCACACCGCCCCATCCGCCCTTCAACGCAATTCTTCATTCCACTTCATTCACTGGCACGGACGCGAAGCGAAGCGACCACCTTCCACACGATGGAGGACGGATACTGGAAGAAAAGGTTACTTGGCGCCATCACCGCCCCTCTGGCAATACAATACACTGATGACTTCAACATTTGCGAATGATGTGTCGCCACTTGGAATTATTCGCCTAACGCAACTACGAGATTGTCCAACGGGGCGCCTAACCGTGAGATCGGAACTATGTCGAAGTGGAGGTCAGTTGAGTGGAGGGGTGGGGGTGGGGCGGAGGGGGCGGAGAGGAGGGGAGGGGACGTAGCGCGGATGAAGGCCTATCGCAGGACATTAAGGTGAGTTGCGAAATTGGGACTGTCAGTCGAACAGAATAACACTCACTTGGAAAACGCACATTTGAGGGCGGAGAACGCTTTTGCGAGTCCTACACACCTCCCACACACAAAACTGTGGACGGTCGGTAAGAGTTGCGCTGGGCAGGCTAATGCCAAAGGCAGGCTTGAAAAGTGCACTTGTTTCAGCGTTTCTGTCACACACCCTTCACGGAATTGGCCCCCTCCTGCACACTGGCATATTCGAGAAATGTGCCTCTTGAGGAAGTGACTGCAACACCCCACAGTGACATCACACACGTCCACGGTTCCTTCGTCATCTATTGAAATCCACTCATCATTCCCGCAATCACCCAAACTGCCATGCTCATCCGCGTCAAGCTACACTCCGACACCTCACCAACTACCTGATAGTGATATCGCCTGAATTGGTTGTGGGCGAGACTACTCGATACCGAGGGGAATAAAACAAAAACTACCCGCTGTTTGGAGGCACCTCAGCTACTCGAACGGCTACGAAAACTCTCGCTTCAGCATATCACTCACCTGCGTGCACACTCGCAAATGGTCGTCCGAGGCTATGAATCCGTGCGAAACAATATTTGGCAAGCCACAAAGGCGCCTCACACTTGAACTCGTACCCACAAGCAGAGGCAAAAAGAGCTTACTCTGTCAGCAGCAAACAGCTCCATACGAGCTCTGGCGGCGTGGAGTTTCGTAGTCGCACTGCAGCAGGGCACCTCGTAGATCGTAGAGCAGCAGAATGTTGCTACGCAGTCGATTGTACGCCTCAACTATGTCTTTGGTTGCTGGCGGACTAGGATCTACTCGGCAAAGGCGACAGAAGTGTGCAATGAGAGGGGAATGAGAGAGACGAGAAGATAAGTAAAAGAGAAATTCCAGCGTGGGAATAGAGGTGGAGATGGAGGAATATAAGGGAGGTGAGGCGAGGCAGGGATAGAGGAGGAAAAGGAGACGAGTGGGGAGGTAAGTAAGTGAAGATATAGAGAGAGGAGAAGGAGGGAGGGAGGAAGGGAGGAAGGGAGGAGGGGGAGGAAGGGAGGGAGGGAGGGAGGGAGGGAGGAAAGGAAGGAAGGAAGGAAGGAAGAAAGGAGAGAGAAGGAAGAGAAGAGAGAAACAGTCAAGTGAGTGACCATGGCCTTGTAGTGTGTAACAATGAAGTGAGGCGCATAGATGCTAAACGGCCACAGTTGCCACTTCCCCCATTTTCCTAATCGCCCCTTCACCTACTCCACTTCCTTGGCAAACCCGACTTTTGTTTTCTGCCTGTGTTAAAACTCGTCCCCCTTCTTCGGGTGCATCGATATCCACTACACACGCACGAGGCGTCCGAACACAGGTCTCAAAGGTGAAGGGCATTGTCTTTTAAGTCATATTGCAGTCAGCGCTTTCCCTACTCACACGTCCACCTGGACCAAAGGCATCACCATCCGTCCTTTAAGGAAGAAGGGGATGAGACACCCTATCAAACACGCTGTGAGCACTAACGTGTGTGCGACTAATCAAAAATTAAACAGTCTATATACGATGCATTCGCGTGACAGTGCCTAACCGATGTTGGACATGCGAAGCCTCCTTTGGAAGTTATGGCTTCATCCGATGTGAATGCCGTCTCACGAGCGTCCATTCTAATGCAACGATGCGACCGTGTTTCGACTTCTTCTCGTCTTCTCGGTAGGTAGTTTGTCGGCACGAGTCATTCCCAAGGTGCGCCTACCTCGAAACAGGTACCAATTAATGGGGCAACGCAGACCCACCAATTGGTGCATGTAACATGGAGGAGATTGTGATAATTAGGGAATACTCTAGAGCATTATATTTCCTCCCCTCTACCGGGACGCTTAGCTACACGACAAGAACGCGGTTAGGCCACATCATCCCGTCCCTATTCCGCATAGCGACGTGGCGCACTGCAAGAGCACAAGGACAGCTTGTCAAGGAAATGAAAGAGAGCAAAAGAGGAGCAGAGGAGAGGGTTTGACGACTCCTAGGAAACGAATTAGCAGGAGAACAGGTTTGTGGTGTGGAAGCAGAGAAGGAAGTGCCCGAGACACGGTTTGTTGGAATAAAGTAATCATCTGGAACAGTGATAGTAGTGATGAAATAGCACATCTACCTCCCATCCTCCTCATCCTCGCCTCAAACTATCGTCCTCCTCTCCAACATCTTATAGCCTATTCCACTCATTAGCCCATCCTCGACCTTGGCACTTTTCCCCATTTCATCCGCCACTCCCGTCTCGTCTGCCTACCCAGCCACACGCTACGAATTCCATACTACGCAATAGTCCTTTGCTCTCCTGTCTATCTGCTCCTATGTCTTTCTGACCCCTTTGTCCCGCCTGTTCATTCGAGCGTAGGAGAATCGTCCCTACAAATCCTCTCCTCCTCCTCCTCCTCCTATTCTCCTACTCACTATTACTGCTACTGCTACTGCTACTGCTACCCCTCCCCGATTCCCTCGAGAGTCCACGACATACCAAATGCGGTGCACAACACGCCGCCTACTATCCGCTTTTGCCGTCTATCCCTGTCATATCGACCATCACTTCAACTTCCACTACCACTTCCAATTCCACCTCCTGCTCCTGCTCCTGCTCCTGCTCCTACTCTTACTTCTGCTCTACCACCTTGCTCTCTACGTCACAGATAAAAGTTTGCTCATCAGCTATGGCCACTTCGACCGCGACCGCAACACCGGAAGGAGATGAAAGTGGGGAAACAAGAAGACCTGCCCCTAACAAACCAACTCACCCATTTGGTAGTGCGAGAGGAAGTTCTCGATTACGCGAATCCTCTTCTGGCCCAATGATGCAGGCAGCTTCATCTACAACGAAAGGAATGCGAGACACCGAGTTAATCTCTTTCCCCTCACACACCCATCCCCTTTCTCCATGCTCCCTCTCCTTCTTCCCTCTCCGCATACCCTCACCCACCCGCTCATCAGTTCACCTCCCCCTCTCCTCTCTCTCTACCCTACCCTACCCTAACCTTCTCTCCTCTCTTTCCTCCCCTAACCCCAGCGCTTCTCTCCTCTCCCCCGAGCCTTTACCGCAGATTGCCCTCTCAAAACAAATTGTCTGGTACTCCTGTGATACCATTGAGCCTATTACTAATTACTAATGTGCAATGGAGTCCCTGCTACCAACCGGTGCAAGCCATTCCATTGGCTCACACGCATCTCAGCCTTACTCACGCATGGACACAGCCACTCTCGTAGAATGGGCTCAGACCCCAAATTGTACTACATACCTCTGCTATACTCAGCCGCCAAGCAATAATCTTACTAAATATCCAATAACAGGATCTTGGGCCTGATTAACTGTCACACTGACAAATTGAGAAGTCACACAAACACCATTTCCGTCAGTGGCGATCGCATACCACTTCACCCCAAGGTCCTGTGCTCCACTTTACAAGGTAGGAATTAGTTAATGAAAGGCAGGTGGTAGCCAGAAAGGTAATAGCAGCATCCCCGGCACAGCACAGCAAGGCCATTCCATCTTCGGTCATCTGAGAGATTTCATCGGATTCAACGGGTGACAACACTCATGAGGCAAATGTTTTTGAGAATTGATAACTGTCGGAAGCTAAGCCACGACTGTTTGGAGAGAACAATCCACAACACAGTCTGGCCTTGACGCCGACAAGCACTAGAACCTTGTACACGGTGTCCAAGGAACACTAGATCACCGAGCAATACACATTTCCCGTTGCCACTCAATTTGCTCATTCACGGCACCCAGGGGATAGTTTACCGAGTTCGGCGATCTTCACGGCAAAAAAGCGGCACCAATGAATAGAAATGAGGTGGCTCGCCTTACCCGCTGACTATTCAAATGTACTCCAGGTGTGTTGGAAAAATCCGGGAAGGCCAGGTTCGCAGAAACCGCCTGAAATGGAGGCAACAATGAGATTTAAACACTCAAGAAGGCGACACAAGATGCAATTCATAAGTAGTTCTGCACTGCCCCTCAATCTACTCCCCAACACGAAACCACGACCCATCCTGATGCGCCTGAAGGGGGCACACGCGAAGCCAATCAGGGAGAAATGAGAGCCAATTACACTAATCGAAATCAAGAGACGAGTTCACTCCGTCTGGCTGCAATTATCGCCTGATATATGTGCACTAACAATGATGGCTCGACTCATGGGGTGCCGCTCCCCCTACAATGGTAAAACTGTGGTGCTCTTCAACTTACTTACTTTCCATACGTATTAGAACGCTTTGTTGACTCATCTACTGCAATCCAGGATGGACTCGAAGCTTCTCGCGATGTCTGACTGTCCACAAATCATGTCTCCACAGTCTGATACACGACTTGAAATCTCGGTGATGAAGCAACAGCGGTGTTACCGGACTTCCTGCCTTTACACAACCATCGCAAAAGCCTACTTGCCGAGAACAAATCCGCCTGATAAAGTAGCAGTCAAAGTTGCATCATTCAAAATGAATTCTTCTCATCCGTCAATGCTCCCATATTTACCCCTCCAAACGATAGCAGTGGCAATTAAAGTGAAAACAGTCTACCAAAACTGTGCTCTTTAATGAGTGGCACACTCATGAAAGTGTTTTTGCCTCTCGACAACTGCATTCGCCCTTTGGGCTAGCTGCCTCCTTCATTATGCTAACTTATAAATGGAGTGATTGAATAATTGAAAATAGCGAAAGTCGCCTTTTTAGCACAAGTGTATCATTCCTACTGCATGACTATACAGATCAAGATTGTAATAAGCCAGAATAGCATCAAGTCTTCGGTAGATCGTTTTGATGTGATACCGTTGTAACAAATGCTTCGATTTTTCTCGATATATTGTCACTTCATGTACCTTCTAACGCCTTGTTCCTTCGCTTAGGTACCTATCCTTAAGTTTGAACAAAAATCCCCTTCCGAGTATATGGATATGAAAGGACCTACTAAAAATTTTGCAGTGAATTTCGGTTCCTCATGAATGACAGACAACACTAGATCAAATACGTTTTTGCGATAAATTGTAGCGAAATGAGGGGGGGGGGGGCGATAAACAATTGGCCTGCAGATGAAGTGAAGATCAGTGATCAGTAAATGCAACGCAAAATACATCTCATTAAAATGCAACGCTATTTTTGGCACACCAGCATTAATTTGTTTATGTTTGCGTTGGCGGAGATGCCTGCGGAGCGAAGAAAGAGCGGGTGGATTATTTGGCCTCTTCCAAGATATAGTAGATTATCATCTGGAAGATGCAAGTTAGCTCGAGCTATCTGATTTGAACGTACAGGCACTTTGCTTTCTTTCCAAATTGCCTCAGTGCCTTCCATCGAGTGACCTCTTAACTGTGTGTTCAAGAGATCGCATGCATGTCCGTCTAAGATCTGCCTCTTTATAGGATTTTACACCTCTAACTTGATGTCTACTTCAGTTCCCCTTCTGTTGGCAGGTAATGCATCTCTTAGGCACGACTGAGTCGGATCTGTAATTCAGGCGTTGAAAGCTCCTTTTGTTGCTTCGATGTTACATAAAATCATATGCACATATGAGTTATTAACTTGTTTCGACATAAAACGAAGTGTTTCGTGTCATGCGTTTTCAGCACACCTTGGAATTTGGACGGAGAAGTTTTTGCGAATAATAACTTTTCGGGATATAGCTCATGTCGCATTTTGTAGCATCACTCTAGATTAAGAGTGGGCCAGTGAAATAATTTTTGGATGTTCACATTTTTGGTTACTAGGCAGCGGCGGTACAATTGGTTGGATAAAGTTAATCAAAAATAGTACCATGCTGGTACTATAAACATCTTAGTGTGACAGTCGGCTTTCCCCCGTGCACACCCTGACAGAGTAAAGACAATAGACGCTTCAGATTCGTTGTCCTGGCTTTTAGGCTACCTACGGATTCGCGAATTTCTACACTATGACATAGCGTAAGTACATGCACAGGCAAGGTTGAAAACCGTAAGAAAAGGCGGAAGATGGGGTTGATAACATAGACTTGCCTGCGCTCATTGGGGCCATATTTAGACGCCCATTAGCGGTACGACTTAGAGCTCAACTACTGTCTCGATAACCGTAATAGGACGAGAAGTGTAACCGAAAGTTACCAACCCCTCCTGATCGGAAAGACCGCCTTCTGCTGTACCTCCCAAGTGTTAAGTACACGTCAGTCTATGGAAGGTCTGATTGCTAAATGGTAACGAAAAAACGCGTGTATGTCTTAGACAAAATTTTCCCTTATGCATCTGATAACCTAGATCATATACCTGTCATTTCCATTTATTGCCCAAAGCGCTCTCTTCTAGTGGAGGCTCTTCTGGCGTTTCCTAAATCACCTTGGACAGGCCAGAAGGGAAACCCGAGGCCAAAAATTCATAACCATAAACTCAACCTGGTCGTCTTATCGTTCTAGCCCTCTGAGCTCATTCATTTAATCATGCCATTAAATTAGGGGCATCTGATTAGGGAAAGGGGAGAGTTGCCTAAGCTCATATGCGTCCCTGTAAAAATAATTCGATCGCCGTCTTTTCGGCAAATGCTAATTTTTCTATCTGCGAATCAATTAAGCACGTGTGGATGTGATGTATTACTCTCCGTGTGTGTGTTTGGGGACAAAGAGGGAGGAAATGTGATATAAAAACCCACGTATGTATGGACACAGAAAGGAGAATTAATGTTCCTCTGGTTGTTTTCGGTAAATGGAACCAGACTACACGAAGCTATTACATTTTGACGTGTCACGCGATGTCACAAGAAATTCATGACTTGTGGTTTCATGCATGGTAAAAAATAGGTGTAATTAAAACAAAATCGCGAAAGTCAGCTTTGAAAAAAAATGAGCCGTTTAACTATATTCTTATTGTACGGGGCTTTCCCGATAAAACAAGTCTAGATTTTTCTCATTTTCAATCTCGAATATGACTATTTTCAAAATACTTCATAGGAATTGGAGAGGACAAAACTTTTTCATCTCCGGCAATCATAAATTTAGATTGCTCTCTACTATTTAGACTCATGACCGAATACCTCATTCACGGAAAGGGCGAGCACAATACTAAGCTCTTCGCTTGGTTGTTAGCTCTTTTTTGCAGTACCGACTGGAAGGGTTGGACGGTAACATCTAGCGTTCATACTCACCTTCTCCCTTGAAGCCTGCACTTGAGACCACATTGAGATTGCTGAAAATTTACCACAAATTGGGTATACAAGAGACCGTAATTTTGAGTAGCCAATGGATTAAAAGATAACTCGTCCATTTGATGTGCTAGTGGTCATGATCCAAATAATCGTCTAGATTTTAATGGCTGCTCGAGTGATGTTACTTGATGAAAGTTTGTCTCAAATCTAACTCTGTTAAATGGTGTTGCTGCCAAATTAATACTTCTTTTCTCCTTTGTTGGTGATAGGGTTTGGTTAGTTAACTTTGTATACACATTTTAAAGCTAACAGTCACCAGCAAACAATATCAAAGACGTTATATGTCCGAAGGCAATGACACCCTCTGAATATTCAAATTTTTCTCTCCCAGAATATCTGCTGGGTGCATAAATTGACAAATGAGAAGGGGAAGATGAGAAATTAACATTCATTTCGCAACTTTAAGAGGAAGGCAGGTTTTACTTCATTGATGCAATAAAATCAAAAGTAAAGGACAAACGGGCTGAGAGAAACTGAGAGAGAGAGAGAGAGAGAGAGACAGAGAAGGGAAATCGCCAGCCAGACTGCTGTGTTTGACGATTGGCCATTGTGGCATCTCCTTCCCGCTTATTGGCCACCCAATCCAATCAATGGATGCACATGGCCTTAGGGAGAAAATTAAGAAGGATGATTTCTGACCGCCAGTTAGTGTGCGGTGTGTGGGGACCGATGTGGTGTCCCCAAATGATTGTAGGTCCAAGCCCCCCTCTGACGGGCGATTATTCTTCCCATCACTTAAAAGTTTTGCTAATTGATAAAAACAGGCAATTCAGAATATGTGATTAGAAAGCCTTGTCAATGGTGAGGCATAAAACGCCCTCATGCTATCAGAACAAGGGCGAAATCGCTTCAGAAAAGATCGACCCATCGGTATCCGGTCAAAGATAAAATGGCAAGTGCTTGGGACGCCTAAAGACAAAGTCAAAAACGGGGGAGGAATAATGTTGATTTTCCGAGCCCATATGTTGGTATTGAGTCTGTTTAATGCAGCGAGTAGTCCAAAGCAGGAGAACGAAGGTTATTAGTTTTTACAGGATTAGCCGACATCAGATCACAGTACAAAAAACGACACAGCCGATTTAGAAAATCAAAGTGGCGCCATTCCCGAGAGAGGCAAAGGTGAAGGCTTCGCTATTCTCAAAAAGAAGAGCGATGCAGAAGAAGCGAAGAGAAAGAACGACTAGGTTACTTGGTGAATAAGTGGGGAAGAGACAATATGGTAAACACACGAGTCAAACTTGTTTTCCCGCTGTTTGTCGGCAACCACTCAACTAAACTTGAGAATGGAAAATTTTATCGTTTAACTTAGCGACCATTCAAAGTGTCAGGGACAGTCGTACACCGTTATTCCATTGGTGTTTCATTAAGAAGGTCTTCATTGTCATTAAAACAGATGGGTGGACTAAAAGGAACGTAACGCTTCAGAAGTTATCGTTAGACGTAGACCCCGTTGGGCGTTTTTCGTGGCTACTTCAACTAATTGCTATTTCTATCTTCTAATAATCAAATCGACTTACCCACTTACTTCCTCGGTTTTCCATTTACAATTATTTTCTCAAAATCATGGGGTTCATAGATGAAATTCGCCTCCCAAGGTTGGGCTAGTCTGATTGTTAAATCTCACCAGGTATAAACGACTGTTCTAAATTATTCGAAAGCTCATGACTAATAATTGAAACCAGGATACAAGCTGAGAGATTGCGGAGACCGTACTAATCATGTACACTCCTTAGGGCGAAGAAATATAGGTAAAATGAACCTAGGAAATCAGTTACAGGCGAACTTTGACGTTTCATTACTTTTACTCTATTAGCGGTCAAACCTAGCAGGTAGCAAATAAAGACGTTGTTAGACCATTACTTGAAACTGGTGCCATGGAAATTTACTTCACCTCACTCCACTTCATTCCGCATTTGTTTCACACACACATACACACACACAGCATGTTGGTGCATAATTTACAAACCCGGTTCAACTCAAACGCTAAAAATACCCTTGTACGTTAGACCATAACTCGCAAACACGTTGTTATTTTTCCAGCTTATTCCCATATCCGTTCCCATTCCACTGTTTCTCCCAGGCTGAATGGTAAACGGTCAAAGTTATATCTCCTCATTCGGATCAGAAGACTCATGAAATCTGATTGAAGGAAAACAAGATGATTTTCACTCTTCGCAATTAGACAAGAGTGGGAGAGTTCACAGACGCCTTCCAGTTGCAATTGACAGCCCGATATTAAACATTAGATCCTCTCGCTTTCTCCTTTCGAGCGTACTCCTAAGAATTGTTAGTGAGAGTTGTATATATGAATGAATCTCATATTACTTCTAGCTATCTAGGTCATAGACGGGCCTTATAAACTAGTCTAGGCCAATGGAAATGCAAGACGTCTATAAGGGAATGTTATTTAGTTAGCAAAACGATTATCGGTTTTAAACTGTTTCGTGCTCAAAGTCGTCTAAAGTTAGACCCACTACAGACATGAAGGCAACTTATTGAGCATTGAACTGGGCTTTGGATAGTTCCCAATCCTTCTCGCCGTTTACACGTTCTATTTGAAATTTGGCTAAATAAATTTGTATATTTTCTTAAAATATGCCACAATAGTAAGTTATACAACAGTTCAAAATACTTATTTTTCGGCAGACGACCTAGTATCCGGCCATGAAATTAGTACAAAATACACTGGTAGCAAGTATGTCACGGGGAGAAGGTGTGGCCTGTAATCATAGAACATTTTATGTACATTCAAATCAAAATGTGCTAAATGAAGTTGACATTTGGACACCAACGACAGCAACGGGAGTGGGGAACGAATTTGTTGATTAGAACATTTGCTAGTAATGTACAGGCCCCTTGAACGTGTGGATGACTGTCAAAAGAACGCAGGACTCTTAACATTTCCATTTAACCAAAATAAAATAACATTTTATGCTGAGGATAGAAGAACTGTGGACAAAGTGCTCGGATTTTGTGCTCGCGTGGAAGCATTCGCTCCGAAGCTACCAATCTTTTGCTCCCCTTTAACCAGATTGCTTTTGCTCTCGGCAATTGCAGCGCCTTATCAATTTATCACTTTCATATGACTGCATCAAAGATGGTCTAGCTAAAGGGCACGAAGACAAAGCGCTACCACGCATCAGACTTTTTATCTAAACCTGGCAGCAATACGCATGGTGATGTCTCTTTCCGTTTCGCAAACAAAAGCTTTTTGTGTTCTCTCTAGAAGGACTTCTTCCCACAAGCCTGGCTCTTGCAGTGAACTGTGAGAAGAGTAATCGCCTTAAGTGCACACCTACACACACAAGCACACAGGCACCGAAACATCGACCTAAGTAAACATTGATTATTTGTTTAAATTCATATGATATCCATGAAGGAATGCTTCTCGGGTGTCTTCAGTCTATATTCCTGCGGTATATACACTCACCTCGTCAGCACCACTCCTGTCTACTAAAGATAACGACATTGCCTGTGGGACATATTGGGGGAGATCAGCGGAGTCTGTTAATGGAACGAAAGTTATTAGGTTGAAAACTATGGGAGATGCGTTTTTGTCTAGTCTCTGCCATGCTACGACTGAGACAGGTACATTGTAACTTGCGCTCAATATTGTTATATACCAATTCTAAAAATTCTCTTAATATTCATTTAGTGGCATTTTTTCCGTGTTTGTGTTCCATTTTTATGTTACTTCTCTCCAAAACCAAACGAAAAAAAAACGCGATTTACATCTACTTTCCTTGTACGAGTTTGACTTCAGTCATAGTACATCTCGGGCTCCGAAAATCATTTATGAGGCATTCGTAGAAGAATCTACTAACGAAAATAACGAAAAAATGCTCGATATTGGTTGCAAAATTGTCGTTTTGGCGATTTGAGTATCGTCAACAAGCCTCGCTTCGAGGAAGGCCACCGGGTGTTGTTGATGATGAGGAAGAATTAAGAAGGGCAGTTTAATCTGACCCACACACAGAAGTATTCGTGAACTTGGATGTGAGCAAAGAACTAGCCACCTATACGACGACTACGGGTGTGTAGAGACATCTGCATACCATAAATAAAGAAAAGAGTTGGACCCGTATGTGTCTGCTGCACAAACAACTGGCGCGAATGCAGGTGTTCGAGCGCAAGCCGATTAGTGCGCCACTTTGCTGTTTCCCTCGCAATACACGATTTTCGCCATTCTTACACCAAGTCGTCACTCATGATGAAAAGTGCACTTTGAAAGGTAATGGAGAAGGGTTAAGCGAGTTGGTAGGTGAGAACAAACTGCCGGGAGACACCCACAGGCCAAAATTTTATAAAAAGAACATTAGGGGCAGCATATAGCGGAATGTCGAAGGAGTACTCATCCATTGTTGCTTCCTAGATCAGGCGAAGCGATAACAACGATGGAGTCCTACTGCCGTGAAATTGAAGTAATGCATGAGCAGAAACGTAGGGAGCAAACAAATTAGCTTCATTGCTCAATGAACACGGTGCAACATTACCCAATGACATTGCGGAAGCACCACAAACAGCTTCAATCATCGTTGACAAATTAAATAACCTCAGTACAATGTGGAATTGTAGCACATCCGATATGTCACCGACCGACTATGAGCTTTTTCGCAATTATGGTTTATTTTTTTAAGAGAAAGGAATGTAATAACAAAAAAGGTTATAAAAGATTTTGAATGGTATACCAGCTCTTAGAATAAAGAATAGTCCAGAGGGCATATATAGCGTGCAAAATAACTAACAGGAAATCGTAGATGCAAAGGGAAATTATTTCGGATGAATATGGTAGATGAAGTGAAAAATTGCGCTTTTTGTTTTCTGCCTATATCCAACGTCTGTTTCACAGTTTCCAACGTAATAATACTGACGACTTTCCTTTGTGTTATGCATATTAATGTATGTCTCCTCTGTCATGAGAAATGATCTGCGTTGTACATGGAATAAAGTTTTATGGAGATTTGTCTTCAACTGAGTTAGTGAAATAATGCCTAAAATGCATAAAAAAGACAATAACTAACTACACTTTCTCATACTTTAAGTGTGAACCTTTGGTAGGTTGATCCTAACTGCCATATTATCATCAGCATATTAACGGTCGGAGGTGAAAGCTGAGTTTGCATTTATAGTGACCGGTCACTAGGCAACACATCATTTCCTATTGAGACCAAAAAACGCAAGAGTTGCGTTCAACATCCTTTACGCACATAACCACATCCTCATGCGTTCTTGCTATGCATCTTACATATCAGCATAACGTAAAGTACAGAGCACAAAACATCACTAATTTACACATAACTTTTCAAAAACTTATTAGACCACGCAAAATAGGCTTAGAATACCCAGAAGGGAAATGAGAGCACAAATTACTTTTTAACATACTCTTCACAAACGCGCTAAATTTTACAAAATATAGGTGCTACTTAATGGAAGAGGTGATAGATCAGTAAGGGGAGAGAGAAAAGGAAGAAGAGAGAAGAAGAGGGGGAGGAAATCAACGGGGGTAAGGAAAAGGTAAGATCAGAAGGAAGAGGCAACTTTGGCATTCGTCCTTCACCAGCGGTCTATTGAGCATTGAGGGAAAGGGCTCAGATGGACGGAGTAGGGGCCTAAGTACTGAAGCCAGGGTCCGAGATGATTAGGTAGAAGCCCCAGTAGGCGCAATTGTATAGGATGAAACAGCAGGGGAAGAGAAACCGACTATAAGCGTCGATCTCTGAATTGAGGTCACTGTCCTTACTTTCCGACGACTTCCCCTCACCGCCCTCGGAATCGTCATCTATCTCCACCTCTCGTACTTGCAAGTAACGCTCTGGTAATGGATGATGTTGGCACAAGGCCGTTCTAGAATTCCTATGAATCCTTTCATTACCATCCGGCGAAAAGGTGACTTTATGCCTTTTTCGCTGTGACGACAAAGCAGACATTTGGATGTCCCTAGGAACGATTGCGGTGTGATGGAAACGACTGGAGCGCAGGTTGGCCGAGCGAGTGGTAGCTGGAGAGGCCACCACCACAGCAGATGTGGTCCGATCGTATTCCCAATTGGGAGGTTGGCGGGATTCATCGTTCCGACGTAGTATTTGACGAGGTGAGTGATCCACTGCACCCTTATTGTCCTACCGAGAGAGCAACAAATAGTTTCTTATTCCCGACATTTCTACCATCCGAGAAAGAGGCAGTCAATGCAAGTGAGAAAAGGCTAATATTCCTCTTTCGAAAGGATACCTTATACAGTAGGATAAAGATGTAAAAGAGTGCTTCTATTTGAGTCGAACATTACTAAATGTAACTGGTAGTGCATCGTGAACTTAATCCTCATGAAGCCTATTATGAATAACTTTGCTTTTACTTAACAAATTACCTGGAAATTACAAAAGTCTCCATTTTGCCCAGCATTAAAGGGCTGTCAAAACTAGGCATTAAGTCGGAGGTTCCTTTGCGACAGGGGTTAATTGTGTCCTTCGGGGTCAAGTCGTATTCTTGGAAAGTTAGTGTCACAATATTTTATGTCGGCTTCCGATAGATTTCATTATGCCTCCTTTCATACGTGTAATTTCTCATCATGTCTCTTTACTCGCACGTTCTAAACAGCGCATATACTATACTACCATATGAGCTTTCTTGAGGTGGTTCAGATGACAGGAGTTTGGGGAATCAAATCTAACCAGACGACTCAAGTAAGGAGGATTAGTTCCTCAGGGATGAGGAATAAAGGTAGTGGAAACTATGTGAGACAGGCAGCGTGCTTTCCTATTATTCAGCGGCGAGTTTGGACGTCCATCACTCAAATTAGCAGAAAATTTACAAGATTTGGTGGGTGATAAATCAACTGCGAAATAAGCCTGTTACCGCATTTTAAAGCGGCCTGTATTAGTGTTAAGTGCAAATTCCACTAGCTTCATGCTACATGATGCATTTTCCTTTTCTACTTACTTTCCCCAGACCAAAAAGGTAAGTAGGCAGAAGTCGACGCTCTCCCACATTCAATCACTTATTCGGATCCACAACATTTCCGCTCGTCGCAAATCCCTCATATACTGCGGCAGGGATTAGCTGGCGCACTGCACACAAAAATTTGATTTCGGGGAGCCGTAAGGATTGTACATGCTAACACACACAAAGGAATTTAATGTAGTCCCGAAATTACACTTAATGGGTGAAGGGAGATATCTATAGTTCCAAGATATGAGAAACTTTAGAAGTCCAGTCAGAAGATTAATGTGGAGTAGTAGAATGGATTATCCTCAGGCCGACACGCAGGTTGGACACACACTAGATTGTTCAGTAACAGTCACTAATGTCTCTTCAAAGCAGCTGGAAAGGCAAACCATTTTGGTGGTTCAGTGAAAGAAGACGATGGGTATTGTAAAGTATTTACCAATGAAAATGGCGCTCCTGACCAAAAATCTTACGGACAATTTCTCAGTCTTCCCAGAGGGAAAATAAAGAAAAAAGTAAGTCCCACGGACTTACGTAGATGTGGTTACAGTCGGGGCGGTAGCAGAGTTGAGAGGTCACATCAAACCGCACTGCGCGGCAGTTGTTCTGCACACATGGACACTTCGAATAGTTCTTCTGAGGGCCTTCCGCCATATTCAAACTTGGTGATATAAGTGTCTCACGATATTGCGGATTAATTAGGCCACAACAGGTGCAACGCAGAAGCATTTGATGCGGTTTGGGCGATTGACAGGGGCAAACGACTTTGGCCAGGGCGCCACGCACCGCCTGCCTGACCTGCATGTTAGGTTTGAATGTCAGAGTTTGCATTAGTTTTGTATTCCTAAAAGTTTATTCATAGGAGCAACTCAAGGAGTCATGTTGATTTGAGGATTAACAAACTTGTCCTCTTCCGGAATGAATGCTACTACACGGGCTATAAACCCATTTTATTTTCCCTGCTACCAAGAAATATGCGTAGTTTGTGTTTCGAAGCCGAAACTTCCTTCACCTAGATAAAATCTAAAAGTTGGTTTTATTTTATAAAATAACGCAGATATTTAACTGCACTTTTCTGAATGGCTGCGGATGGCCAATGATTCCGGTTACCATGACCACCGGAATGCAGGATGTATAAAGGCCATGGAGTGTCAAATAATGGGCAACGGTTATAAGCAAAGACTTTAAAATCATTACTACTTGTGAGCAATTTGCAGAGTACATAGTCGGATGCTGGTTGATGCTCACAACGAGGGTATCCTAAGGCCTGTCACAATCTTTCAGCGAAATTTCGAAGTTACAGAGACTGCAAGCTGTGCCAGCAGCGTTTAGAGTTGTTGAGGCGAGCCGAATAAATTGTCTGGAAAGTTTGTTGAAAAAGGGGTTATAATAAATATGAAGTGAGTCTCTCGCTCGTGCACTTTTCAGCAACTGCATGGGGTGGAGATATTGAAAGAAGAAGAACTGCAAAAAATATTGGGCTGCATGACGATCCTATTCATGTCCTTTGAGGTGTTTTCCCATTATATCATACGGAACTTCTTATTCTTCTAGATAAGGTATACTTCCTCCTAATCAAAATCTTGAGGATTTCCAACAACGAGACAGCCACTTCTTAAAACTTTCACTTTGCCTTATTTCAGTGACGGTGAAACCTCGAGAGCGTATTTAGACGCATTAATACACAAAGGAGCGCCATTCCTCAACTTGCTCGTATACATTCCATGTGGCATACATTTTATCAGCGAAAAGTGTGGCAAGCACGAGTTGAATCTCGGCAGCAATTACTAGAAAGGGAGTAAGAGTGAGGAGAATGATTCTCCCTTTCTCAAGAAGCTCCGTATCAGTTGGACATGAGCACCTTACCACACATGCCAGTTGTGAATGGATAAAAAACGGTTAAGATTGGCCTCAACGTTATGCGGTTAATGATGTGCAAGTCAGTCCTGTGGGATCTCTTTATCTCTACGATCCTAACAATGAGGTTACTTGCTCCGAGTTCGTGCGATTATCTTGTTTGGTATGGAAGATCGCGGGACAGTTTAAGGTTCCCTTTTGGGCAGAGCTTCATAAGGCAGATAAATTCTTGCAACCCTTTGGTGTTTAGGTCCTCTATATCGAAAGACTGTAGTGATACTGTTACAGAAAGGTTTGAAACTTGAGAGCGAAAAAGTAACATAAGGAGAGGCGGGTTGGTAATTAGCCTTCGTTATTTTTTTCTCAATTAACTTTTTACTAGCTACAATATATATTTCGGGAAGTAATTAAAAGAGTCCAGAAATCCTAACAAATTATTAATTTGGAGAGAGATTGTATGTCACCAAAGGTGCTTTCGTCGAAGTTCTCCTAGTCGATTAACTTTAAGAATTGTCATATTTCTTCCTCATCATGATTTTTCCTTTTTCCAGGTATTCGAATTTTAGGGGAACGAGACAATTCCATTAACAAACTATCGGCACTTCCAGAACACTCACCAGTTCGAAAATGTTTTAACCGTAACTGTCCTACTAGCAATTCGATTCGCATAAAAGAAAAAGGACATTTAAGCAGACCTTGTACTGTGCCTCTAGTATGTTCTACAATTATGTGGATCACCCAAATTAGGATTTCTCTGCTTGACCCACTCACCCTTCTGTTATATGAGATAATTTGAGTTGATTTGCAAGGAATTTATAGTAGCGTACCGGAGGTTTGAGTTTTGACACTTCCTCACTTGTCTCCACTTTGTACATGACCCATCCTTACGGGTTTCTTCGAGGTCTAGTATCCTTAAAATATTTTAGCTGAAGTAGAATTCGTGCTGGACATATTGGACCCCCGAACTCCAAATCCCATTAATTACATCCTACGTCCTGTCATGACGCATATCGAGATAAAAGTCGCATTCCTTGAAGAAAATATAAAAATGGGGCGAATTGAGAGAATTCGACAGTGGCCTGTGGTGACAAATACGGTTTGGCCGGTCAATGAACTTCATTTCACAAGACGAGGTGACTTTCGAGATTAGAGAATTTTCATACCTCATAGAACAGAAAGTGGCATCACAAAACATGTCCCTAATTTCGAACAGGGTTCCGGGAACTCGCCCAACTCTTGGCTAAAACAAAAATTTCATGCCATACCAGACAGATGTCTTTTTAACTGCTAACTTGAGCAAGACTATCTGATAACTCTTGTAAAGCCAGTCAAAAATCCTATTGAACAGGAAAATCATAGCCGTCAAAACAATCGAAATGTGTTCATTCATTCATCAAGTAAATTGCTCTACCAGAATGACTTGTATTCTGAACTGAATAATTCAAAGACTTCATTCACAGCCGGATCAAAACTAGCAAAACGCAGAGAATGTTGTAGTGCGCCTACTACTTGATGAAAGGAAAACTCTCACCTGATCCCTCCACTTGGAGAGGAAAACCTTTCTGGACCAATAACTGGCCACAGTGAATTCCAACATTGCGGCAATGACGAAGATGAGGCAGGCTATCAGCCATATGTCGATGGCTTTTATATACGACACCCTGGGGAGTGTATTGTTCAAACTGGCAATCTGAAATGCAAAAGGCTTCTCAAAAAGATGCCGCCAAGTGTGGATGAATGTGTTTTCTTCATCTCACTGCCGCACCGAGATGTGGTGCCTCCATTCACCCTAATTTCACTATATACCTTTGATCCTTCTTTAATCCTTTACAAGAAATATCCAAAAGTTATAGGAATTCAAACTTCCATTTGTGTAAGTTATCACAAGCGAATTGTCTCTAAGAGTTTAATTTCGCACTTTATTCATGCGCAGATAAGTTGAGGCACTTTCATTGTGGAAACGATTTATCTTCAAGAGCGATACGTTTTACCTCATTGTAAATATAAAAAAAACAGACAATAACTTCTTTATACAGTTCTAGTGGAAAGGAATCAAGTGAAACCTACTAATAAAATCACCAATTAACTCATTTAATTATGTACTTGGGACATGCATATTTTCCACGGTAACTGCTCGATTTCATAAACATGACACTGCTTTCGATAATGAAAAAAAGTGGAACAACCTCTACCTTTGGCCACTTTACCATAAAGCTATTAGTTCACACCAACTGTCATTCGGGATAAACCGCAGCTCTTTGGAATACACTGGCTTGAACCTCTAAAGCAATCGTTCATCTACCATCTAGGACGCTTTCCACTATCGCAGCAGGAGGAAGTGATTGCTTAAGGTCGAGATTATTTTCTCGTCAGAAGAGTCTACTGACGAGGGGAGTGTTAAACAGGTATACAATGAAGTTATTTCCATTCACTTCCATTAAATAACCAATGAGAGGATTTGACTGCTATTCTAGAGAAGACTATTAATCAACCTAACTCGACAATCAGTCATGGTTAGCGAAAGATACGATGTTAAGGTTTAATGTGTTTGCGAGTGGGTCTTGGAATAGACCTCGTACAAATAAAAAGCTAGCCTCTTCGTTCATCGCGGCATAAATTCATCCCAAACGTTTGTGCAACCACTAAACACGTAGGGAAGGTAATGGAATTTTGTATTCCACGAAAACATCTCTCTGTCCTCCTATTCTCCCTTCGCTTTAATCCTCTGTCAAGTACATTTCTTTTCAAAGAGTTGTAGTGAGAGGATGAAAAGGTGGAGGCCTTGCCTTGGTAAGAAGAGAGATAAGAGTTAGCAGACCCAACGTGACTCGAGCTGGAATTGCGTCGGGACTAACCCAAAAGGTGAGCCAGGAGACAATGACGATGAGGAAGGCGGGTATGTAAGTCCCAACCAGATAAGATCCGATTTGCCGTTTTAGCTGAAATCGCCCAAGGAGGCAGGTGTACGTTCCTGTGCTTGTAGTTTGGGGTGCTGTACAATCCTAGAGGGCAAATAAATAAAGCATGTTAAAAAATTATTTTCAAGTAAGCGTCTAAATCATAATTTGATTTAGGCGCCTTTATATGTTTATTATTCTGCCGCCTCTTAAAATAGTGTCTGGCCTTGATTCTCGTAAATATACCCTTCAGAACATCCTCCGGGGGGAGGGAGGGAAGGGGGAGGATGCCGTCTAATTACGAGTTGAAAATCTCCATCCACTGTTTACGCAGATTACGACAAGGCTTTAAATTAGCGCCCCATGGAGGTTATTTAATCTGTCATTACATTTGTGTCTGCCAACCACGTCTACAGTAATGTAGATTCCTGTAGGTAAGAATATACAGGGAAAAAGTAGCCTGTCTTTGTGCATCTTTCAGTAAATTCGAACTTTCAATTTTTCGTGGAGAAAGTGTTTATGAGTCAGGAGTTTTTGAAGTCCGACTTGAAGAAGGCGGATAAAAGTGAACCTCTAATCTCCCTTTATTCCTTTTACAGTTATTACGTGATTAAGCGATATCTTCCAGTATCGAATGATGCTATTTTTCGATGTTTTGGGCGGTCCTTTTAGTGTCCGTTCGCGTGACTGACTCTGTCCGTATGTCTCTCTCACCTATAAAATCTCCACCATACACGCACAATTTATTTTCCAGTCAATTTAACTGACAGATTTCCGATAAGACCACGCCTAATTTGGTGATGTTTGCCTCATCATTAACTTTAAAATTTAACATACACCCCGCCACGTAAAAACATTCCTGACTATATGTCTGCCAGTAAATTATGCTGATGTACTAAGTCTAATGCACATGAACAGAAATGTGACAGATGGTATTGACGGCGAATACCACTACGGTTGAGACAAGAGAGGCATTTGCGTTATTAGAAAAACAAAGTGTTGTGAAAGGGAAGGGTGAATGTTGTATAAACTGCACACACACCCATGCACATAATCAGAGATCTACTTCATAACTCCCTCTCCTAGCCCAGTTTGTCCCAATGTTCACTACTTGATGAGACTACGATTTTTTTGAAAGCTTCCCTTTTCCCATAAGAATAGTAAAGCATATTTTTAGGTTGATTTCGTCGTAAAAGTCAGAAGGTTCGACTAGTAACTCGGATGAGAGAGGAAGGTAAGGTGGATTTCGCGTGTTAGTGAATGACCAGAAAATGGCCTATTCGACTATAAAAAGGATTATTAAAGCTAAATAAACCTCCACCATATCGAAACATTGGATATAATAAAAAAAAGCACTGCATGGACATCCATTTTATGGGAAGCATCAGTGCACCAGGCAAAGGATTGTCAAAATTACTTGCGGCACTTGAAATTTTTAAGCACCGAAACAGTGGCCTTTCATAAGTTCATTTTTCTCTCTCAGAGTCTGCAAATGATGAGTAAGTTCATTTTTCAAAAATGCCAATGGGGATGTGGGAAGGTAAATATGGGGAGGCAAAAAAATCCCTCTCATGTCTTTTTTCCGGGACATTTGCCTCAAGGGAACAGTGAAGTTATCTTGGAGGCACTCATAATAAAGTAAATTACGAAAAGGGTGCTGCAAACGCACGTGCGCCCATTCCTAGACATAATAAACCATTTAGTAGGTGGCCAGGAAGTCGCCAACACAGCATCACCAAGGTCATCTGCTTCTAACGTGTTCCCCATTAAGTACTGTGGAATTTTTACTCTACAAGTGACTATGAAAATTGAAAACCAAATCTCACCTCAGTCACAGTTGTCGAAGGCGTATTGAACTCCGAAATTAACATGTCATCGGCAAACTTGAGCGCATTATTTGCATCCCATATGAACTTCAACTGATCAATCGTGTAGCCATAGCTGCCAATGTCCATGTCACAGTCCTGCTGGTCCATGGGAAAATTTCTCAAGTGCATCTCGCAAGCCAATTTCATGGTAATTTTCTGACTGTAATGAATACTTCCGTCGGGACGCACGCGGATCATGTGATTGGGCACGGTCATGCGATAGAGGAAGCCTTCTTTTCCATTCCGAAAGAAGAGATCTGGCAGCCAGATTTCATTGCGTTTATGAGTGAGTAAAATGTCACCAGTGATGGCCTGATACTCGGGTAGATGGTGCCACTGTAGGCGTGGATCTTTCCACGTTTGAACGAGAATCATGTCGGCTGTGTACTGCATATTAATGACATCAACACTAGTAATTGCTAAGATTTTGATGGAGACGTGCACTTGTGTTGGCTCTCTGGTGCCCTCAGTCGGACGTTCATAGCGCCGGTAGTGGCGCATGAGGTATTTGATTAAGTTTTGCTTCACCACAGGGTACGGCAATTCGCTTCGCCCAGTGATGACTGGGGGCAGCGGTGGAGAGTTGAGGAGGCGCTCAAAATTAAAAAAAAGCGGGCGTGACAGGCCTTCAGACCTGTCAGAAGCCGCTTGAAGACGCAAAGTGAACAGGAGAATGAATAACGTCAGTGGACCAAGGGGAGAGAGGCAAATGGGCATTGCTTTGATCCACTGCGGACTCCTCTCCGCGTATGCATTGAGCCCAAAACTCCGAACGATTGAGTCTGTATGTGTATACGGAGAAGGGAGCAATGTACTCAAACTTTTACAAGGGTCGTCTCATCATGTCTCGCTGGCTGGCTGGCGTAATGGTTCGCCCGTTCGCGCATACCAACTCTCTGCGCTAACGCCGCAAAGGATTACTCTAGCCTATCCGGGCTAACCCCTGTTGACCTTCAGAGGCATAACCAACCCACACCTTGGAGGTGAGACTACCACAGCCCGACATGATTGGCTGAAATGACGTAACATGACACAGATTCAAATAAGGTCAGAAAGAATTTACATATGGAGGAGGAGGAATCTTCTAGTGTGTGCTAATCTACCACGGTTAAAGTAAACAAAGACGCTTGTGTGACGGAGTTACGGCGGACACCCATCGGTTGGAGTCATTTAATAAATGTTGTAACAAGCCAATGTTCAGCGAGAACAACCCATCGGCTTTGTCAGAACGTCACCTGCATTTGTTTTACTGCCACTTTCACTTCTACACGCGAACGCGTCTGTGGTGAAGAGGTGAAAGTGACATCCTCCCCCTAGATAAATTGAACAGGAGCCAATGACCACTGTTTAAACTAAAGTTAATAGTCCCCAGGATTGTTCAATAGATGAAGGGAAACTAGAAAGGGACTGACTTTGTTTCATTTAAAGACCATTACACTATCACGAACAGAAGTCAGATATAACTTAATTAGACCTGCGAAGAACGCAGAACCGTCACTGAAAAGTGCGAATCCAAAACGTATTAAATGAGTGTAGAAAGTTGTATTAACTTGTTTAGTAAAGTTTGACACTGAGCGAGACCTTTTGTCCACAAAAAGTAATATGCAGACTAGTAGCTCCGTATGCACTGCTACTATTACTTGCTTCATTTTGATTGTCCTTTAGTGTAATAAAAATTTACATCATTGATGTAGTTGTGATTCACTCCTCGATTTTACAAAGTCTTTACATTCTCCTAGAGTAGGCGAATACCTAAATTGGTAGTTGTGAAGAATGTACATGATCCGGAGACCATGAAAAAGTCACCGCTACCCACCCTCGCACTTGGTACCATCCCGTCCCTTGGGAAATGAATGTCGAGGGAAATGAAAGCGCAAGTGTACCTCAAAAGGTGGAGGTGGAGGCAGGATACAGTCAGGGTGGATCTCTGAACCGTTACCAAAACTACTTTATGTCATTTTTTCGCCTCCATATTCCTAGAAGCAGAAAAAGTGGAATGCACGAGACATGAGAACTAAACAGCCGCGCTCCCTTTTCAATTTCAGTCAGCCAGATAACTTATACGTGACTTGAGATGTAAAGGGCATGCTGGTAAATAATAGTGAAGAAATAACACACCCTTCGTCTCATTGCCTTTCTGAGACGTAGGCTTCACGCGGAGATCAAAGGAACGAAACGACTTAGGTATAGTTTCCAAGTGGTTTTGAATGGATTAGCTCAGCTTCGTGTTAAACTTCGCAGACCTCAACAGAGCCGGGTGGGCAAATAGAAATGTCGTGCAGACCACAAAAGTGTCCCACACACTCATTTTTATTCTCAAATCACAAATTGTAGACATTTTCCGCTTATTATTTTGATTTATAAATTTTCATGACTGAATACTCATAGTAGGACCAACAAAGAAGGTTTTGAGGCAGTGATTCTCGTTGAGAGGTTTTTACTGACTTAACATGAACTTTCTCATAGATAAAGCAAAGCGTCCACGTCGCGTGGCATCTCTAGACTTGTCACATATCGTTCGGCAACTGGAAGACGTTTCAATGAGTCCCTATAGTTTGTATAGACCCAAAGGGTATGTATTTTATAACACGGTTTTCTGACTTATTCATAGAGAGAAGGCTAATGTAACTGGAATCACTTATTAATTACGCAATTTAGCTTTATTTTTAATCCGAAGGATTTAGGCAAATTGTTTGAAATTCCATTCGTCATAGTTTGAGCCTGTTAAAATGCGCCTACAAAGAGGCACAGAGCCTAGTCAATGACAATAAGCATCATTTGAAAACACTACCACATCCTTCAGTTAGGTACATATTAGTTGAAAGTAAAAGGAGGACAGTGAGGTTGAGATATCATACTTCCTACACCGAAAATATCACACCTTGAACATGTGATGCTCCGTTACTTTGGGTTTCCGCTTAGGGTTGTGGACGTACAAGTTGTCTATGGTGAAGTAATGGCAATGTCTCGGGGGGATCAGAGTAGACCGTTTAATGGTTCAATGTAAGGATGTTGCTTTTCCCTCTACTCACATTTATTTTGCACTAGTTTGTCATGGTTTCCGCTAGTACAGACTTGCGCATGCTGACATGAGTGCTTGCAGTAACACTAATGAGAGGTTAATTAGCGAGCCTGGAGACAATATATGTGTTCATCAATATTGAGTGACGAACGAGTGTCAAAAACTTGAATCGAGGCATACACAGCCTTGAAGACGTCTCTTTGTACTAACGGTCACAGCAATGGAGACCTTGACAAATGAAGGATGCAATAATAAAGTTGGAAAAATGCTGAAAACCAAATTTTACTAAGTCATTGTTTTAGTGTTTATAGACATCCGGTTGATCTTAATTCATTCGAGAGCGACCAAATGATATTTAGACCTGGACGAGTAGGGAACTCTCTGTAAAGTCAAAGATTGGATGATGGATTCTGTGAGGCGAATGCAAACATTCATGTCGGAGTTAGTTGATGGAACAGTTAAAAAGGAGTTAGAGGCAAAAATGTGTTTAGTAAACCTCACTGTTCACCTTGGTCGGCTGCTTTTGCGACTTCCTACTGCATCCATGTGGAAAGGAGGGACTAAATTGTTTGGCAACCTCATATGACTTATCAGGAAAAGGGTAAATGGACCTGGACTCTGGGTGGGTATTTTGTGTGACTAAATTCTGAAAAATGAAATTTAACATAATTTCTTCAATTTACTCACCCTACGAGCAGGCAAGCGAATATCAAGAGACGTGTCACTTTATTTTATGGTATGAAGTGATTGATTTGTGAGTGAAATGTCAGGTTAGGTGAGCACTGTCCCCGATATCTGTGGGCACCACATCAACCTACTTGGCTTTAACATGCGCTATTTGTCAAAAGCTCTCACAGGGGCCTAACTTTCTCCCCCTTTCTTTTGACATTCATTTGCCATCAAAACAAAAAATGACGAAGCCACTTTGCAAGAAGGGCACTTTAAGCTTCGTTTGCTCATGATTGACAGAGTAAGCGACAAAAAATGACGAGAAGAAATTGAGAGCACAGACACAAGCCATGGCTAGCCCATTAAGCAAAATATAGTAAAGATAGCGACATTGTTGAGGTGTTCTAAATCTTCGATGGGGCACTGAAATTAATACAACTACCTAGGATGAGTCTTTCTAGTCGTGGAATATACAAAGAGGGAACTGACAAAGTGTAAAAGCGCACCACGATGGTTGGATGTGTGTTATAAATCTGAGATTCTCTTATCTTCATAAGCTAGATAAGAGATGGGTTTTATCAATTTCTCCTTGGCGAGGTTGCGAGCGGAAGACGGTATAGGATGAAAGAACAGGAGTGAGGTGAACCTGCCGTTGATGGTAATTCAGTAGACAGACTTAGTTCTGACCCTGACGTCTGAATATCGCAAACATCAATTCATATCATCTAGGTAAATGGTGAAATAAGAGCATTAGCATCGAGACATGATACAAATTTCAACACGGTTTTACAATTCTTAAATAGACGGGATGAAAATTCCGATTAACTCGGAACTACCAAACTAACTATAGCTTGGAGTAACTCGTTTACTATCCGCCAGAGGAGATAGTATAAGGTTAAATAGTACACAGCCTGCCTGAGTTCCATCATACAATGTCATAAAGAGGCTGGAGGCGATTGAAAAGTCCCTTATGTTGAAACAGTTGTTAAAGGGAAGTGCTACTCCTTTTTCGTCTGACCTTCTCAAGAGAGGATATTGGAGTCTGATTAATAAATAATTTAATAAAGTTGATCACGTTTGTAAATGGTGTTTGGAGAACGTCGAGGTAACCGCGATTTTACTTTCTGGCCATCTCGGGCTTTTCCTCACTTGGTAAATTGAGGCATATTTCGCATACCTCCAGAAGCTAAAAGGATCTGCGATGCCAGTTGACGATGACGACCTCGCATTGAACATACATTGACCATACAGTCCATTCGGTAACGATCATATGTGGTAAGGGATAAATGCAAAGATATTTGAAAATCTTTTATGTTCCTCTGGTCTTGACATCATTCTCTACCTAATTCGTTAGGATGGTCCTCTTTTCCCCAGAGACGGAACAGATGGTCCACAATTCACCCGACATTTGACAGTTGACATACTGGCATTATTCGTTGTAGGATGGGCGAATGAGATTAATTGTGAAATTCGGGAATTTTGCATTATGTCCGAAAAATTTGGTTAAATGCAATATCCTCTAAACTGAATCCAGGTGAATAGTGTAAAATGCTCAGTCATTAAGGGGACTCATACATCTACTTCATAAGATATGCACATTCTGGATGAATATGACGGTAGTAACTTCGGAGAAAGCCATCAAATGCTCAGATTTCGGCGCATTCAGCCAATCGATACCCTCATAAACAGACGTCAATGAGATAATTTCCCTATATTAGGAGTTGGAAGGACTATGGTGATTATATTTTCTCCTTTACATATTCGCACGGCTTGCACCTATTGTCATATCGTGCCGATGCTCTCTTCTACCCACTGTGTTGCATGACGGCGTTGACACAATAAATAAGGGCCAGCCGTGAAAGATACATCTTTTTATAGATACCTAATTTCCTATCCTTTCGCATTATTTTTTAATGTATACTACCTCCAATTATTATTGTCTTCCAATACGTTAACTGATATCAATGAATCAAACATTGAAGGCGACTAAGTACATACTTCCCTCGATTGATATGATATACTGTAGAATTCCGCGTTTTTGGCAAATTTAGCAGTAGTAGAAGACACCGGATCATTTTGTAAAAAACCTGAATTGTGAAGCCTGCGGTACAACGAATACTAACGATGACTGTTACATCAATCCATCCACCCTGCTGAAACAGTTCCTTCAAGAACCGATGGAATTCCAGTTTATACCAAAACAGTTCACCTTAATCTTCCGATCCAGCTTCCGTAGAAGTCAAATTGAAGGAGGCATGTCTTAAAGAACATGCAGAGTATGATACCTATTGCCTTTCTCGTACACCAAGGCTTTTATTTGGGCGGGGATGAAATTGTCTTTTCTTTAGTGATTAAGGATTGGCGATATATGGATGAGATAATGAGTCAAGGTTTGTGATGGAATAATGTCAAAAAAATGACATACGACTGACAAGGAGGAAGAAGAAGTAGGTGCAAGATTACGTGACTCCGTCAAACCACTACGTAGGTCCTCTCTGCGCCGTAGTATCCGTTTAGGGAAGTAGAACTAAGGGTATTTAATAGAAATTTCCCTGCCATTTCCCCCCTTAGAATTCGCTAAATTGCCGGCAAAACACTGCTCTCTGGAAAATCCCCGTGTAAGTTAAATTCCATTGCCATAAAATTCGAACAAAACCAATACAATGTGGGCCCCATGTAATCTGAAGCACGTAGGGAGGGGGTGAATAAATGTATTCAGTTGAGTAATTTGTCCACGTACGGCAGCGATGCTTAACCACTCAGTTCCCTGCTGTTGAGCCGGTACTGATTATCATCATGGATCACTACACAACACTATTTCATTCAATCATTGCATGATAGATAGGCTTTGTGAAGTCTGCTTGAGCCTAATCGCATGCTCTTATGGTGAAATAGAAGGCCGGCAAGTGCCTTGCAATGGAAAAATTATCATCAGCACGAAATGTCATTTCTGATTGGTGCATCCGGAGTGAAAACTTTAACATCCATACAATGATACTCGCTCAAATAACGTTCATTTTGGATATCGGCAGCAGTGAATTAAGAGAAGTTTGACTTCAACGAATAGCAATGGAGGAAAACAGAGGAGGAATGGAGTGCTTACCCGAGGATATTCGGTAAAGTTGTGAGCGAGTAGTAAGCGCTCCGATGAGGCCGAGAAAGTCACTTGATAAGAAAACACAATATTTTTGCAGGGCGAATGCAAAAGAAATGGAGGAGATAAAGGATATTAACAAACGGAAACTGACCATAATTAACCTCGACTTTTGCAATGAAACCTTTATGAACAACATCGAAACGGGCAAAGCGGTCTTGCGGGAAGTGTTTCTTCTTATCCCTAATAACGTTTATTTGCCGTGAAAGAGGAGGGAAGAAATTAAGAAGACTTAAAGGAAAAAGACTTAAACAATAACGTAAACATACACAGCAGTCCTCCTTTCCTCAAAATCTCAAGCAACTCAATGATGGATAATAAGATACGTGTATATAAAAGTGCCCTGGGGTATTAATCTGCCCCACCCCCCACCCCCCGCCCCCAATTTCTATTGATTATTGTTATCACCAAGTTTTATAACAGTAATTTCTTTCGGTGATCGAAAGAGTGGAAGGCAAGTGATCTCGTCCTACTAAATAGAATAAGGTATTAATAAGCAGGACTAAAAATCTACTCTTTGTTAAAAGTAATAATTACTTGGCAGATTTACTTTGCAAGATTTAGGTCTATTGGTCTAAACTGGCGATAGGACACTGCGAAGAACGTTTTTTGACAAGCACTTTTGAGAACTACCTAGCCAAAACTAAGAAGCCATCAAGTAGATTTAAACTTCAGCCCTCAAATTATGGAATTCTCTTGCGTCTTGACCACTTGAATCTATAGTGGGAGACAGTCTTGGGATTTATGAATTGTCAAATCAACCATGGGAGAAAGCCAGTATCTGAGAAGGATGTTTAGGGGCCTGGTTAGAATCTTAATGTATGGCCGGATTTCGGTCATCCAATCATATTGTCACATATTTTGACAAGCAGCGAAGGCACCATAGGTGTAGCAGACACGTTCGATCAGTTGGTAAAATTTAATTATAATGAGGGTTCTAATCGAAGACCTCTAGACGCCTTGTGAACAAAGTGTCCGAAGCGAGAGTGGGGTGGCGATGACAAAGATGTATAAAATGTTCCAATTCGTATAAATATAGAAGGATGAAGGAGTGAGACTTTGCTTACGAGTTACATCAGGACGAAGCTAATGAGCAGAAATTTCCCATATATAGAAGATAGAATCATATAGAGAAAAGATCAAGAGGTATTTTTTTGCTCCAACCACCCAGGAGTATATAAATGAGGTAGAATGCAAACTTAAAGCTACCGCGTTACGAGATGTCTGAACTTCAGAAGGTACGTCCATGTCAGGATGAACGAAAGTCTTCGCTTTTTTTCCGCAAGGCTGCTATGAAGTCGAATAGCATGATCCACACGGAAACAGTAAGTTTTACAGATAGTAAGGTCTGGAGGACAGAAGAGTAGGTCTTGATGTTTTATAGAAACTAGTTTTCTTATCAGAAAGTGACATCTGATAAATTGAATCAACCTCACGAGACACGATGGCATTGGCAGCGGCACCTCGTCTTAAAATAAACATCTCGTGACCACGAAAGTGTAGTAAGAGGAGTATCGTTGCCTTCTAGTATGACAGTAGGGCAAACTGGCTCGGACGATGGCACCACCATCTTTTCATTCCTGTAAGGAGTTTGCGTGAGATCAGGTAGGGTGATAGTATGCCTAGATCGACTTAGCTGATGGTAAAGTCCAAATCGCTTTTATCTGTCTCACCTCTATCAGTTTTTCTACAACCACAAATAGCAATTTTCATCTCTTCTGCTCCGAAAATTGCGACTAGACAAAGGTAATTGAATTTCGTCCTTCACATTGTTCACTCTACTTTTTCTTGAGCCAAGGTCGTTGGTTCCCTTCTGCCCAAATCGACATATAAAGGAATTGAACTCTTTACATTTTTGTCTATTTACAAATGCATTTGTTAGAGCTATGAAAAGATTCAGTGAGGGTGATACTTTTTAGCAAGGTGGGCATTAAACATTCATGGTAAAGAAAATTCCCTGAGGCATTAATTCTGCAACTTGAATGTCCAAGTCTGTGTGTTTAAGTTCAACTGCCGATATTTACTGCATCATGCAAGATGCTAATTGCAACAACTGTATGGTTGTCGCTTTTGCGGCAGCTGGTGTTCTCGTCTTCATGTAGATTATTGCCCGATTGCCGCAAGGGAGTAAGAACGTGTTGGTTATGGAATGATTTCTAGAATGTCTAATCATCCCTTCAAGTGTTGCTCAAAAGGGCTTTTGATCACTTCTTATCAGTAATGTGAGGAAATTGAATCTAATTTGCCCCAAAGGGATGTGTCTGCAGCAAAGGACTCACCACATATCGTCATGGTGG
Source organism: Dipylidium caninum (assembly GCA_017562135.1). Lineage (NCBI taxonomy): Eukaryota > Metazoa > Platyhelminthes > Cestoda > Cyclophyllidea > Dipylidiidae > Dipylidium > Dipylidium caninum. Next base: position 45,373 of record QEYB01001188.1, read on the forward strand.
CACTTAGGCGGGGATGTCTCATTAGCATGAATTAAATTTGTTGAAGTCAATCGGATTAAAAGGGCTTATAAGTAACCACTTAGTGGAATTTGTCTGTAAGCCATTGGTAAACTTTGTTAGAATAAATATTAGTTTTAATTTTATTAATGAGAATGAGGAAAAGGCGTGATATCAGTGTCCAACGCGCACCACCAATAGCCTTACCCGGGCAAGACGCACTTTTAAAGAAAATTATGTTTTCCTGTATAATATGACCGTCAAGAAACATAGATCGACCTAGAAACCGTTACACCGAATGACCCCTTTAACTTCTTTGAATTGCTTTGAGATCGAAATCATTGATAATGAGATGTATATGAGGTACCTAGGATGATAAATTGTCGCCTTCGTCAATACCACCAAGTGTTGCCATAGCACTCCTTCGCAGCATTGAAATTCGTAGGAAGCAGAGCCGTACATTAGCGATAGTGTATGACAATCTGAGGATCATTTAGGACTTTGTCCTACCGAGTGTATTAGCATCAGCAGCGCCAAGTACGCTGGCTAGTTGCTAGATGCAAGATGGTATATCGGACAGAGGTACCAAAGGCATGGAGGTTCTCACTTTTGGGGGACAATCACTTCTTCCAGCCATATCCATACAAACATGCCGCATAAGAACACAATAGGCACCGATGTTTCAAAAAAGGTGCCGATAATCTAGAATGAATTCATTTTTGTGTAAATCACATACAGGAGTCTTTAGAATCCGTCTCTAAAGGATTTTTCATTGTTACGATTTTTCAAACTTTGAAAACACTTAAACGAATCCTACTCCTCATATAGGACCTTTTCGAAGTCTCTTTGATTAACACTACTTGTTACAATGCGTTCGAAGGTCATTGTCGAGATTCGAGATTCTTCACAAAGTAACTGACTAGTCTGCAACAGTCATGGTAGCTCCACTGGTTGTCTAAATATATTTTGCAGTTAGTTGAAGGATCGAGATAGCATTGTGCGCCAACAGATACTTATCCCAAATACGCATAGGGTGCATTGTCGCCAGGGTCTACCTGGAATTCACATCCTAAGTTCCAAAGAGCGCTAAGTTGAGCGATTTTTAAGCAGTATTGTCGAAAGTGTGACGACGATCATATAGGTGTTCATGAGAGGCAGGAATACGGTCAAAATAGGATGCGATCCTGTCGAAAGTCTATTTATATTGCGATAAGCCAGTGTTCATGCATGTATCTTCCCTATTACAATCACTCCACACTAAAATGTTTGGAATTCGGGACTTCATAAGCTGGCCGCTGTGAGCTTTTCATAGCAAGAAGACTTTTTTGTGAGACGACTAATGGACAGCTTAAAGGTGAAAGAATGCACATTCATAGTGATGAGAAAGTCTTGCACCTAGGGAATAAAAAATGGTGACGTACCACTATTGCTAGAACCGCTAGTGGAAATGTATCTTTGTAAGTGACGCTTCGCATAAATATATTCCAATTTAGTCGCCGATCTCCTTGTCTTGACGGAAGGTTTCTACAACTATGGAATCAAGAGAAATGAAGTCAAAGATTGTATGCTAATCCGTCAACTTTTTGGTTTCTTTGGCGTTATTTAACACGAGTTATGAATTTTGCTGTCTTACTCTTCCGGCTTTGAGGTATGTTGCAAGCTTTGACTTATAAAAATCATATTTAAGTAGTTCATTGACTCTTCGGCAAACAAGCAATTTCTGGTTGATTGAATAAGTGAGATGAGTGGACAAACAGAGGTGATCTCAAAAGTCGAGAGATTGTAGACGGTGGTGCCTGCCTGGAGCTTGCTAACCCGACACTAGAGGAACGTATTTAAGGCTACAGCTGTATTGCCTTGTTAAGATAAGGAAAGTTGAATAGCATTGAACTTCTCGAATAATTTAAACCTTAACCAGAATGCGAAAATCCTCTCTTATACGGAAGTTCCCAAGGAGCTCCGTAGGTAAGTGAGGCGCAATTTACTTAGACTTTGAGTAGTAGAAGGCTGCCAAATTTAGAATTTGGTTAAACGAAAAGACGGCTTCAGGGTGCTTTGAGTTTTATTAAGATTAATTATTATGCATGGGGATAGGGGAGTTTCATCGCATCATAGTCCAAGACTGCTTTAATTACGTATTGTTTTATATGAAATTTGTCAAATAATTAGATATAGCTTTACTTATATACCGAAATGTATTGCTCAACGCCAAAGTGTCCACTGGGTGAAGGATAACACTCGCCTATCCAACTTAATCAAGAGATATTTAGCTTAAACTGTGACATCTAACAAATTTCAGTCGGACTTATTCTTTCAACTCGGGACAGTGTTTCACTGTGAAGATGCGGACGTCTAATGTGATAGTTAGCGTCAGTAATAACGTCAAAAACATAGGCAATGACAGAAATTGTAATTCTAATAAGGTGACATGCTCTCATATCGCAAGTATTCGATGGCTGTTAAGTTTTATCTCCTTGAACTTCAGAAATTTTTGCACGTATCCTTTTGCATATTGTGAACATTTAAGCCCTTTTCGTGTCGCTCAGCGACGGAATTGATGAAGTTAGCCTCCCCCTCCCCGCACTTTCAGTTTCCCCTATATCAGCCTGACCTTGACATCGTGACGTAATGAATTACAAATTCACTTGACAATCTTCAAAATCCCGTTATTTCACGTCTTGATATTTAAGGGGTCAGAATAATACCATTGAGATGTGCTTTTAATTTCGACAGTGTTGCACGAGTGTTATAGTCGACACAGGAGATAAATAACGATGTTATGTTGAAGTTCTCGCAAAATTCTTCTGCTTTAAGGTCGAGGTTGACAAGTCCGGCGACGTCAGGTAATTAACATGGTATGAGAAAATGAAGACAAGGGTGGTGTACTTTGACATAACCGGGCTTAGAACACAAAAACTCATCTTGAAAATGACACATAATGTTATATTTTAAGAAGGTACAGAATGGGAAAAGGTCCGTGTCCTCCTTTTCACTTTCGCCTCACTTCCTCGCCACTTTTCCTCTCAATGGCGTTATCCTATTCTCAAACACAAAATAGGGGTCCAGAGGCGAGGCTGTGGGGGAAAGAGTAACCTGTTGATTCCAAGTAGAACGGATTGTCCGTTTTCTACTGATAGAAGAAACACCTACCTTTGGCCCTCGGGGAATCACTCGGCGTTATCAAGATGATTTTTTATGAGACTTAACTCTTTGCTTATTAAATCAGTATACCGTTCTCTCCGACAGCAAGTGTTTATATTGCGTGTGCACCTATCTGTGCATGTATAAATGTGAGAGATAGCGATAGTTTTAAAGGTACCGCGAAGAGAGATTTTGCATGGTCTCCAATCAGGAACACCATTCACTCATTTCCAACATTCTCCAATTACTTTATGTCTTTGATATTTGAGTTCAATGAGGTTGAGAAGTTGATGTAAACTCATGGAAGCGGCGTGCTATCTGACAAACGACAGTGAGCTAGGCTGAAAAACACTTAAAAACCAGCAAGCCACAAAATTAAAAGGAGAACTATTTAATTATGTTGCTGCTATTGGTATAAATACGAGTCGTTTTATTATAGTCTCAAGGGTGTCAATGATTATGTACTGTTGAGGAACGCCATTGAGGCAATCGGTCAAAAGGCGACTTCGCTACAACAGAACGTGTATTAAGGCCCTTTTTATTAAAAGTCAAAGGAGGTACTTTGGTTCCTATTCTATCTAACAACTGTCCACTGTTTTCCGCCGTCAGATTTTGGAAGACAGCTTGTGAACGCACTTGCCCACAACTACTGTGAACATATTAACACTTATCCAAAATTTTAGAGTTCTCATATAAAGCCATAGTGCCATTTCAATCCTCCACTATTATTACCACGACAATGATCAAGTATTATCTCCATTCGCCTAAGTCTTCTCAACTAGAGAAATCATTGACACTTTATTTGGCTTTGAAGTTAAGTTGAAGGATACTGCGTAATAAGTAATATTCTCCTCAGCTGTCCACCTAACAAACCGTGACATCTAAAAGTAAAGCTACTTTGACTCTTTTTTCGCCCCGGAAATGGGACAGACTAAGTCAACTTTTCAGTCCTTGGCTCTTCTCGAGGGAATCAGTGTGGTCATGGTAACATATCCTGCGAAAAGATATAGCGCAGTACTTAATGCATAAATTTTCATTTATTATAGGCCGGTAAGAATAGTTTGAGTCAACTTCTACCAGACGCGACGTTTAGGTAAATTCCCTCAGTCGGATTACTTCAAACGATTTTGGCGCCATTTATGATGAGCAAAGCTATGCGGTTTAACTGTGGGTTACTTTATTCTATTGCTCCCAATCCGTCGACATTTCGTTAGCATTTGACAAATTTTCTAGTTTGCAACTGATGTTGCCATCTATGAAACCCGGTGGTTCAGCTTAATAAAAAACTTACGCACGTTTATTCGCCGGGGGCATTAAAATTACCTCATTTGTCTACCTTACATGTATTGGTAGGCACGGTTAACAGTGGTGTACACATTATGGCAAATTAACTTTGAAGGACACCTTAGAATCAATTGAAGTATTTTTTGTTAGGACGCCGGAGCAATGTACAGAAGGCGGTGTACCTCCGTGGGTGGAGCAAATACTATCCCATCCCATTCACTTGATGTCGGAAAGTCACAGCTTCCAGTAAAATAACGTTCAAGACTGTTGGCGAAAGGAGTATTAAATAACTCTTATCTATTATTATCTCAGTAGAGCTTTATTAAATAGATATTAGAAAATAAAATAAAATAAAACTGCGCCGGAGTTCTTGATCAGCGGTAGTAAATTGGGGGAAGGGGGAGGGGGGGGGGACAGCAAAATGATACATGTTGAAAGGACGAAGGAGTGAAAAATTCAGTTTAATTGTGGCTGAACAATCACGGGTGTCGCGGGTACGAGCACACGGAATTCGGGTTGAGAAGGATAATTACAAGTGGCCATGGCAACAACGCCCTGAAGGCTGCTTGTTCGGCGACTGAAGCTGCCCTGGTTGAGTGAGGATTGGTCCGTGGGTGTGGCGGCGTTTTTGGTCAGCAGCAGAGGAACATCAGCACCACTGACGTAGATACCATTCGGTAGTGCTAGACGATGATTCTTTCCTATTAAATGCTCTTGGAAGGCGGTGTGGAATGAGCTGGCACAGGGAAGGAGCGTTGAGAGAATGGAGACGAAACCTCCAAGAACGGTTATAATGTAGGCCCAACCTACTTCGCAATGACCTATAGAAAGCGGATGGAACCGACTTTGTAGGTATGTATAAAATAATGAAAAAGTTGTATAGCCTGGCGACCATAGACGTTTTTACATGCCCTACGGCAGTAAAGTTATCCGTAGACACTCCCATTGCAGCATACTATCGGCTGTTATGTGACGAAATTACGTGAGTACTTAAGTGAAAGCATTTAAGGCTTGAATTTTTCCCAATACTATTTTTTCCAATAATTTGCCTTTTTCACGACAGAGAACGTCGTGGAGGAACTAACCAGCATACCAACTCGACATTTTAAGTTAAATGTCAAAATAATCCGACCTCCAATGCGGGGAGACATTTTGGGGTCGGAGTCATAATCACCCTTTCTTTATAAGTAACTCTTGCAGATTATTTGATGAATTTAAGCAATATCCTGTTAAACTGGCAAGCCGTAATAACAGGCAATTAAATCACTTCGACACGCAACTGCTTATAACATAATAGAAACAGGATTTTATTTCTTCCGAAACACGGAAGTTTGATGCCGTCGATTTTACAAGGAAAGGATTTCATAGGGGAGAAGAGGGGAAGCACCTCCTAAGGAGGAAAAATTAACACCACTAAAATTACGGTTGTAATCGTTAAAGTAACTGAGCATTTAGTGAAATAAAGAATCAATCATATACTGGAGGATTAACTCTTCTGCTTTGAAATGTACGGGCTATTTCCGATGTACTCCTTCAGCAGGCGCCACTATAATCTTGATGGATTTAAAAAATGGTAACTTCAATGGACTGTCAGCGTGGACAACCCAAGTCTTTTATACGGGAGCCATCGTTGAGTGCGAGATCAGTCTAGTCAAAGTGCAGCAAGATGTTTAATTGCTCTTTGAAGTTCCAACATTCTACATTTGAGAAACGAGACAAATATCATCATCGAAGATTTTAGGCAAATTTAGCTGAATACCAAAAATTTATGCAAATGGACATACAACCGCGATATGTGCAGTACAAAGAAATGCCTTACGAGGAATTGTTGGCAAAACATATGAAAGTGGCTGCTACAAGTAATGTACTTTTGAATGAAAACCGTATTTTGAAAAATCAATGACAAGTCTTCCTCAAGCTGTCTGTTCATAAAACAGGACTGCCGCCAGCAAGTTTCGGTGAAATGGAGCGTCACGTAAATACTTTATGCAATACCGACAGCCTTCGATAAAAAGTTTCAAAAACTCAGTTTATGGGACATACACCTAACTGCTTTGATATACAAATGAGGTTAGTCTGAATATGTATGAATGTGCTCTTTTACTTATCAAATAGGGTTGTGAAGGGAGGAAAATTGAGTAAATCTTACCGATGTTAAAACTGTCGACCGAAGAACCGCATATTTGTCGAACCTCCTCATTTGTTTTCCATCCAAGGGGATACATTAGGCACGTAAAGGCGACAAGCAGGCCTGTCTCCACGCCGAGTAATAGAAAAAAAACGGTTTTGTTACTTAAGGAAGAAAAAGGGTAGCTAAGAAAGTTGCATGGTTTTGTTCACTTAATGTATCACTCATCTTTAATACTTATTTTATAACACACTAATGGATGAAGGATAACCAAGTGAAAGATTAGAGACCTTCATGCGTGTAAATGATGAAAAACTGTACTTGGTAAAGCAGAAAGTTAATGCCTCCTGGGCACAAAAAAAACGGCGGTTGAGCTTCTTGAAGACGGACACACAATGGAAACTTTTATGAATCAAGGCAAAGTGACTTTTGGTCTATGAAGTTTACTTACTAGGGCGCAACTAATCGGTGAGTTCGAATCTTGCGGAGTCAAATCACAAATATTGTTGGCGATAAATCCTCTCAGGTCTTCCAGACATACTTTGCACCATCTCGCCTTGGGACATTTTTTACATTTTTAGATCTATACCTAGTTTCGAACGATTCGAAGACAAGACGTCCTGACATTTTTACCGGAATTTGGTAATCCATGTGAATGCCGGTGGTTATGAGGACGATGAAACCCGGGAATTTACACGTTAAATTAATAGAATGGATACAATCCACATTTTTGTTGGTTAGAAAATGAAGAGATCATGGCCCCCTCTATAATACACAGCATATGGCATTTTACTGTCCACCAATGGATAGGATAGACATCTAAATGCCAATACGAAAGAAATGGGCCACCCGTTGTAATTTAAGCTTTACCGCGTTATGATTTTGAAGCATAGTCGTTCGTGCTTAATGTACGAAATACCTGACGCGATGACATATACGGTGTTAATAGGATCCTGCGAAAGTAATTTCTCCCCACACCACACTCATCGCAGATGAGATATTCTGCGCGCGGCTTTATCTTACACAATTGAAGGTATGCTTGAGGTCATCACTTTCGTTCAAATGAGAGGGAATTTTCTGCGCCTGTATTGATTGTACGTCGCAAAATTGTCGAATGTAAGCCCAGTATAATAAATGATATATAGACCGAGTACTTAGTAACCACATTTGAAGTGCGATCATAGACGGGGGAATGTTAGGGGGAAGAAGCGATTGGTCTTGAGAACAAAAAACCAATCATTGCTAGACGACACACTCACTTCAATGCGCTCCGCACAGAGAGCAGCGTTATAAGTTAACGCCGATTACAAACACGTGCATGCTTTTCAAAAGCAGTTGGCTTTGATGACGCTTCTACGGAGCAAGCTATTCAAATGGTTTTTTGACCACACTGTGTGTTTCAACAGTACGTGATATTCGTTCACATTTTCATATAACTGTAAAAGTACACAAAGTTTGGGTTTTTAAGAAGAATGAGTCGTCATAATTGCGTAAACTCACCGAGACAAGAATCCGAATTGACATAGCTTGCAAACGCAGCTGTTAGCCAAAAATTGACGATATTGAAACCCGAGACGAAGAGGAAAAAGGTGTAAAGAAAGAGTATATGATGCAGGAGAACAGCCAATGTGACTAAGCAATTTTCCATGCTAAATGCGGGATATCCATAAAATGTGTAGTGGCCCAGTTAGACTGTAAGCGAATACCGAATCACGGGACGTCAAATGCACTGGTAATGTGTACGTAGGTAAACACACCGTCGAAAAAAGGCCAATGTGGCTTGTTAAAAGTTTAGTAGTAGCGTTAGGCGTCCACTCGGTAATCTTAAAATTCCCTTTTAGCCACATACGGGGAAGAAGGCACCGGCGGTACAAGAGATGGCTTGCGATCCATGCCAAAATGGACCACAGTAGCCAGAAGCAACGCATTCTTGCCATTCTGTGTTATTAGAGGGGGCAGGAACTTGGATGATTTGATTCCTATTTTGCCTATTACCACCAGTAAGGTTTCAGGATTTTTGTACAATCAACTTGCGAGTTTTAAAATGACGCGGAAGAAAGTTTAGAGGCTAATTGGCTACTCAGAACTGACAAATGAAGGTTACCTTAAAGGTGGATGTGCGGCGCGGTTAAATTGTTAACACTTTGTTCATTATACCTGTTGTACATTTATCATTCCGAGGAAGTATAAAAGTTTTGATCAAATATTTAGTAACTTCTCGAGCCGGGCTCAATCTCAAGAGCAAATAAAACCGCAATAATCTTTCCTTATTTAATAATATAAAATCAAGAGCTGCTCGAGAATTTTAATATTTTTACTTAAGCGGGAGGGCAAAGTAGCCCATGTAACTCTCAGGAAATATATTCGTAGCATGTGAATAGCATTGAGATAATGTAATAAATAAACGTCCTCACCTATCAAAAAGTATAAATACTTTTTGCTCATTCTGGAGGAAAAGGTACGAATCAACGAGTGAGTAAGACATTATGGAGTGAAGTGGAAATCTTGGTTTCTGCCAAGCTTTGTGTCTAAAAGGGAGATGTTACTTTGTCAGATAATCTCTGAAATAAGAGTTTACCTAAGGTACTTGGAGACACCATAAACTTCCTTTACTATCTCAGTTATGGAGTAAACAAAGTTGCGGTACATAACTGTTGCCCAGCTAGTTGGAACAAACCGACTTCCAGCTGCAACGACAAAAGGTTGGATCTTTTCCAAATGAATACTCACCCACTTTGGCTGTGGCCAAGCTTTAATATCCCTTTTTCCGCGATTACAAAGTATTCATATGGTTGTTACTGAATACCATAGAGAGGGATTAGAAACACACAGAAAGGAAAAAATAAGGTAGGTAGAAGAGCTGAGTTTTTCATTTCCTACTAAATTAGGAAGGAGTAACACTATCTCTTAACATACCATGGATGGCGGTTTGGGAAGGTTTGTACTTGCATATTACTTCCCCAGGTTATAAGAGGCATACTTCAAAGTGAAGAAAGCTTTAATGATATATTTCGTCTTCATCATTTGGAATTATTGTTCGCTTTGTTGCTCAAGACAAATAATGAAGGCAATTTAATTATTACTTCTGGCTTTTCATCAACATGACCTCCTCAAACTTCTCACCTGTGACGGTGGCATAGTAAATGAAAGTTGTAGGCAGTCATAACAATATTACAAACTTGTTAAAATTAGAATTATTATAGTAACGGAATGTTTTCTTGCATGTGACCTATATTTTGGAATAGGGATAGGGTTTATTTTAAGTATGTAGGCGAAACGGATAAATTTCTAATAATTTTACCTGACGGGATAATTTGAGAAGGTAATTGGGTCTTTAGACTATCTCTCTTCGATGGAGATTTAGCAATCTGTTTAAACTGCCGACTCCGAGAAGAAAATACCACAGAGATTGCCTTTTAGCACATACCAAAAAGGGGATCTTGTAGAAAATGATGATTCGCCTTTGGGTTCGAGAATGTTTCAGAAGGAGATCCTTCTGACAAGGAGATGTACTTAAGACAGTTTACTAGGTTTTGGATAGATGCATTGACTTCTGGGATCTCTCCTGGCGAAACAGAAGAAAGTTAAGTCAAGGGGAGGATAAAATGATCTGGAGAAATTAACTCTCAACAGCAATTGGGTAAGGGTCAAAATTGAAAAGTCTGTAGCACTTTATGCTCTCCTTCACTCTGACAAATTACTCTACTAATCAGTTGTCTATTTCACATTGATTGATTAGTGGCTACTCTGTAGACTTCTAATCATGACCGCATGTAGCCAGTTTCGATGTTGACGCCAAAAAGATAGTTGACAGATGATTTAGAAATTATCCAGTTAAGAAAAAACCGTAATATCGGATACATCGGAAATATATCCTTCCTCTAAACATTTAACTGACACGAAAATACAATTTGGAATTACAAATCAAAAAAAGAAATAAACTCATGAATACGAGGGGAAAACGTGTGTAAGTAAAATCAAAATGAAGAAAACATGAAAAAATTACCAAATAGACGGGAGCTCGGACAAAGAAGATGTGTGGAGGAGGAAGTACTAAAAACGATATGGAGGGATTCAAATGTGTGCATAATATTCTCCCGTAAACTAGTGCGAACTTGTTACATTGAGAAAAAAAAGGATAGTAATGTTGAATGCATAGAAAACACACGTTATTTATTCCCCACCACTTTCCTCCATTTGTTCTCCTTCTCTCCCCCCTCCCACGTCAGGCAGTTATTCAAACAAATGCCGACATCAGTCCGCAACGCGCCGTCTTTATGTTCAGCACCGCGATCACTCGGATGTACCTCCTGTCAGTATGAAACACACTTCCCTGCGATTAACCATGCATCGCACACACTGGTAAGACCAGGTGACCCACATTGCCGTGGCGAAGGATCGTGGCTTCTTTCTGCTCGCTACCGACCGAGCCTTTGCAAAGTGCGGAGATGAAACAAATCTAACTGGTGGCACAACAAACTTTTTCCTTCATCACTCATCTACCATTGGAATGATGCAAGTTAATGAGAAATATTGGTGTCTTACCAGCCCGCATATGCCACATTGCAGCATTGGTGAACTTCTTGCAGTAGTAATTAGGCAATCATCCAGTTTGAAAATGCACCGAAAGGAATGTCATTACTAGCTTGCTCCCCCCTTCGCCTCCTCCTTCGCCTCCTTCTACCGACACATTGACTCTTTTTCTATACCATACTTGTTGCCCGATTAGGTAAACGCACGCCATGCCTTTCACCCTCTCGCCCGTCTCAGGTATTCACCACCATGACGTGGTACCCTTACGTGGGGTCTTTGGGGCATCAAGTCACTTGGCCGCATCACCTCGTTCCACATGGCGAATGGCCAGATGCACTCATTACGGTTTTCAGAGAGAGTTGAATGCGAAGGGAAGAGGAACACCTTCCACATTGGATGCCTCGAAGCAGCATCTTCACCTCTTCTCTTTACAACCAAGCAACACTGCATGGTCACTTCCTCACGATATTTCATCGTCCTTAGCACAGAGGCGAGCACAGACAGGAGATGGGAGGTCGTGACGAGCTGAACAATTGCAGTATTGAGTACGCCATGTCAGCAAGGGTGTTTGCCTACTTCCTCAGGATGCGTGGTGCCTCAATATTAATCGCTTCTCAGGTGTTGTCATGTTCGCACAGAGTGAGAAAGGTGGGGAAAGTGATGGTCAAATTCAGTTCTAAGAGAAATCAGCAGGTACACTCACCCTCTTGTCAAAAGATGAGCGTTTCAAGGGCCAAATGAACGGATTTCCTTGCTCCCGGTGTGCTAGGTTCTGACCTCAGAATAGATGGTGAAGAAAGGAGAAAAAGGCGGCAGTAGTATGTGCACCATAGCAGCAACATAAGTGGACTCTGCAAAACAGTTAGGTTAAGAAATTACAGAACACGAAAAAGAAGAAGGAGATGTTGAATAAGTGGAAAGAAGGGCGTGGAGGAGAAAGGGAGCAAAGAGGAAGGAGGTAGGAGGAAGGGTAGGATAAGAGGCGTAGGATAGGTGGCAGAGTTGGGAGTCCACAGTGGGACATAATGGGGACCCAGTTACTGAGTATCTTCGCAGCGTCTCAGAGTATCCTTGTCTCGCCTCGTTAGCTGATGATGATGCTCATCACTAGATCTAAGCGAGGGTCTCGCGCCTTCACACTCGTCGCCGCGAATACTGACCGTTGACCATGCACTACTCCACTTAAACATCGCGAAAATCAACTTCAGTGCCTCAACTAATTAAATGGACTACTTCAGAGTGGTGAGTCACCAAACCGGTGCATCCGCGCGTGCTCTCCGCCACAGTCAGGCAGGTCATGGCGAGGCGGGATGACAACAGGGTGGAGGAGGAGAAGAAGGAGGATGGGGAGAGGAGGAGGCGAGGAGGAGAGTAGGAGGAGAAGATGAGGATGAGGAGAAAGAGGGACAGAGGAAAGCAGAGAAGATGGATGACGAAGAGAAGAGGAAGATGATAAGACTTAGGATGAGTTGGAAGGGAAGCGAGAGAAAACGGAGATGGAGGACGAGCGAGTTGGTTGGCCTTGACGTTGCGTGTATTGCGTAGCAAAGTTAGCCGGGTGGGTCGGACAATGAGGAATGTGGACATCGAATAAAGCTTATCTGCGTATTCCTTCGTTTGATATGCCTCTCTGCACCTTACACTCCTCGAAGAAATGTTCAGACACTTAACAAGTTGCCAGTTGGTTGTCTGATGCGTATGGGTCTCATGGTAAGTTGTGCAGGGGGTTCGCTTCTCTTCCCGTGAGCGGGTAACCGAAAACATTTTAGGTTGCATGACTAGCGCAGCGCGATTGATATCATCACCCGACGATTTTTGCACCCTCGTAAATACTCACGTGCGGCGTATGGACGGCCTACGGAGTGAGTGGAAGTGGGCGCAATAGCGTGCCTTTCTTCGTGTGCTTCTCTCTGGATAAACTTTCGCGCATTTCACAACCGTAACGATATTGGCATCATCTGCCGTGGTCAACGGTTGGCAACAAACTGATTGGATTTCACCCAGTCCATCGTTCGCACAATCGCAGTGTACTCACCCTCTCTCTCCGGCGCCTGTCTACACCGAAAAGTGTTTATTTGCCTCTCTCCCATCGAGACTACAGCGCCATTAGATAGGCCACTGGAAACGAACAATTGCCTCGACTAACATCCATCTTCCGCTACAACGTTCGCTGTCATATGAGCGCATCGACGGAGCCGAAGGAAGTGGCCTATTATGACATTACCAGGCGCCATATTTAAACTTGACAACAATCCAGCTTCACTTCATGGTAACCAGTCTCGCTAGCTGGCGATAAACATGAGCTGTGACGCATTCTACAGCATTCCTGACGTCTACCCTCTCAATGGCACCACGTGGCGCTTATGAAAGTCATTCCACCACCGAAAGCATAATGAATGAAGGCGTATCCGGAGAAGCGTAATCTCTAAGCGGCGTCCTCCAGCAGTGCCCACTCCCTCGACAGGATGGTCAAGAGACGAGGGCTTATGAACCACCACTCAACACACCACATCGTTAGTCAGTGAGAAAGGAGTTAGAGTTGGCGAAAGATAGACTTTATTGAGCAATGTTCAGCACCACAACCGAGGATTGTAGGAAACGGTCTCGTCCTCCTTGCATTCTTCAAGCTAGCGACAAATAGAGGAGAGTTAAACTGACAAGCCTTTTATCGCAGTGAAATAGACGTGGAGCAAACAGACGAATTCGTTGATGGAGGTGCTGAGGCGATGCTAACAAGCGAGATCTTACTCACCCCAATTAATGACGTAGGAAAGGAATGAGTCGAGAGTGGAACAAAAGACATAGGACTGTTCTTCGTCGCTCGGTTTCCTGAAGGTGGTCTTGAGCAGACGCAAGTCACCTGACTCCTCTTCCTCTGCAATGAAAGCGGTAAATTAGCAGTCTCCTTACTCTCACAGACGGGGGTAGGCCGAGAGAAATGGCGAAGTGAGGCAAGAATGAAAATAAGTGGGGGGATAAGCAGAGCATGCATTGTTGACAATGGGGTGAAGGAGAAAATCTCTGACTCACTGCATTTTGGCTCGCCATAGTCACGACACAGATCGGCTGTAGCAGTCATGATGGTGCTCTGCAAGGTGAAGGGCTGGTAATTACTACAGATCTGTGGGATGCAGTGTGAGGCAGAAGTAAGTGGGGTTGCATGCTGAATTACGCGTTACAGGTGAGGTGATGCGGTAACAGCGTTGGCTTACGTATGGTCCATTAGGACACTCAGTGTGGCGGGCACAAATAATTTCCACCTCGGTCTTGCCGGCCGCGTCGATTTCAGCAGGGCTAGATTCGTCAGGTTGAATACAGTCTGCGTGTTGAGAGAGGAGAAGGAGCGTATGAGTGAAGGAGATAGAAAGAAGTAGAGGTAGGAAGTGAAGGAGTAGGGAAAGCAGGTGTCTACTTAAACCCGACAGTTAAACATTTACACCTGGCTCACTCATGTACACGCATTCGGGGTGAAGGCGGCGCGCTCACAGGGGGGCGTACGAGATGAGGGAGAGGTGGAGAGTGAGTTAGGCAGAAGGAGTGATGGGTGGAAGAAGGCGTGACGAATATGCTCCGTTCAACTTACTCTTCTCGATGTTAGAATAGGCGCCACCTTGGGAAAAGTAGACTGTGACAAAGGCATACCGTGGTTCTGCATGTATTCATCCATACGGAAACCCGCCCATGTGTGCTTCTCCACGTCGCAGATGTGAACCGTCGCCACGTACTTTCCGTCCCCCTCTGCGCCGCCGTGATCAATGAATAACAAGTCGTGTTGTGCGTGCAATAGATGTGGAGAAAATAAACTTGGTAACGGGCTTTCGGGTTAATTCGCTCGATTGCGGTTGCACCGCCTTAAACACTGATAGTTTATATGAAAAAATGTGGTGCATGTAAGGTGGGAGGGTGCTATGAACGGTGGCATTCACCTTCTGTGAGAGAGCAGGGAATGGTGTCTTTCTCGTCCCAAGACTTCTTGCACGCGCCTTCTCCGTCGAACTCGTAGTCGGTTTTATCGATACGCAGCACCTTCAAATGTGGACCAGTGTGCGAGTGCATTAAGAGTCATCAGACGGCATTAGACTGCCAGCCAACACATTTATGCCACAGCATCCTACTTAGAGTCCATGCTACGCAACCATTCCATGCTGAGAGCTCTGACCAACTCACCGAGAAGGGTCCAGGCAGAGTCACCGTGATATCGACGCATCCTTCCGTCTCATTTACCACGTATTGTGTAGTGATGAGTCCTAAATGGTAGTATGTTTGGGGGCAAGATAGAAGTCGCCATTGCAGGGAAGTAAAGTAAATTTCTTACTAGCTGCCACATGTTTTGTGGCCAATGCAAATTATCTATAGCCGTGAGGCCTCCCATCTACGCAGACTTAGATGAGAGACAAAAAGTGGCATGATAACATGTCAAGTTTACTGGAGAAAGAAAGCCCAGTAGTCTGATTAAGGGGGTGAACGTACGGAATAAAGAGAGGCAAATGAAGAGAACCGCTGAGAACATTGTCAGAGAGGAGGCAGGTCAGGGCGAGGGAAGGATAGTTGACTATGTCGAGAGCCTCCGTCCCTCCTTTTATACTGACGAGACGAGAAAGGAAACCTGTTCATTCCTATTTCAATACAAGTTGTGCGTGGTATTGTGCGGTCACCTTTTTGCGTGCTGATTCAGGCAATAGGAAGTGGGGTCATCTTAATTACGCAACTAGTTGCATTTGCCAATTATCGGCACCCTCTCACACCCCCCTTCGGATTCTTCCTCCTTCTTTTACCTCTTTATCTTACTAACCCACCCTCATTTTTCTTCCTTCCTTTTAATCCTTTTTTTATTTTTCATAACTTTCATCCACTTCTCCGTGTACTTGCGTTTGGCCACATCGTCGCCAGTGATATCAACACCGCTATTTGTGTTTTAAAATGGCCAATGTAAACAATTATACTTTATATTTATTGACGTGGGTAAAGGACGTACGCTATTATTTAGATTTTAAAGATTAATTTTAGATATCATACAAGGAAAATAATTATTGTATTAATTTGTGTGGTTGGGGGAGTTTTCATTTTCTGCATTTACAAATAAACCAAACGGTGCCTACATTCTACTAGATTATGAAATGGGATATCCACAGACCACCACCACTAATTTGAACCATCCTTGCCCGCAGTGCACAACTAATACGAATTTTCGCAGAGTCATCCTTAATGTCGGAAAGATAATAAAACCCTTTGCGGCGTAGCTAATGGAAGGAGCGGAGAGGATGACTGCACTGCAGGAACGCTATAGTTGGACTGGCTTAAATCCTATCAGATTGTTGTCTATCCTCGACCTCCGCAAATGGGGACGATATAGATATTGATGGAAAGGCGTAATTTGCTAAATCGGGAGAACCATTTGATGAAAGACATATCAGGCCAACTGCTTTCACATTAACCTATGCTGGTATCACGCAGCATTGAGTAGGCAGTAGGGAGTGAACACAATCGAGGAATAATACGAATGGGTGTCTGTTACCTGTTCACGTAAAGAGAAACGACGCTGCCCTTAACTCACCACGAGACGCACATATATTACCCATTCAACTCGCAATGCATGCAGAGTCTCGGCCATCTGACATGCTCCTCCTTCACTCCCTTCTCCACCTCCTTTTCCTCTCTCTATTCTTCGTCATCTTCATTCTTAACGTCATCTTCCTCCTCAATATGCTTTTTCTTCTCTTATTGCTTTTGCCTTTTTTCCACATCTCCATGACATACGGTGCCAGGCTAGAGAAGACAGAAGGTTACACTGGTCTTTATTAGCGGTAGCGAGACTCTCGAACTGATCAAGTGGTGTGCATTATAAATCTCACAATCCGCTAACGAGACGAGAGAAGAGATAGTGAAATAGGTGCCCATTAACAAAGTCTTTCCCATGTACTACGTTAACACACTATGCTTGCATTTTCCCCTACATTATCTACCACTACTTTCTGATAAATTATAAGCGCGCAAATCATCCCGAACACTTTTACCGTACTCAGGAAATACTATATATTCGCATTCTCTATCGCTTTATTAAAATGTCATAGTCCTCTCAATACCCGCATCAAACAACTCTTCTACTATCAAAGCCATGATTACAAAAACATTTTAAGTAGACAAAAGAGAGAATAGCTGAAGATTTAAGAGAACAAGCTCAATGGCATCTGTCAGAATGCGAGAGTTGACCTTCTAATCACGCTGAATGTCTGAAAGCACACCATAAGAAATGGTGCATCAAAAGCAAATGCAACTAGTTGCGTAATTAAGATGACCCCACTTCCTATTGCCTGAATCAGCACGCAAAAAGGTGACCGCACAATACCACGCACAACTTGTATTGAAATAGGAATGAACAGGTTTCCTTTCTCGTCTCGTCAGTATAAAAGGAGGGACGGAGGCTCTCGACATAGTCAACTATCCTTCCCTCGCCCTGACCTGCCTCCTCTCTGACAATGTTCTCAGCGGTTCTCTTCATTTGCCTCTCTTTATTCCGTACGTTCACCCCCTTAATCAGACTACTGGGCTTTCTTTCTCCAGTAAACTTGACATGTTATCATGCCACTTTTTGTCTCTCATCTAAGTCTGCGTAGATGGGAGGCCTCACGGCTATAGATAATTTGCATTGGCCACAAAACATGTGGCAGCTAGTAAGAAATTTACTTTACTTCCCTGCAATGGCGACTTCTATCTTGCCCCCAAACATACTACCATTTAGGACTCATCACTACACAATACGTGGTAAATGAGACGGAAGGATGCGTCGATATCACGGTGACTCTGCCTGGACCCTTCTCGGTGAGTTGGTCAGAGCTCTCAGCATGGAATGGTTGCGTAGCATGGACTCTAAGTAGGATGCTGTGGCATAAATGTGTTGGCTGGCAGTCTAATGCCGTCTGATGACTCTTAATGCACTCGCACACTGGTCCACATTTGAAGGTGCTGCGTATCGATAAAACCGACTACGAGTTCGACGGAGAAGGCGCGTGCAAGAAGTCTTGGGACGAGAAAGACACCATTCCCTGCTCTCTCACAGAAGGTGAATGCCACCGTTCATAGCACCCTCCCACCTTACATGCACCACATTTTTTCATATAAACTATCAGTGTTTAAGGCGGTGCAACCGCAATCGAGCGAATTAACCCGAAAGCCCGTTACCAAGTTTATTTTCTCCACATCTATTGCACGCACAACACGACTTGTTATTCATTGATCACGGCGGCGCAGAGGGGGACGGAAAGTACGTGGCGACGGTTCACATCTGCGACGTGGAGAAGCACACATGGGCGGGTTTCCGTATGGATGAATACATGCAGAACCAACGGTATGCCTTTGTCACAGTCTACTTTTCCCAAGGTGGCGCCTATTCTAACATCGAGAAGAGTAAGTTGAACGGAGCATATTCGTCACGCCTTCTTCCACCCATCACTCCTTCTGCCTAACTCACTCTCCACCTCTCCCTCATCTCGTACGCCCCCCTGTGAGCGCGCCGCCTTCACCCCGAATGCGTGTACATGAGTGAGCCAGGTGTAAATGTTTAACTGTCGGGTTTAAGTAGACACCTGCTTTCCCTACTCCTTCACTTCCTACCTCTACTTCTTTCTATCTCCTTCACTCATACGCTCCTTCTCCTCTCTCAACACGCAGACTGTATTCCAACCTGGACGAATCTAGCCCTGCTGAAATCGACGCGGCCGGCTGAAGGACCGAGGTGGAAATTATTTGTGCCCGCCACACTGAGTGTCCTAATGGACCATACGTAAAGCCACGCTGTTACCGCATCACCTCACCTGTAACGCGTAATTCAGCATGCAACCCCACTTTACTTCTGCCTCACACTGCATCCCACAGATCTGTAGTAATTTACCAGCCCTTCACCTTGCAGAGCACCATCATGACTGCTACAGCCGATCTGTGTCGTGACTATGGCGAGCCGCCAAAATGCAGTTGAGTCAGAGATTTTCTCCTTCACCCCATTGTCAACAATGCAATGCTCTGCTTATCCCCACTTATATTCATTCTTGCCTCACTTCGCCATTTCTCTCGGCCTATCCCCCCGTCTGTGAGAGTAAGGACGGGACTGCTAATTTACCGCTTTCATTGCAGAGGAAGAGGAGTCAGGTGACTTGCGTCTGCTCAAGACCACCTTCAGGAAACCGAGCGACGAAGAACAGTCCTTATGGTCTTTTGTTGCCACTCTCGACTCATTCCTTTCCTACGTCATTAATTGGGAGTGAGTCAGTAAGATCTCGCTTGTTAGCATCGCCTCAGCACCTCATCAACGAATTTCGTCTGTTTGCTCCACGTTCCCTATTTCACTGCGATAAAAGGCTTGTCAGTTTAACTCTCCTCTATTTGTTCGCTAGCTTGAAGAATGCAAGGGGACGAGACCGTTTCCTACAATCCTCGGTTGTGGTGCTGAACATTGCCTCAATAAAGTCTATCTTTCGCCAACTCTAACTCCTTTCTCACTGACTAACGATGTGTCGGTGTGTTGAGTGGTGGTTCATAAGCCCTCGTCTCTTGACCATCCTGTCGAGGGAGTGGGGCACTGCTGGAGGAACGCCGCTTAGAGATTACGCTTTCTCCGGATACGCCTTCATTCATTATGCTTTCGGTGGTGGAATGACTTTCATAAGCGCCACGTCGGTGCCATTGAGAGGGTAGACGTCAGGAATGCTGTAGAATGGCGTCACAGCTCATGTTTATTCGCCCAGCTAGCGAGACTGGTTACCATGAAGTGAAGCTGGATTTGTTGTCAAGTTTAAATATGGCGCCCTAGGTAATGTCATAATAGGCCACTTCCTTCGGCTCCGTCGATGCGCTCATATGACAGCGAACCATTCCTATTGTAGCGGAGATGGATGTTAGTCGAGGCAATTGTTCGTTTCCAGTGGCCTATTCTAATGCTCGCTGTAGTCTCGATGGGAGAGAGCAAATAAACACTTTTCGGTGTAGACAGGCGCCGGAGAGGAGAGGGTGAGTACACTGCGATTGTGCGAACGATGGACTGTGGTGAAATCCAATCAGTTTGTTGCCAACCGTTGACACGGCAGATGATGATCCAATAGAACGTTACGGTTGTGAAATGCGCGAAAGTTTATCCAGAGAGAAGCACCACGAAAGAAAGGCACGCTATCTGCGCCCACTTTCACTCACTCCGTAGGCCGTCCATACGCCGCACGTGAGTATTTTTACGAGGGTGCAAAATCGTCGGGTGATGATTTATCAATCGCCGCTGCGCTAGTCATGCAACCTAAAAATGTTTTTTCGGTTACCCGCACGGAAGAGAAAGCGAACCCCCTGACAACTTTACCATGAGACCCATACGCATCAGACAACCAACTGGGGCAACTTGTTAAATGTCTGAACATTTCTTCGAGGAGTGTAAGGTGCAGAGAGGCATATTCAACGAAGAATTACGCAGATAAGCTTTATTCGATGTCCACATTTCCTCATTGTCCGACCCACCCGGCATACCTTTGCTACGCCATATACACGCAACGTCAAGGCCAACCAACTGCGCGCGTCACTCCATCTCCAATTTCGTTTCTCTCGCATTCCTTCCAAACTCATCCTAAGTCTTATTCCTCGTCCTTCTTTCTCATCATTCTTCTCTTCGTCATCCTCTCTTCTCTGCTTTCCTCTCCCTCTTCTCCCTCAATCCTCAATCTTCTCCTCCTACTCTCCTCCTCCGGCCTCCTTCCTCTCCCCATCCTCCTTCTCTACTCCTCCTACCACCCCCTGTTGATCACTCCGCCTCGCCTCATGACTCCTGCCTGACTGTGGCGCGAGAGCACACGCGGAATGCACCGGATTTGGTTGGACTCACCACTCTGTAAGTAGATCCATTTAATTAGTGAGGCACTGAAAGTTGATTTTTTCGCGGATAGTTTAAGTGGTAGATAGTGCGATTGGGTCAACGGTCAGTATTCGCGCAGACCGAGTGTGGAAGCGCGAGACCCTCGCTTAGATCTAGCTGATGAGCATCATCATCAAGCTTAACGAGAGCGAGAACAAGGATATACTCTGAAGACGCTGCGTAGATACTCCAGTAGTAACTGGGTTCCCCATCTATGTCTGCCACTGTGGCACTCCCAACTCTGCTGCATCACTATCCTTCTGCTACGCCTTCTTATCTCCTACCCTTCCTCCTACATTCCTTCCTCTATTGCCTACCCTTTCTCCTCCACGCCACTTACTTCTCTCCACTTCAGTTCATGACACATTTCTCCTTCTTCTATTTTCGTGTTCATAGTTAATTTCTTAACCTAACTGTCTATTGCAGACTCCACTCGTTTGTGTTGCTGCTAGTGGTGCACATACTAGCTTGCCGGCCTTTTTTCTCCTTCATTCATCCACATTACTATTTCTGAGTCGGTCAGAAC
The DNA here is from genome assembly GCA_017562135.1 of Dipylidium caninum. Lineage (NCBI taxonomy): Eukaryota > Metazoa > Platyhelminthes > Cestoda > Cyclophyllidea > Dipylidiidae > Dipylidium > Dipylidium caninum. The sequence continues at coordinate 66,865 of QEYB01001188.1, forward strand.
CTTAGCACACCGGGAGCAAGGAAATCCGTTCATTTTGGCCCTTGAAACGCTTCATCTTTTGACAAAGAGGGTGAGTGTACCGCTGATTTCTCTTAGAACTGAATAGACCTCACTGTCCGCCCAACCTTTCTCACTCTGTGCGGAACATGTGACAACACACTGAGAAGCGATTAATATTGAGGCACCACGCACCCTGAGGAGATGGTAGGCAAACACACCTTGCTGACATGGCAGTACATCAATACTGCAATTGTTCAGCTCGTCACGACCTCCCCATCATCTCAAACTGTCATGTGTGACTCGCCTCTGTGGCTAAAGGACGATTGAAATATCGTGAGGGAAGGTGACCATGCAGTGTGTTGCTTTGGTTGTAAAGAGAAGAGGTGAAGACGCTGCTTCGAGGCATAGAGATGTGGAAGGTTGTTCCTCTTCCTATACGCATTCAAACCTCTCTCTCTGAAACCGTAATGAGTAAGCATCTGTGGCATTCGCCATGGTGACGAAGCGACGTGATGCGGCCAAGTGAACTTGATGATGCCCCAAAGACCCCACTGTTAATAAGGGCCACCACGTCATGGTGGTGGAAATAGCCTGAGACGGGCGAGAGGGTGAAAGGCATTGGCGTGCGATATTAACCTAAATCCGGGCAAAAGTATGGTATTAGGAAAAGGGTCAATGTGTCGGTCAAAAAGGAGAGAAGGAAGGCGAAGGAGAGCGAAGGAGGAGGCCGAAGGGGAGGTAGGGCGAGCAAGGCTTTGAAAGAAGAGGTTTGTAGATTGAACAAATCTTCCTATTCGGTGCATTTCAACACTCATAACTTGTGGATGATGCCTAATTACTACTGCAAGAAAGTTCACCCAATGCTTGCAATGTGGCATATGCGGCGCTTGGTTAAGACAACCAATATTTCTCATTAACTTGCATCAGTTCCAATGGTAGATCAGTGATGAGGAAAAGTTTGTTGTGCCACCAGTATAGATTTGTTTCATCTCCGCACTTTGCAAAGGTCGGTCGGTTTAGCGAGCAGAAAGAAGCCACGATCCTTCGCCACGGCAATGTGGCGTCACCTTGTCTTACCAGTGTTGTGCGATGCATGGTTAATCGCAGGGAAGTTGTTTTCATAACTGACAGGAGGTTACATTACACAGAGTGATCGCAAGTTGTGAACATAAAAGACGGCTAGCGTTGCGGACTAGTGTCGGCATTTTGTTCTTGAATAACTGCCTGACGTGGGAGGGGGAGAAAGGAGAACAAATGGAGAAGTGAGTGGGGAAATAAATAACGTGATGTTTTCTATGCATTCAACATTACTATCCTTTTTTTTCTCAATGTAACAAGTTCGCACTAGTTTACGGGAGAATATTATGCACACTTCCGATGCTTAATTGTAAATGTTGTGTGTTTGAATATAGCAACCAATATAAATGAAATTGGAAACCACCTTCTGGTTTTTCTTCACCGTGACCGAACCGCCTGAATCACATATGGATACCAATTTTTGCAACTTTCTCTAATATGCGAAAAAAACCATATGATACTACTAATTTGATATATTTGCATGAATTTATCATGCTCAACATCTGACGTGCACATTCTCTCTGATTTTATACGTTGTTATTTGACATAATGGTTTTACATCTGGAAAGTAATGCGTGAAGTTGAACTTTAAGGAGGGAAGGAATATTAATCCTTAAAAGATTTTGGATTCTGCAGTAGAGCGAAATAGTCTATCTTCCGACATCATTACCCGTTGTCCAAACGCATGTTGCCTCATGTATTTGCACGAAGTGTTTCACTGATTTTATAAACTAATTCCGGTCTTTTTCATTTGTAACCGAGACCTAAGAATGTGCCCGCTGACATACCGATTCTGAAATCTCAGGCGTGGAGAATGAGATATGATGATTTTGGGAGGTATTCGTCAGGAAAGTCCATCGCAGGCTGCAATCTTACAAATCAACATGAAGCAGTACTCCTAAGATTTTAACCTTCCGCAAATGTCCCTTTTGTTCACGTAAACGTCTCCACTTTTTAGCACTCAACATTTCAATACCCCTAACTTTCGAGGCACAAACCTTCGCACCAACTTCGATTCCACCAGCTGAACCGATATGGGGGCAGTATAAAATATCCATTCACATTTACTCCTTCTTTCATTTCATTAGGTTGTTATTCATCTCTTTTACTCCTTACCCTCATATACTCCTTTCCCTTAAAGCGTTAACAGACATCACCTGTATGCTTACAATAACATAAGATTTTGAAAGGAATTCAAAGCTGAGGCGAGTACTGAGCTTGCTTGTGACCCTTTTAGAAGGTAATCAGTTTTGTGTGGATCTCTCCTGCAATTTTAGAAATAATTTTACTTACGATGACTATTCTTTACGTGTGCGACGAAAAACTTATTGTGACATACAAATTGTGTAATAGTATGGCTAATCCGCCGAGATTGTCAGCAAGTCGTTCATGCAAGCTCGTATTTATTACCAGCATTCTATCTTATCAATTTGTCAAGATCCTTTGATAAATCCAATATGAGACATTACGTCCGCACGGGAAGTATCAGCGGTTAGCTGATTCTTAGTTGTGACATCATTATTACAAATTATATGCACTTTCCAGGGTAAGGGAGTTTGAGAAACGGAGAGTCGACCGTTTCATCATATCAACAACAGTCATCGGCCGCCGCAATTTCACTTAGAGAGTTTTTATCGAAAGAGCAGCATTCTTCGGGATTTCAGGCAATCTAACTTCGCTTTGCTTCACAGCTCCGAATGGTTTAACTGAGGTGAAAGATGTATAATTAGCAAAGACTTAGTATCCATGTTCCTTGGATAGATGTTCAACCTTGTCCTCTTAGCTGTTAGCGACTTATTCATTGCAAAAGTCAAACTATGAAGATAAACGAAAGAGACTCTGAGCAATGGAAATTTCAAATTTTCTTTGATTGGAATGAATGGACTTAGCTAAATTTCAAGGCACGGAAAATAAATTAACTTACCATATGATTAAAAGTGGTCAAATGTCGAAAAAGCATATCTTC
>QEYB01001189.1:0-308342 GCA_017562135.1 Dipylidium caninum
ATTTCGTTGGCAACTGACAACCCAAACCCCATGTTACCAACAATGTTCAGTAGCATTGCCCGATACTGCAAAGAACTTGCTCACTAGAGAGAAATTACCTGAATATCGCTCCTCTTGCAATTGCTGATCCAGCCTAAAGAAAGTGCCCCTCGCCAAAAATGTGATAGGCAGGAAAAGGAACCGCTCTCCCACTCACCACCACTGAGGGATTGCGGCTACGTCTAACGTCCAGATTCTTGCGGTGCCTTCAAGCAATGAACACACTTACCATCACATACATTCGGAGATACCTGCAAGTCGCCTCAATGTTCCGGATTCACGCAACAGGAGAAGAGGAGCCTCACGCTTCCAGTCGTCCTGCCCGTCACCGCGCCAGCACTTGTACAATATGCAGTAAGGAGTTGCAAATCCTGAAGCAGGTCTGATCGTATTCGCTGTCCAACATTAACAAAGGATGCTTGAACAGTCTACCAGATCAAAGGTCTTTTGAAAAAATGCCACCTCGATGTAAATTTTGCCCTCCTTATATTGGACAACTACTGGAATCAAACCTTCCAAAGGCGTCCCAAATGTTTGCCAAATGCCTTTTCAAGAAATTGAGAAAAGAACTTGACATTACTCGCTGACATTGCCAATGAGAGTGAGGACGTCGCAAGTCCTAATGGGCAGAAGAGAGGTGGGGAGGGCGGAACAGTGGGGCAGGGAGGAACTAGAGGGAGGTAGCTCCTCTTCCTCTGCCTAGGGGGGGGTGGAAGGGATGAGAAGTCCTGCTTGGCCCAACAAGCTGCCCTGTGGCGGCCAGAGTAGAGGAGAGGTAGAAATGTCTGCGCGCCGTTAAAGGCAGGTGGAAGCTGACATCAAAACTGCGTTCCCATGTGGCGATTTGTAATTGTTGGATTTCAAATGAGTACTTGGATAAAGGGCACATGCCCGACTAATCCTGATTTGGGCATATTTGTCCAGAGAGATTATGAAAATGCAGACCGAAACATCTCGATTTTTCCGATCGACAAGCGAATGGTCAAAGCACCGACGAAGATACTTTCAGTGTAGGCTGACAATGAAACCGATTCGAATGTTTCATTGTCCTGACGCTAACACCCTTTTCAGCGAATGAAATGCCCTCCAGTGAACGTGTTTGCCACGAGAGACGTCGTCGTCGGTCGTCCCCGCTGCCAACTGGTCGCGGACACATTCCGCGTGTTAGTGTGGCAGCGACGGCGTATCTGTCGTCGTGGCCGAAGTGAAGGGGACTCCTACGGTGGCAGCCTTTGGTGGCAAATGAGGAGTGTCAGCTTGGTGAAGTACAGAACGGAAAGGGAAAAATCTTACCCTTCGCTGGAGGCCCTCGAGAATGAAGTGGCCTCGGATTCGTTCGACTCTTCGGCTTCACTGATGAAGCCGCGAATCTCATGCAGAGCCGCGGGCATATAACTGAATGAGTATCGATGAGAAGGGGGAGAAGGACAACTTACATCTTCCCAGGTTATAGAGCGTTAGACCTGTAGATAACATGAATGAAGAAGGCGAGTGCGTTGAGCATTGTAAACTGGAGAAAGAAAGAAATGATAAGGAGGACGTGACAAGGGAGGAGAAGAAAAGGGGCGTTATACAGGCTCAACAGGCGTGATTAATCATAGCCACAGAATGCTGATCTCCCATACCGTCAAAGCTCTTTGTGCGCTGACGGTAACGTTTGACAATTGTGTTGCAACTTAGGAGACATCGTTTCAAGGCGTGACGAAGGACTGCAAATAGTCTCAACTACTGGCGAAATCGCGAGCAGTGGGTGAATCGTGGAAGAGCTCACGAAAGTCGCCGACCCTGAGGTGTATGGCGGGGAGAGTGCTCTCATCCCTATGACTTTTTTCGCCAGTAATGTAAGAGATCACTGTTGCACAAGTGAAGACTCATTTACTGTCGTCTGTGCCCTTTAGACGGCTCGGATGTTAAAACGACATAACTGCTTCGTGTGACAGTTAACTGCAATCGTTTCCTTGCGTCACAACCAATCCGGAGGCCTGTTCCACGTACCACTCGAAGGAGACAGGGGGTCAGGAGGAATGACGCTAACGCAGCCGACGAAGCTGACGACGATGGTGACGCCGCCGAAGGTCATCAGAAACGATGGGAGGACACGTTGGGTGCGGATGCAGTTGACCCTGCAGCTCTCGAAATAGTTGTACAGGCCAATACCAAACACGCCAGACCGAGGAGCTGCAATGGGAAAGCGAACCATAAAACTTGTATAAGCGCACACAAGTGATAGTTTTGGGCAGGTGTTAGATTTAAGGCGAGTAGTTTTTGAAATTAACCTGCCGGCATAGGAAGTCTATTTAAAAGGCTTCGTGTGTGAATTTAAGGAAGTCTAAGGAAACCAGGAAACCCTTCGAATGGAAGACAAACGAAGAGAAAAGACATTCCTCCTAGCGGGGGGAAACGTAACCGTCTCGTAAACGCCTCCCGCTGTCCGTTTACAGCTTCACAAATATACATGATGTGGATTTTTCATTTTAATTCTCAACTTATTGACTTATATACGACAAATGTGCTCAGCAGAAGTTGAGTAGGCAAACACGGCGTGGAAAGAGGCCATGCCGTCCTGAAAAGCAGACATCTCAGAAGTCGATGACCCGCAGCTTCAAGATGGCGGTGTGGAAGCTTCGTTTAGGCTTCCGCTGCCGCCTATCCACTTCGCCACATCCCTTAGCACTCCGTGAGAGACGAGATTTAGCTTGTGTTATGCGAAGTGAGGTAGCTTAATGGCCTACGAACCTTCGGTCACGTAAATGTAAGCCAGTAATTTGGACGACGAGGCAATCCGTGCCAAGAACTGTCTGAAAAATACCATTCTAATTTCATGGAGAGGTGTGGGAGCGAAGGATGAAGTGTGTAAATTAGATGAAAGCGATGGGGGAAAGAGGAGGAAGGTAGGATTGAAAACTATGAAACGGCCGCCTATGTTTAGGTTATGTTCTTCGTCTTCATCTCCATTTCTCTTTCGAGTCAAAACTGAACCACAGCGTAGCTCACAAGCTTTGAAGAAACATTAATGAACTTTCGGAGATGGTTCCAACTAATGAAAACTAAGTGCTCAACGTTGTTTCCAATCAATTTCTCTCGGGCCGACTGTGGAATCCGATCCACACTCAGCTATTCGTGTGCGCTAAAAATCTGTCTACAATAAATAGAGTGAAAAAAACATGTTGGACTCATGCGGATTGACCCAAGTGTAGCTGGTCAGTGGGAGACCGAGTAGCAGGTCCACTTCGCCCTCGCATACACAGCTGCAGCCGTTTTTACAATGATGATGACAATGGGAAAGGAGAAAAGCTCGTGGATGGACAAGAAGACGGCCGAAATTTCATCAAAAGCGCACATTATGGTGATTATCATAAACTTAAATCCCAGTAAGAACACTTGCCTGGAGAGTACAACGCCAACCGAATCATTTATTATGGCTGATAGAAGAACACTCTGTCGCAAAGCAAAATACTCACTTGAAAACTTTTGAAATGGACGCCTGGGTTTTGTCTGTCTTAAGCTGCGATTGGGGAAGATGCATTGTAACGTGAGCCCGATATTTTCCCATAAATTTTAAAGGTCTTCTCCATACTCCTTTCGCAATTCGTTTTTCCTCTTTGCGTTCAGTAAATAAGAAAAAGAGTGGGACCACTGACACAAGTGCAAACGATCAAGCGACCGCAGGAGCAAGTGCCCACCTTCATCGCTCCCTTCGCAATAAACGATTGCTGCCACTTTTTACAGAGAATCACCACCTCTGATGAAAAGTGGATTTTGTCTGACAATGGGAAAGGAGAAGCTCGTGGGTGGACAAGAAGACGGCTCCCGGACACATTCATAAGCCAAAATTTCATTAAAAAAAACAAATTAACGTAAGTAAATGGTGGAATGCTGATCGTCCATCATTCCTTCTTCCTTCCTTGCCACCGACCGCCAGGCGAAAGTGTAACAGCGGCGGAAGTCCCATGGCCGTCAAATTGATGCCATGGAGGAGAAAGTTAGGAAGGAAAGGAAAAAGAAAGGGAGAAAAGAACAACCAGCGCTGCTCAGTAGACACGGCGCAACACTACTGCGTGACGGTGGCGCTGAACAACCAGCACATCAGGTCCCATGTACTCTTGATAAACTAAGTCACTTCTCCACAATACGAAATTTCACCACCTCTTCCCTATTCCCCCTGTCACTTTTTGCCCCATACGAATTACTTTTAGGCCAAATTTGTACTCTAGAAGATCTTGAGTCGCGTGTTAACTCTAAATACAAAAGTTGGTTTTTCCGAAAGGCAAAAAATGACCTTCCCAACTCGCAGCAGAAAACCCGTGGAACCCGCTGAAAATTGTTTCCAATTGAATATGACAAATAATGTGAAAACCTGCGCTTTTGTTTTCTACCCATATTCGACACCCGTGTCGTAGCTGCCACCGCACGTAGTAAATATTTGTGGAACAAAGTAACCCACAGGTGACGCAGCACGACTGCGCATTTTATTGCCAGTTGAGCTCACAACGGAGTAGAATGGTGGATTAGCCAGCAGACGAGGTTTAATGAGCACCACCATCTTCCGACATTGCGTCACACACGTCTGTGCTCTCCTCCACGGTGCATTCAATTGATTTCGTTCACGGCTCGATTCCACTGCTGGACGAGGACCGCACAAGTTTATCCACATGTCCCACATTCGGCCCCTCTTTCACCGACCAGTTATTGCATTTTTCACATTTATGACTTTTTTGTAACGGAAAAACTTGCAATAACCAAGGTGCTATTATAAAGGACTTTGAACGATTTTTTAATTCTAAAATACCGACTTCATCAGGAAGTCATGTATGACTTGCACAATTGCCGCAAGAAGGTCTCAGGCGTCAATGGAAATTATTTCCATTTGAATGCAATAAATATTGTGGAAAATTGCGCCTTTTTTATTTTCTACTTATACTGGACTAAACGCCCCTTTTACAGTTTCCCACCTAACATATTTTTTAATTGGCGGCCCTCCGTTTGACCACCTCAGTTACACGTCCAACCGGCACGGAGACGAGCAGTGACTTCTTGCGCGTCAACTGGGCACTTCCGCCACCGCACTCATTCGTGGCAGCTGCAGTCAACATGGCGGGCTTCGGGGCGCGGAGTCGTGGATGGTGCACTTCTTGTCCTCTCACCGTCGCCAGCTGCCGAACGTTCGCACGGCGGCTGCTGACAACGGTGTGAACACGCTGACCGTAAACTATCCGCACCACCAGCAGGAGCTGTGGCGAGAGCAGAAACTCAACTCTCAGGCCAGAGGACATTAACGAACGGGGTCACTGCAATCTTTGCCGGTGTTGCAGCCTTTTTTTTTCACGTGGAGTCACGCGAGGGGACCGGCAACCGCAGCTACGATGCACCATCGTCCCGTGGCACAAAAGGGCGGTTAAGTAGTCACCATTAAGATTGAGAGAAGTCTGAAATGTATATGTTGATGTCACTCGAACATCATGGGACAGCCTCTGCCTCCAAGAAGGACCACAAACCGCACACAGGAAGGGGAGGAGGAGGGAAGCTGGAGAGCAGTACGCCTTGTCGAAATGGCCAACTGTGTTGTGCGGGACTTGAGGGAGGAAACTCAGTTGCATTTTGTACCAGCCTTTAGTCTTATGCTCCCAACATCTGGTTTCAGGTAAAGTTGAATAGCGGAGGTTCCGGCATGGCAACTGGCCCTTGAAGAAGGGCCGAACCAACCGCAGACTGGGTGGAGCGGAAGAGTTCACATGTAATGAAATGTTGCGTTTAGAACTCCAATGGGGCGGATTTCGGGCCAGACAAACAATCGAAGCAACAGGTTCCGTGCATCTCCCGCACATTAAACCTTGTCTGTTGGACTTTCTCAGGCATGAACGACTTTTTTTCTTGGCAACAGTTCCTTCCCAAAGAGGTGTGCCTCATATTGGCTGTGGAAGAAGAAACATTCTCTGCATGGCATATTTGTAGTGACGCTGGAGACCAAGCTCCTGAATTTCATCACGTTGGCAAACTACAATGTTGAGTTCTTCTTTTTTGTCTAAACACGCAACCAACCAACCAACCAACAGAAGAACGGAGTTGTTATACTGAGAATGCTCAGACTGCGACGGATTGTGAGCGTTCACCATCCGCGATGGAACGGTTTGTGTTTTCTCTAGGAATAATGGGTGGATTGCGTGAAAAAAACCTCTCTGTTTGTTTACAGGAATGGCCGACTGAATGATGGAATGAATGGCCTATGGGATGGTATTCGTGATTTGGCACTGGCAGCCTCGATGGCATTCAAAAATCCCCACTTCCATTTTGACATGCACGTGACCGTCACAGAAACTTCTGCCACTCGTCCAGTCGACTACTCTGCCACAGTCGCGTGGCTCCGTTGTCTCTGCTGTGAAAAGTCTGCCTCCGAGGTCGTTCCCACTTGCGGTAGGGGAATGAAACACGCCTCCTCATTACCGCCTGTCCTTATGAGTCCACATGTCATTTGTCGCCTATCCGTGCAATCCACCACCTCGCGGCCAGGCCGGAAAAAGGGGCGTGTGGGCGAGGAGGAGAAACGCACGAAGGAGCCTCACGTGAGTTGGAAGGCCATTAAGCACGTGGAATTTCAAACTACCACACGGAAAAACCCTTCTCTCTGGGCACAGACACGATCAAGAGCTCCCATTCAGCACTGGCGGAGTGGAAGGAAGCTGCCGTGCAGAACCAATCGCTTTATCCATTGCGGCTGATGAAAATGAAAAGGTTTTTCTCTTTCTACCGAACGAACAAGCGTATGAATACCTCAAAGTTCTTGATGGCCTGCGTGGAAGTGCGTTACGGAGTTCTTCGTCGATGGACTCGCTGCGAGCGGAGCGGTGGAAGTTGGTGGCACCTCCCGAGACCCACACTTCCCCTATCAGCTCAATGAACACCCGCAGACACTCCTTGTCGCCTGTCTCCTCACCTCCTGCTCGCAGATTTGACTTTGTCACAGATTATATGAGGCCTGCTATTCTTGCCTTTCCCATACTCACTTTTCCATGGGATTGTCTGATAGTCTCAATTGTTACTCCGTCGTCACATATATGTGACGTGTTTGTCTCGCTGGCACCACAATCTGGTTGTTCGAAATCTGCAAGTTGGATGATGGATATTCACGGTTTGGGGTTGGTCAAATGACGAAATCGCTCAACTGTACCATCTAGGCCGCAGAGCGGCAGCTACGAATTCAGTCCCGATGACTGCGTCGCGTCATGGGAATCGAGCAGCTTACGCGACCTCACCATCTTTCGTGATGTGGTGCAATGCTAAATGCTCAAATAAACGTGAATGCAGTCACTCTCCAAGGTTCGTTAGGATAGATGACAACGTGGTACAGCGGCGCACTTGACTGCCATCCACCTCTGGATGTCAGACCGCGAAATGACCGATTGGCAGGTCGGACGAATATCGCGATGAGGAATAGGGGGAAGTAAAAATTGCAACGAGAAACGGTGTAATTTGGTCGCGGGTCAAAAAGGCAACTCAGTGAGATTAAAGATTGCACAGCTGCGCTTGCAGCGGCCATCAATCACTCTTTGTCGTAAATTAACATACATGGGCCTAGTCAGGTGACTGGTTCGGACCTCGTCTTATTCAAGGAAGAGGACAAGCCTCGACAAGACTATTGACCTGACCGCATGACAACGAAGAACGTAGGATGGAGTTCAGCAATTAAAATGGATGTGCCAGCAAGGGAAGCAAAAGGGGAAGTCAATTAATAGAGCAAGGGCTGGAGTGAGAGAGAGGAGACTTTCAATAACATCAATTCCTTGCAATCGATGTCAGCGGAGATTCCATTGTGGAGCAAAGATTCCTTCGTTTGTAACTATCAAATCATCTAAAACTTATTTGAGGCGTATTCACAAGTCTGTGAGTTGGCAGCATGACAACTTCGCAACTTTCTAATTCAGTCATTTGATGTGTAGAACAACGAAGTCTACAAGAAAGTAGTTGGTCGACGTACACGAAGAAAGGTTAGTGGTAAACTCGTAATCGATCAAAAATGAATTATGCAGGGGAAAGACATTTTTTATCTAATAAGAAGAGAGTCGTTTGACCGTGGGGAATGCAAAACAAGCTAAAGGCTAGGGACTTACGAAGGCTACCGCGGTGAAGAGAAGGACGAGGAGACGCCAGAAGCGTGGCTTGGTGGAGAGACACATGCCCGTCTTCTAGGTCGGATAGCCCCGTCGGGGCATCATGTTACCGCGAGAGGCACGTGAAGTGTGCTGATGCATGCATGTGTGCACACAAGTTCACCACGGACCCACGCAAGCGCTCATACATGCACGCACGCGTGCTCCGTTCTGATTGGCTAAGAGCCTGGCTTCGGTGACCTTGGTGTGCATGGTGCGCGCTCGATTTACTCTCGTAATGTCTGCCTGCCGCCCCATGCTTCGCCACACCCACCACACCCACCCCACCACGCGCAACATCCGCCACCCAGTCATTCGGTGAATTTTACACCTGACCAGTTGACTTATCATTTACCGCAACTAACCGTGTGTGTGTGTGTGTGTGTGTGTGTGTGTGTTGTTTGTGCGTGTGTGTGTGTGAAGGCCCTCGATATTTAAATGCACGTTGTAAATAACGAGGCGAGGCAAGAAAAGAGCGTGTTTTCTGTCTTAGCGTTTGGCATGCTCCGTTAGGTTTTTCGTTCACCCACGTATGTTTGGGGCCACTGCGACAATTAAAAGCGGAACAGATTTCGACATCTGCCAAGAAGATTCCCTCTCCCAATTTCCCACTTAACTCCACTTCTTCGCTATTCTCGTTCGTGATGAAGGTCATCCGTAGAGTGTTGAGGCCGCAACCGAAAAATAGGGAAATGTGGAGATTCCCACTTTATTCGAGCTCTCCAATTAATCTTAATTTTTGTGTCACTGGGAGTATCCTTTTTTGAACTCAACTCTTGAAGTGACTGTGGACTCGGGCTACGGAGCAACTGGCATGTTGCTACTCGTTTGGAAGCGCTTTTCGCGTTGATATTGAACATACGAGCAGGTGACACAGAGTGCCGTTTTCTCACTACGACGCCATTCTGAGCACTCAACTCTCACTCGAGTGTTTCCTTGAGGATACTCCTCCAGTCCACTTTCACCTGCACTCGTTAGACGCAGATCTTTCAGCAGTGCCAACTACATGTTCTCGTGGCGACTAACCTGTTGCCGCCTTCTCATGCCTTCAACACCCAAACTGCTCCTTATGGCTTCGACAGTGGACAAAAGCAAACGAAAAGTTGCGGTTCCTTTTAGGCTCCTCACACAAGTGTACTCGTCCTCAGACCACTAAACATTTCACGCCTCTCTTCACCTCATTGTGGTCCAATTTTCTCAAGTCCCCTGTAGCACTCGACTCAGGAAAGCATGTCACGGAAATGCGATGCAGACAGCGCATGCGTTGATTCATCAGTGATGCGACAGTCTCCAAATGCAATGAACGCAGACAAAAAGTCGAGGAATTCCAAGTCTTTTAGACATGAGGCCTTCGCTTCAGGTCACACCAAGACGACGATAATGAGTGCGGGGCCCAGGACTTTCTCTCGTCTGAGCCTTGGCCAACACCTCGAGGAGTGTGATTCTTTGAACACGTCAACGGAGCGAAGGCCGCGCGCTGCTCTCTTCTGATGCCCCTGCGGCCAACTCGGAGACGCCTGTCTCGAAGACCTCTTCGAATTCTGAAATGCAAGGCGGCATTTGAGACTTCCGCCACCGTCCACAGCCTAATCGTCCTCGTCCACGTACTCGCATTTAATGATTCCTTATTCTTCTCAATCGTTGCAAGACGCGACGGACAGCGGCGATGCAGAAATGGACCGGAGGCTTATGTGAGGGTCACCGAGGAATGAAACCCACTTAGAGCAGCCAGTAAGTTTAATTTGCACGGGGTTTGATGGAGTAAAGCTTCTTCTCCACTCCTTTCTTCTTATTCTCACATACTGTTTCTTCAGTTGCCAAAGAGGAGATTAACTGTCATGTGAAGTCACTCCGCAGTTCCCCCTTCACTCTTCACATCGGACTTGTAATTGTTGTGATGTGGTGGCGAAGATTTAGCAGACTCGTGGAATGCCAATCTCCCATTCAAATCATCCTGACTGCCGACGGGGTGAACGTCGAAATGTCTGAATGACCGCCTCCTGTTGAAGCAGTGTGTGTCCGTACTTTTGTGACCGCAAATAAGCAAACCATCTGACCGAAAAGCGACAGTATCAGGAAAGATTTGTTTGAAGGAAATTCTTACTCACGAAAATGCCTAATCCAATTTGCATATTTATTTTAAAGTCGCGGTGACCACAACTGCGCACGTATTTGCATATAGCCATTTCTACTCACAAACATTTCAATAGCATTTGTACGCCTTTGAAAATGGCGATGGAGCGTTCAGTGAAGATAAGGGCTGCCCTTTACACGAGCAACGGTGCAACACCTCATTGGCCACGCAGGATTCTGTGCCGCGATTGGACATGAAACATCTGGTGCCACGCGGATTAGCGTTGGAAGAACTTCTGTTCCAATTTTCCGGACAGTCAAATGACTGCGATCGTCTTCGTATTTGTGTGCAACTGAAATCTCTAACATCCACGTAGATAGATGAAGGGCGGTGTGTAAACACAAACCCTCTCAGTCCGTGTGTAAGTGAGCGCGCGTGTGTGTGCGTGCTGTGCATGCAAGGTAATAAGATCAAATTTGGAAAAGTACCGCGGTCATTTTGCACTGATGGTCAACGAGTTTCACCTGTCTTGTTTATAATCTCGAGGGCAGTAGACGACTCGGTTATATCACAAGACTTGCGTAGGCGATGCCAATTAGCAAGTTTTTGCTACAAGCTAGGGTTTTACTGTGGTAAATTAGTACGTTCGACCTTGAAAATTAAGTCAATAATTACGATTTTTAGTAAAGCCTGCTTAGGGACTGGTGCTACCATTAATTCCCAACCGAAATAATACTTTTATAGTCGCCTAAAGCCCTCTCTTTTGTTGTCAGTTGCTGACATATTAGGAATCTTTAAATCCATTACGGCCATAAACACCTCAATCTTGCGCATTTTTAAACAGATAGCATTCGTTTGGTATTACCACAAGCGCTTGTTACCTTCCACACCACAACCTTATGTAGTGTGTTCCCCGCAGTACTTTGGTTTACGACTTACGCTCTTCACGACGGCCATGGTAGCGGTTGCGGTTGTCAAGTTGACTACGTACAATTTCACGGTGTCTCCTAACTAAGGTAAACTCCTTAAACACGAAAAACTTCGAGACTGTATCACTTTACCGAGAAACCCATACCACCATTTGCAAGGGCCGCATCCTATTAACTAGCAATAAATTACGTTGTAAGTGAGGCATGCACCTTGGTTGTGTTCCATGACCCAAGTGGAATAGACCATAAGGAATGCGTACATTACTCAAATTCACTCGTGATTATCAAACACAAATAATTATCCTGTCAACTGTCAAAGATACCGTAAGGATGCCTTTCGCGTGGAACCCCAAAAAGCCTTGGAATTCAACTGAATGACCAATTGAGCTATCCTCAAAGGCGCTCTTCTAAGGGTTGTAATTTAGTATTCGCCCAGTCTATTCTCAGGCGAACATCCTCGACATTTCCTCACCCACCCACAAGTCTATTCCGCCTCGATTACTAACCAAATAAGGACTTAACATTTGGCGAAGCTCTCCATGGTTTACACTAGCCATCAATGGTGATACGTAAATGTAGACATTCATGGGGTGGAAGAATGGCTTTCCTTCATGTACCCCTCCAGACGCCAAAGTCCTTTGATGTGCCGAAACAAGTGGCCCAGGGAAGCATTTGATAACACCCCACACATCACTCATAAAGGGTAAGCGGCGTCGGGTCACCGCTCTGCCCCTGCTGCAGTGTTCCGGTTACCCCTCCAGCCGCCGTAAGTCATGCAATTCTGCAAGTGCTTTCATTTACGTCCAGAAGAACTGGCCGACTGAAGTGGTGGCATTGTGGTCGTTAGGTCACCTATTCCAGCCCTTTTAGCCGCTAAACTCGAGTTTTGTTGCAACAGTGGTAATCTTATTGAATCTCGCCTATTTTGGGAGGGGAGAATATCTTGACGTCCACTTCTCATTCAGAATTTCCATGTCCCTCAGTTTCGTTACTGGTCTTGGCATCATGGTATTCGAACCATGCCTTTTATCCTGCTGAGTGAAAGCTGTTTTCCTGCACTTGGAATATATTTAAGAGTCTAGAAATTCTTCGTTCGGAACCATTCAAATACGGTTGTTATTCTGCTCAAGCGAGAGGCTAAATTTTCCCACCTCCCATCTTAATAAGTCACAAGGCAACATAAGAGGGTCACGAAAACTGCCACTATCTGTGTGACAACGAGGCTGAGTTGGGTGGCGACTGGAGAGCGGCGGGGCTGGAGAAGGAGAGGAGGAGAAAGTGGACGAAGGAGGCAGCAGTCATGGAGAGAAAATCGACACCTGCCTGATGCGCATGCGTGATGGTGGTTGGAGCTCCCCATCGAGGGGAAATTGTGCAGAGCCATCGGCAGGGAACACATTTATTATACTCTGTCTGCACGCCACTTTCCCATTAAAGTGGACGCATAATTCAGGGGAAGTTGAATGTGAAAGTGGGAGATCAAGTGAGCAGGAAGCGGAACATTTCCACTTGTGGAACCGCCTTTCTGCCCGAAATTACTTTTAGTCATACGATTAGAGGAAATGCGAGAGTTCTTGGTGTCGCTAAGACCGCAATTTTTTTGGTCCCGTTGAAGGGGATTCGACTGTAAGAACCAACCGTCGTCAGCGATTCTGCTCTGGTTGCAGAGTTCTTATCCCTTTCTACCCACATTTTAACCGACTTCCAACTGCCTTAACGGTAGAACTAAGTCCGTAAACTGTACGTGATCTAAATTTCCAAGCCCGAAATTTTATAATTTTTCTCAATCCTTAATATGAAATCTACTACTGAGGATTGAAATTGAACGCTGAAAGGCAACACTCAACCGAGGACCGGAGGACTCATCAAATGACGACTACTAGGAAGGAGCGGAGCACGACGTCATAGAAAGCCCGTTCTGTGTAGAACTTTTTGAGATTGACAATGGAGAGTGATGTTGAGGGCCTCTCAGATGATCTTGCAGTGCACGGAGGCCGGTCAGAACCCCCAGCTAGAGACCGGCTCCTGTCTTTCGTGTAGAAAATCCTGACCCGCGCCGCTGGGGATGTCGGTTGAGGCAGCTGCTTACGTACACGTTCAGGCTACCACAAACACGTTGGTGCCGGCTGTGATGGGGTGCAGAGGCCTCAGTCCTCACGAAAACCTCGCAGGCCGACGATGGAAGAACGGGTCAATTGTTTTATAGCGTGCTACGCACACTTGTCCATAACTCTACGTGGTAGAACGGAATTTGCGTTCAAATGTCCACTCTAAACTGCCGACTCCTATTCTGGTGCCTTCCAGACATCGGTTTGTAGAAGAGAAGAAGATTCTCTCAAGTTTCCACTCCATCCCTGAATGAATGGCGTAGTAGAGTCGCTTGTTTATTGCAGGAAACTATGAAACAGGCATCGAGTATGAGTAGAAAATTAAAGGCGCAATTTTCCCCACTATTTCTTATATTCATTTAACAAGCCATATTTCACTTTTTACCGAATTCTTCATTTTCGTATGTAGTAAAATGATTCGAATTTATTTTCAAACTACATTTTGTAATGGCAATTTTTATTTTAAAAGTAATTAGTGATTATGAAATGGACAATAATCTGTCGGAAAAATAACTAGTGAATGAGGAGGAAGTGACAAAATTTCATATTGTAGAGAAGTGATTTCTCATTTGTCAGGGGTAAAGGGAGCTTCATGGGGCTGTCATGCGCTAACTTGACGTGACAAGCGCCGTGCCGATCAAGTAATTCCGTTTGTTTTTTCCTCCTCAGTCTCTTACCATGCATAACATCAATTAAATACCCCATAATGGGACTCCTCTGCCTCTCGTTCATAACTCTGTTTAATAAAACGCAATTTCGGGTGAATTTCCCACTTTAAACTGCCGATGCCTACACTTATTTCTCCCAAAAATCGACGCGACGGAAAGTAGATTGTGTTGCGCTGAAAATTTTTCCCCCCGGATGAATGTTGATGTGGCGTCGGTTGTGGGTCATTGGGGAGGGAGTTAGGAGACATCAAAAGCCGCAACTTCCGCGGAGTTGTGCAAAAGTCGGTCTACCAGTACACGGCAATGGAAATGACTTCGGCATGCCACTGTTCCGCCGGGTATACTGAATCACGGGGACTTGGCCCAAGTGCGCAGATTTTATGATCAGCCCTAAATCAGACCCCCTCGGGCTCATTTTCGGCACGCATTTATCAGGTGCCCCCCTCACTTGCCATTATCGTCAAAAGATATTGTCTGCTTCGGATAAAAAGACTTCCCCGAAAGCACATCCTTGGTAATTTTTGGGAAGCCTCGATTTTGAAGCTAATTTGACGATAAAAGTAGTCAACATTCCTGCTTGAATGAGACTGTCTTGCTTTTATTCGACAAGCAGACCAAATCATGCAGTGTAAATTTGGTTTCCTTTTTTGAAAGGAGCCATCTTTCATTGCGTCCGGTGAATAAAAGCACCTAAATAAGTATGTTTGAGCTTGTAATTATCCTTTAAGATCCGTGGACATTTAAAGTTCACCACCTTCCAAGCGTGAAGGCGGAAAGTCATCCTCTATGCTGACGAGGCACGGGGATGCGGGACGAGCGAGTTAATGGGGAAATAGCTTAAACACGCGTAATTCCGGGACCTTTAAAACTGAGGTATGCAGTGCGTCTGTAACCTTCGATTGCCCAGTTTACCAGCCTCCTTCAGTAGCGTCAAAAGCTAATTTTTCTGCAGTCCTCCTCTAACCACCCCAGCAAGTTTACCAAAAAACGAGGGTCGAAAACGCCTGCCATCTGTCAAGACGCCATATCTGCTCGTGTGGGCATTTGGATAGTGTTGGATGATCCGCTCATAGAGCAACCTCGATTTCCCCTCTGATTGCCAGATCTGCGGCGCAGCGAGTTGCTTCTACCTCGAACAGCCGGCGTCTCAGACCGATTTAGTCGAGCCTAACTGGCAATCGCCCTCACCCCGACAACCTCAACAGCTTCGTTACATTTTAGTCATTTGTGCAGAAGGCCTTCCAGGCGAGGGACGGGCGGAGGAGAGTGAAAAACAACTTCGGAAGCTTATTTTATTCCACCTTCCCTTGTCCGCAGAACTTCCCTCGGAGGGTGGAGAATTGCATCTCGAAACAGCGTAAATTAACAAAAAAACACTGGCACTAAAAGCAGCAGAGTTGGCTGGTCAAAGAAAGAGGAGGTGGAAAAAAGAGAAAGTTGGGATGGCAGGGTAGGGTAGGGTGGGGCGAAGGAGGCAAAATAGGTCTTTTTACCATAAAAAATTTGCTATCATTTGATAAGATTTACAGCGCCTTGCAGACGCCCAGCCGATAGGAGCAGTTCGGACAGGAGTGGTCCGCATCCTTAAAGCTTGTTATGTAGAAGGGGATCAGACAACACCCCAAAATGCCTCTGAAAAGCGAACAAAGACGGATAAAACAGTGCTGCTGTCGTCGTTCTCCCCGACCTCAAAGTTGATCCTCTTGATGCCGAGATTTTCCAACTCCACCAAGACTTCCTTGACCATGAGACACGAGTGAGGGGCGCAGATGTCCACGCTCCCATCAGCGGTTTTGCGGCAAAAAGGAGTAGTGACAGTTAATCTTCCCACTTGCCAGGCAAGTGTGCTAATCCAAAACTGGAAGCCTACGAACAGTTGGAAGTGTGGGTTTTCTTCAGTAAATTTTTCTAACCATTTCACTCTGCGCTCAGTGATCAGACTGCAATGAGCCAAATTGGCGTTTGGTTAATCTAGGTGCCCGACAACGGGTGATGCAGGCTTCAGGCGGTGAGTGAAAAACTTTTGTCTCCTGCATGAAGTTGCGAACTAGGCGTCGTAAATCTACCAGAAATCCTTCTCTTCAGTATAAAAATAATCCACTGAAGGACTTTCCATCCACCTTATATGGAGCAAAGACAATTCCCTTTTACAAACAAATATTTAACTAGATGATTGTTTGGTAAATGTGAAACGGTTGATGCAACAGGTCATCATGGGGTCTTGGTGAGAAAAGAAGGAGAACAGAGAAACTCACCCAACAGCAGCACAACCGGCACAGGAGAGCCAGACACAGAGGCCGTTTTTGTAGGTCACCTTGGAGACGACCTCGGTTTCGCAGTTGGGGCACTTAGTGAGTGTGGGACTCCTATGGTGGCTCACTGGCTCCGCGACCACGGGCTCCGCTGAAAGACATGACGGAGCATGGAATGCGCGCCGAGCTTACGCATGCCGCGCCTTTGAAGTCGCAGTGGTATTTACAACTGTGGCAGGATACGTCGCTGAGTCACTTTTGTTTGACGAATGCAGCGGGCATTCGTCTGTCTCCCGAACTACTGACTTAGTGCTGGGATTTGCCAAAATTTCTGACTTTTCGGACTCTACACTAAAGTCGTCTTCCACACCGAATAGTGGAACATTTTCTGCGGCTACACCGAGATCTCCTCACATCTTCATGAGATGTCAACAAAGTTGCTCTTTTAAGCAGTGCCGTACCAAGTAAGTTAACACTTGTCCTCTCGCACTAGTGCAGCTTCGCCTCGGTGTGGCCTAATTATGCCTCGCAATTTAAATAACTGCCACCCAGCGTTGAAGAAGCCACCAGAAGTTCACTCCCCACCCGCAGGTTCACAGGTGTGCCACATAGGCAGGGGAATTTTTGAGTTAAAAGCTCCAAGTTCTCACATCCCCTGCTTCCGATTGTATTGCATTCACTTAATAGCTCTCACCGGAGCATCTGCAACCGGACCACCGCGGGAAGTCTTCATCCACACTCTCCTCGCAGAGGCATAGAAGGGATTGCGATTAGCAGGAGCAGAAGGCGAGTGAACAATATTACCACGAGTGTCTCGAATTGTGTCTGAATCACGTTCCCAGCCTCAATTATTTGCCAACTTGGCGTGTACTTTAAAGCGAACACATCGGAAAGTATGTTCCGGACGTGGTGCCAATGATAAATCTTTGTCAGTCCCGAAATGCACACCTATGAATCGTCCAAAGCACTACCCCCAATGAGAATGACTGACTCCTGCACAATGCAACAACTTCACATGAAGGAGGCAAGGCGGTACTGCGCCAACTGAGAGAAATTTGTCAGGTTACAAAAGGGCAATTTACTTAAGTACTTACCGCCCTGTCAGCCAATTAGGCATTCTACTGACAGAGCCGGCGCTGTCAGTTAAGCGGTAAGTCGATTTCCTAGACAGCCATAAGGCGACCACACCGCGAGATGACAATTAAAGTATTATACTGAAAGACATGAATTAACACTTCCCGGACTTACTCTTCGCATTAGTTAGCGTGATGTCCAATGATATCTCACTAATTTTCGTGACTAGAACAACATATTGGGATGTGAGAAGAGCACAATTCATCTTAAAAGGTCACTGGTGTTGACCTTTTCGCTAGCCATTCAACATTTAATAAAGGAGTGGCATTTGTGAAAGGTGGGCAGAAACAGGCACACAAAGACTTACTCGATGGTCCGATGGATGCGGAGAGAGAGGTTACCTTCTCGGATGTCTCCTTCTCTTCGGACGACGGGTTCGGTGGTTCTGAAAGGACGATAATTTGGGTGTTCCATTTGAGTGTCGGGCCAATGTCAACCGACATTAAATTAGTAATTAATACTAGCTAACTCAAAATACCCGATGAAGATGATGGTTTTAAATTTTAAGTCAAATTATGAAAAATATGCGGCTACCGTATCTATGGAGAAAGGACAATCGGAATATGAATTTAAATCCGTAATTTATATCAGATATTCAAGTCTATAAACTGCAATTGTTTTTTTAGTAAAGAGAAAGAAATGTTCAAGGTTTACGTGACAGTTTGATTACTTCTTCGATAGCCAAATAATCGAGTTACGTGCTTGGAATCAATTTATCGCATTTACAAGCGTCGTCGAGGATTAACAGAGGATTTAGAAGACGATTTAAGAAAAACAAACACTTACGAGGTTCAATTTCTTCATCCGACTTGTCAGCGGCTACAAGGAGAAAACACTTGCGTACAATTAACAAAATTACCCGATATAATGATGATATAAACCAGTTTTGAAAACAATTGAAAATTATGAACGACCTCGTGTACACGTCATCGTCGTGGCTCTTATGACAGTTTTCTTGTTGCAGAATAAAGCAAAACCGTTGGGAATGAATAAAATCAAAGTAGTGAATGGGAAGTGAATAGTTTTAAAGTAGCGCAGAGGAAATACGACAGTATCTGAGAGACGAAATTTCTCTTCTCACCCAAAAGTTTCGTAAGGAACTGATATTTCTCAGCTTAGTTTGCAGACAAAATATCCTAAAGCTAATCACAGTTAAAACTACATGACCACACAAATGTTTGGGGACAAATGCGCACAATAGTTCTTTAAAGAAGAGCAAATAGAGAACTTACACGCGTTAACAAACTCCTTTGGCTTGTCCGGAGCTAAAAAATAAGCTATTTAGACTCCACATGCGTTACAGTGGTATGTAAGAATGAATCAAACCTATTAAGGAATGCCCAGCGCAGATGCCGTCATTTGTCTTATAATGTTTGAGAGGAATTCTTTGGAAAAACGAACATTATTTCAACAGTGAATTTAGGAAATGGATTGCTTATTTACTTTCTATTTCCTCAGTCAAGAAGTTAAAGATTAATTCCCAATGTAATATAATTTTGCGCGAGGCTTGTTATATAATCTTCTAGACCAAATAAATTTTGAAAAATATGAACGGCTCTGAAATAAAATTGAACGTCAGAATTTTCTCAAAGATTATCAAAGACAAACATAGTAAATTGCTGGGGAATGTTACAAGACTAAGGTATTTTCCGTTGTGCAAAAGGTTCGTTGAAGCGTTGGAAAGTTAGCCTCAGTATTTACTTGACAGGGAAAATAAATCACGTTAGTTTACATTGGTATGCCGAGGATCCTTTGTAAGAACCACAAAATTATTGATTGGTCATAGAAAAATCAAACTTATACTAATTTTGATGCATGAGAACATCTCTTAAAAGTGCAATATTACACAATCAAGGGTCGATAGGATTAGTTAACACCAATCAAATGCCAACGTACCGGACATCGTGTATTTTAAAAGTTTCACAAGACCTTCAACGTACAAAGATGAGACGTTTAGAAAATAAAAACACGGGTCGCCTCAGTTTTTTATAAATGTGTCATATTTAGTTAATAGGTGATTTGTATTAACTTTCTATATCCATACTTAGCTGCAGTTATACAATTTTTTATCAGCGTT
Source organism: Dipylidium caninum (assembly GCA_017562135.1). Taxonomy (NCBI): domain Eukaryota; kingdom Metazoa; phylum Platyhelminthes; class Cestoda; order Cyclophyllidea; family Dipylidiidae; genus Dipylidium; species Dipylidium caninum. Next base: position 19,426 of record QEYB01001189.1, read on the forward strand.
TTGTGTGACTAGAACACCAATTAAGAGATATAACTTATCAATAGTTGCCCAGAGGTTAAGATTCTCGTGCCAGCTTTCCTGTTTAGAACTAGTTTGACTACATGCATTTACAGTAGATGCATTTAAAACAGGTAAATAGCTGTCTAACTCCACTAATTTACTCACTCAAATCCATGTTATTATGTACGGGGCAAATTTCTCCATGTTAGGTAACACAAACCACCCAATCAGCAAATGTCCTACACTGCCTTAAATGAATGATACCTTTTACGGTCACACTGCTGCCTATTCCTTGAGACTCACGGGAAATTAGTCTTTTATCAATTATTAGAAAGTGTATGAGGATGGAATAACTTACTATTTCCCTGAAACTCGGCATCTTGGGTCGTCCTAACCTATCGCTCTCCGTGGAAGTTTAATACAACAATCTCTATCGTAGCCATACAATATTTTGCCGTGTTTCAATTACACATATAGTTCCTTCTTCATATTGATGTAATTGTGGCCATTTGTGCTATTCCAATTCCTCATTTGCCTCACAGGCTCTTCCCTGTGGTTTTCAGTCCTCTTTTATCCATTTGACTAGGTGCGAGTTAGGGAATTACGTGGAGTACGTCAAGATCACATATTGATAACTTGCTACATTAACCTGTTGAAATGCTGAGAAGGTGATCAGTGCGATGGAGAGGTACGCGAACCGAGTCGACTGTTCATCTCGCAGCCACAGACTAGGGCTTTAGAATCGTACAACATAGAAACTTACCTACATCGCGATTCTGAACGTTAGTTTGGACTGACGACTTTTCACCGGAAATTTTTGAAATTATATGAGAGAGCTTATGGCAATTTTGCCTTTCAAACCTCTTCTACATGTCACCAATGCCCACCACTTTCAAACTAAACTCGAGGAATTAGATATCGTCTAGTCGAAATGGAACCGAGAAGAAGTGTGCAAGAAAGATTAATAGGAAGCGATTTTCGGTTTATCAGCTGCGTTTGTGAGTAAGATTACGAAAAGGATTTTATTCAAGTGCAGCACTCTTTAAGGCTCTTCATCGTATCAAATAGTGGCCATTTGGGTTGAATTTCCAGAATGGCGCCATATAATCCATTTCAAATGGAAAGAAGTAAAACGCACTCTAACGATCGTTTGTATCATCTCCGCCGAAGCGTTGTACACATACTACCTCAAATTTTGCGTTTTCATTGCCCTCGCTGATTCTTTTTTTTACTGAATAATGTTAACTCTCACCCAAACCTGTTAATTAAGGGTATTGAAATCGCAGGAAAAAGGGAAAGGGCACATGCAAAAACCGAACTGTTGCGATTCATTATACACTGCGAGTCATTTTCAAGATGCGATTTCATAACTGCGAAAGGACTCCGGAGTGTTGAAACAATGTCATCAAATGAACAATCCGTGCTGTTAAAGAGAAGCGCGATGTAGAGATAGATCAACGATACAATCAGGAATTTCTTTATGGTGTTCACTCACATAGCATATATTTGTCCAACCCTAAAGTGATAAATCGCTCGTTATTCACCAGTTCAAAGAAAACTTGATAATATGTGACAATACCATGTGGGACAACATTGCTGCAAAGACTTTTTGGAAGTTTAGCAACTGCTGTCCTCATAAATCATATCCCACTTTCGCCAATGTAGCGGTGCTTTACCTATTTCTGCCATTTTTGTTGTTCGTAGCGCCCAGTGATACAGCCTACTTTCAATACAGTGAAACAAATGTCCCCAGCTTAGTAGTGACATTTTGAGACCTTGCACAAAGGTAAAATAATAGGGAAGTACAGTCCACAAGCGTCACCCCGGTACTGGGATCTAACGCTTCCAGCCAAAGCCAACTAGATTGCGGTCCAGCCGCAGCGCAAACTTCCATACTCTCGTGAGTCAACGTTACTCGGCCTAACGAAGGCAAGACCAAATCGTTTTTCGGGGACAGGGTAAGCTTACTCTATCCCCGTCACCAAGTCATTATCCGAAACGCCCGGAAAGAAAGGCTTAACTCCGCCCTTACCATAATTAGCGTTACCCGGATTTTGCGAGTGTTCCGGCCTACCGAGCCCACTAAACGTCAAGGGACTTCAATCGAGTACTTTAAATAATTTAAAAAAGGGCCTCAGTGGTACCACAAAACTTTCCTTTCAAGGGACAATAGTACTGTAGAGTCGATTCAGTACCCGAGGCAAAATACGCGACAGTGCCTCGACTAAATTTCCTCGAACCGTTTTATGTAATGTGGAAGAAATTCTGAAATCCTGAGAAATACAAATACATCTTCTGGTGCAATAACGACCAGCCCAAAGGGCCCCTATCAAGCACGAAATTAGTTAAAAATTGAATGACGACCACGACAGTGGCCAAAAGGAGCAATATAGAGGAGACAACATAGAAGGGGTCAAGGTCTCATACCCGGGACATGATTATGCGGGAAGTATTATGCTGAACGGGAAATAGCTTCTCCGTGAGGTTCACAAATCACACCAAGCAAGAGGGACAAGTCCCCAAAATCACGACGTTTAAAAGAATGAATAGAATAGAAATCAGCGCAGCATTTCCATTCTGCGGGGGTAATACTTATTGAGTGTAGTCTCAGGGATACGTTTCAAAAGTTCCTTAGGGAATATACGCAGCAGGCCCCATCCAATATCCAATGAATCAAAGATACTACGATTCTCGTAAGCACCCTGAGAGATGAAGAGTTTCTCAAACTTGCTCAAAAACTCAAGGTAGAGTAGGTCTTCTGCGCTCAGTGCTTCCTCGCCGACAACTGCTTTCATGGCTTGAACATCTTTGCCGATTGCGTAACAAGCATACTAAAAAAAACCAGAAACGAAGTTACCTTAAATAATAAGAGCTGGAAAAAAAACACAAAATTGCTTCATTTACAAGTTGATTGGATACATCAGAGTGGTCTTCTCGGGTCATTTCTGCACCTATGGCAGATTTCATTAAACGGGAAAGTGAAGGTAAGACGTTGATCGGCGGATAGATTTGTCGATTATGCAACTGACGATCAACATACACTTGGCCTTCAGTTATATAGCCAGTTAAATCAGGAATGGGATGGGTGATATCATCATTGGGCATAGTGAGAATAGGTATTTGAGTGATCGATCCACTTCTACCCTCAACACAACCAGCTCTTTCATAGATTGACGCCAAATCGGTGTACATATAACCAGGAAAACCACGACGACCGGGCACCTCTTCGCGTGCAGCCGAAACCTATCGTAAATTTATATCAGCATTATAACCTACTTCGCGAAGAGCTTCAGCATAGGAACTCATGTCAGTCAATATGACGAGAACGTGTTTTTTCACACTGATAAGCTAAGAATTCAGCCGTTGTAAGAGCAATACGGGGTGTTATAATTCTCTCGATAGTTGGGTCGTTTGCTAGATTGAGGAATAGACAAACGTTCTCCATCGACCCATGTTCCTTAAAATCTTGAATGAAAAACCGGGCGGTCTCCATATTGACACCCATGGCAGCAAATACGATAGCGAAGTTGTCATTTTCACCTTCGTTGCCATCATCAATTCGTTTCTTTACTAAACCAGCTTGGCGACATATTTGGGCAGCAATTTCGTTATGAGGAAGACCAGAAGCAGAGAAAATTGGAATTTTCTGACCTCGTGCAATTGAGTTCATCACATCAATACTTGAAATACCGGTTTGAATCATTTCCCTGGGATAAATACGAGAATATGGATTAATAGGCTGGCCATCAATATCCAAATAGTCTTCGGCTAAAATCGAGGGCCCTCCGTCCTTGGGCTTTCCCGAGCCATTGAAGACACGACCGAGCATATCTTCAGATACAGCTGTTCGTAGAACATTTCCGGTGAATTCACACACTGTGTTCTTGGCATCGATTCCACTTGTACCCTCAAAAACTTGAACTACAGCCTTTTTGCCACTGATTTCCAAAACTTGACCGCTCCTAACACTACCGTCTGCTAACGTGAGGCGTACGATTTCTGCGTATTTTGGGAATTTAACATCATCCAGGATGACCAAGGGGCCGTTAACACCAGACACCGTTTTGTAGCCTTAGAGTAAAAGCAGAATTGGCAATTTTCTTACTTATTCTTGGGTGTAAAATATAATCGCGTTTAACAGCCTGTGTATGGGCAAAGACACCAGGAGAATCCATGAGGCAAGATGTGAGAGGGTAGCTCGAAAGGCCGGGTTTGTGGGAGTCGTTGCAAACAATTGAAACACAGATTAATTTAATATTTTATGGTACACAAGCCAATAAAGGCTACAGGCCGAATAATTATGGCACCTCGGTAACTAACATCTTCGGTCAGTGCCCAGAATATCGACATTGATAACATCTTTATTATTCATTAATCATTAAATTCGCACCTCTTCCAACCATCCCATTACGAAGGAAAGGACAACGAAGTTATACTTAATAGTATGAGTCTTATATTTCCACACCCAGAGCTTAAGGGCCGCAATTGAACTGGTAAATGCATATACTAACTTTATTTGTGAGCCGCTGCTGAAACAAATTATAGACATCAATAACATCAATATATATATTTCAGGTCAGACCTAGGAGTTTACCATAGCGTGGAAAGAAAAACGTTGAAGTTAACTACACAACGAAACCGAACTGCATTTGCACATTCAAACCAATAATGCGCCATTCCAATGTGTTCCCTCTTGTTGCTATTCACCGTGCTTATTAATTCATGACAATGGTCGGAGCCTTGTCTTACGGACGAGTGCTTGTTAGTAAACCCGTAGGGGTCCGATTTCACAGTTTTTTATCTGCTAAAACTTTAATTGTTCAAGCATTTAAGCAACTGCACATTGGTCGAGTGCGGTTGGATTCAACTTTAATACTCCTACTTCCTTCAGTATGATGTGGAATAAATGTTTCCTTTAAAACGCATCATTTTCATATTGGGGCTACCCTTTCCCAACACTCTTAGTTTGTCATTATTGCATAGTAGTATCGTTAAAAAAACCTCTCCTTTATGTACAAATAGTATTAAATCACGCAAATGCGTATCAAATTTAATCACGGGCAAATGTTACTTTCTCACGTTCTCATTCGTTCGTTTTCCTCATAGCACATTGAGTTGAATGGATGATGTTTACTGGAGAGTCGATTGCATAGCGCACACTCAAGGTAATAAATAATCCCTTTGGAGTTTCGATTTTTGTAATGGAACAGTCCCACCTGAGGTTGCCAAGGTCCCATCACCTCCACTTGTTAGGATTTGTGGCCCCAGGCTAAGGTGCAGGGTGCTTGGAATGAAGTACCTGCATATTTGGACAGAACAAATGAATTTCTGCGTAAGGCAATTTCCCCTTAGGGTACTTTTCCTAACACTCGCCAGCATAATGCAAACACTTTCAAGTACGTGGTTTTTTGACCGTGGCGGTGAAGGGGTGACCAGCGTACTTTTGGCGCTGGAAGTAAGAAGAATGTGGACTTACCTTTAACATGGGCAAAAAATTAAAGCGTGTCGTGAACTCGTACTTTAGGTGAACCAATCTCCTACTTCACGTTACTTCATCAAATAGTTAAACAAATTGTGCGTGTGTGAACAGGATTGGTGTGTACAATATACGTTCTGAGTAAAAAATAAGTTTCGTGGTGTCTGTCTTGTTGGCGCAGATGCTGGCTAATATTCGAAGCTTTATGAGGTAGGAGGAAGAACCGACTTTGGACAGTAGGCTACAATAACGGGAAGTTTGGGCTTGATCGTGCTTCACCGAAAATTGGGAATAAGTTCACGAGGATAGAAGTCGGGTGATAAGTAGAGGAAGAGTCTTTTTCCAAGTAAACAAACGATTTTAGCATAAACCCTACAGAAGGAAAGAGAATACTTCCGCACTATTGCGCAAGAGATATTGTCGGTGCAAGTAATCGGCAGGGCTTAGGCGAAAGCGCTTTGAGTGAATTCAACACAGGAATAAAATAAATATGTGTTGAGTAAGGTTGGCGCGGTTAACTACGCAGTAGTATGCAATAAACAAGCGACTCAAATGCAGAATTGCCGAAAATGTCTTAGCAAAATCCTCAACCTAAGGAATGGAGTATAAAAAATCTAGGATAAAGGAAGAGGATGAATGTGGAAAGGCAAAATTTTTTCTAGGGGAAGTGAGATTATTGCACTCGAGCAATTACATGGCCATTATGGTTAACAATGATTCTCAGTGGATGAAAATTACAAATCACCAGTGCACGTTTGTGTACTAACAATCGTAGGTCAGTAATATCATCCACTGGTCGCAAAGATTCTTCGTGACTTAAATTTCCTTCCACTAAGTTGCAATTATAAATAGTACACGGGTAAATCGAGATTACAAAAAGGGCCCCTTCATGTCACCGCCCTCTCATAACCTTTCTCCGCCCTCTACTTCGCCCCTTCCCCTCACCCCTCCTCACCGTGACGACAACTCATTCCACTCGAAATTCTTGCCCATCCCAAACCGACGTGGTCGGTGGTCCTGTCATTAAAATCAACAATAGCGGGGAAAGGTGGGGTGGGGACCACGACGACGGAATTTGATTCATTGATAAGCTTATTGGGCAGACTTTGATCCAAACGGCCTCGTCGCCTTCACTTTGTTTTTTTAGTTTTTACTCATCCGTTCTCACTCACTCGTTAATCCATTTAATCACTCGTCCCATTGTCAATCCACAAACTCGTTCAGTCTGCCAATCAATCAGCCAACGGTCCGACAAGCCTCCCGTGTGCTTCGAGTGTCACAGTAGCAGCCCCGTTGACAGTTGGAGCGGGTGGGGAATGCCAAGGTTATGTGTCAACCTGTACTGTAGATTATGGGGAAAAAAACATGTCAGTTCCACATGCTTTGGGAGCGAGGGTGTCCGTCTTACTCCACTCCCTCCCACTCCTCCCTCCTCATGGGGCGTGCGGACGAGGTGACTGGCCAGTGGGGAGGAGACAAGCGCTTGCTAGCCCAGCTTATTGTGTTAAATAATGTCCGACCAGTATAGAACCGAGCGCCCCACAGGCGGGAGATAAGGTTGTATAGCCCATATAAGAAAAAGTGAGAAGTGGCGTATGTCAAAGCCTAACTCGAGTTAAGGCACCTAGTCTCCAATCTTCTGACCGCATAACTTGGAGACAATAACGTTGTCTCAATGGCTGCCGCGGTGTGCAGTTAGGTTTTGGCTATCGGACTCTTGTCTCTGCCTTAATAGTTATTTTTTCACATCACAAGATGAAGCATGACGGTGTTTGCGTGTTTGCTTTTGTTCGGTGCGCCATAAAAAGGAGCGTCTGTAGTCGAGGAAGCACATGCAACCCATTTGAGTGGAAATGCAAATGTTACTTTTGTGTGAACTATTAAAAAAAAAGAAGTGCCCGTCAACGGTGTTTGCGGACGCAGTATTGACTCACGAAGTTGAATGCCATCACCTTGTCTGCTGTGGCGGCGGCACTCGCGGGTCACAATATGTCTAAAGAACAGTCTACTCGTGTTCTGCAGCCTTGAGAAACATTACGAGATCGTCCGTGTGTACATCAAAGCCCAAGAAACTGTAGGGACTGTCGATTCTCCTGGACAGATTATATTTAACAGTACGAACAGAGCACACTTAGACGGCAGACTGTCTCTCAAGTTTCGTGTGACCAATTCGCCAGAGGGTGGCCTGAATTTAGACACAGCGAAGGTATCTTGTATAGTTTTGGACGCCTCAAACAACCTTCGCCTAAACCTCCCTCTGTTGACTCACCAGTCGCAACAAGAATTCCCGCCATCTTACCAGACGACCATTCACTTTGAAAAGGCCAGTTGATCTAATAAAAGGAAATTGACGACGATTCACCTCAGTCATACAGAGCCAAGTCTATCGAGTAGTCAAATCCGCCAGACATGCCTTTGTCATGATAATCTTGCCAAAGTTACGTTGTTGGCTCTTTTGATTGGCATCGCTGATGCCTCGACACAAGAGAAGCGGACTACTTTTAACCTCACAAACTGCAGTTGATAACAACAAAATTGTCTATTACCACAAAAACAGGGGCTGGAAATGCGCATGAAGAAACCGCATGGGCTACGTCGTGACTGATTTCATCATAAGCAACGTAAAGCCACTGTTAAAAGTAGACGACCTTCAAGGAGACGGCGCTGATTGGCTGCCTCGTTGGTCACGTCCCTGTTCGTCTCCCACCCAGGTGCGCCAAGATGGTTACTTGCTGAATGTCACGAGAAAAAAACTTTCTCACGTCAATAAACTAAAATCCACTTTACATGAGTACTTGCCTACAAAATAGCAGTGTGTAAAAAATTATAATTAAGACCAACTTTGTAGCATTTAACATTCCTCCCAATTTGCCTTCCTTTCTCTTCCACGATATATTGTTTTCAAGTCAAGGGAATGACTGAAGATAAGATTTAAGGCGCCACAGCCTTGTCCACGCAATCAAAACACGAATGTCGCTTGCATGATTTATGCCTGGATGAGGTTAGTTGACTGAGGCCAAGTGCTACAAACGCTAATTGATAAAAAGCGAGGTTTTAAAACATTTTCTTTCTGCGTTTATCGCCAAATGGCTCACTTACGTCCCCTTCTGGGTCGTTGACACATTAGTAGTTTGGAAGAGCAAAGAACTAAAGAAATTTGAACGAGGCGATTTGAGGCAGCAGTGGGAGGTTCTCCTTCCAACAACCAATCGTCGGTAACTTTCACCAGTTAATAAAAAAAACAGCTAGGACCGTGGAATTGAACAACGTGATCATAGGGAAAGCATAAAACATGACCACCTGTCCCCATTACCGTTGACCTCACAATTAAATACTTGACTGCAGTTAAAGTTACACTTCTACCGACTTTGTCATGACCGATGATTAGTTTAGACAGATGGAAAGTTGTGGCAGCCCTGAGTGGAGGCATCAGGGAGCCGCGCTGCCTGTGAACCGTAAGTCTCCGCCGCCATCTGCATCGGCGTGTGGCAATCAGAGTGACCTGACTGATTCTCCGCAACCTGATGAGTCCCTGGCCCCGGCAACTTTAAAATCAAAATTGTTGGTCTGCGAGGAAAATCAGCCAATTCTGCACGATGGCACCAACATGCATCCTTCTGCCGTTACTGGGATCGGCGGGCGTCCGGCCTCAAAATCCACTTCCATAAGGCGCACAAACCTCTTTCGCGACCTTTAAGCTAGAAGGCTGTCCTAATGATGTGTTAGTGGGAAAATGGGCAACGCACCTAATTTCCCCTTTCCCAAATTAAGATGGAGTCTTTTAGCAGGTGACCTGACGACGATGTGACCTCCAACGCCTCTCCCCTACCTAATGGCCTCACCGTTTAATGTGAAAATAAGCTCCTTTAAGACCACAGATACAGGACGACGTGACCTTAACCTACAGCAACCGCGTTCCTAAGAGGGCGAAGTGGACGCGGGAATGTAGAAACGCTGAGTCTCACTTCGTCCCCTTTTGTCAAAAAACAGGGTGCAACCGCACTGTGGCAACTTTTTGACCACCTACTTTCATCCCACAACCATTGTTTTCGGCCGTAAGTCTCGGGTGTGCGGGTTGGGAGATGTTGTGGCGCCCTCCTGTCCGGTTCTAAAATCAACGGCCGCAATCAAATTCTCTTGCGGCACTGGCACTTAAAGTGCTTTCGCCGTCAAAAGGTCACACATTAAGTCAGGTCCCTCGAGAGAAATTCCACCTGAAATGGGGGACCATTTCAGTTTTGCCGCATTTCCTCCCTCTTGCCTTGTGCTGAGTGGCCTACTTGGTCCAGTCCACGGTCCCGACACTTGGCCCTGTGCGGGCATCAGGCCAAGAGGTGCTCGGTAACCTTGAAATGTCAGCCTCGTTATCGCCCAGGCCATGGGCGCAAGGTCAGAGGATGGCAAGCCAAACCAAATGGTGGGGTGTTCTATCGCCTGCAGCATGGGGTACGAGGCGGAACTACTCAAAAAGGCATGAGAATCCACCTGATGCCATGCTGCCAAGGCGGTGAAGAACCCTTTCGCGTCCAAGTGTACCTGCAGACCACCTCTTTCCGTTTTATGTGAACCGTTATGATCAAAGTAGCGCTTGACAGTACAATCTTGAATAGTTACTTTCAGCTGGAGATGACTGTCATCGACTTAACATTTGATCACCACCATGGAGACGATGGATTGTGTCTCTTCTCCTTTCAGGCTTTCGTAGACCCGGCACACGGTATGTTGCCCCTTCCCCCACTAATTTCCTTAAGAGAATCGAAAAATTCACAACCATTTGAAGGCGACACTAAAAGCAATTTCGAATGACATTGTCATGTCTTATTTGTAAGGCGGCCTTTGACACCCGAATCAGAGGTTGTAATAATTGTTTGCCACGCTCAGATATGATAGCCTTTAAATTCTCTCGCATAAATTCCTCCCGTTGTCAAGTTTCAAGCGTTGAAGAATAGCGAGAACCCCTTTTCCACTAAACCGCATGCATAGCAGGGGACGAAGCTGTCAAAATTGTGATTCAAAATGGAGAAGTTTTGAAAAAGGGCGACATGTCACTCAACACTGCAACGGTGGTATGGATGGGGGGAAAGGCATGGGGTTAACAGGGGAAATAACGAGCCTGTCAAACACAGGGACATGGGAACACAAGGCGCATAAATTGCCACCACAATCATGCGGTTTTAGTGCTCCCTCCGACCTACGGGCAACACCAACTTCTAAAATGAAGCGCGGGCCAAGTTTGCATAGTCACCGAAGCTTTGCAATCACTTTCTCCTTTTGCGGGGTATGGGGAGAATTTAGGGAAAAATAACAGGGAAGACAGCAATTACACCTAGGTGGACAAATCCTACTTTTCGTGCGGTAAAAAATATCACCACAACGTAGTGCAAAACAGCAAGAACGATTGATTCAAACCAGGCGACGGTGTGGCCGTCAGTAAACACAAAGATTGCGCTTTTGATGCAGGTTAGCGAATAGTGCGTTGATTATCCCGACGGAGTGGCACAAGGATTCACTCCGGACGATGCACATAAATTATTTCGGCGTTGTACAAGTGGCCGTAAATTGAACCAGTTTGCAGTTTTACAAGCGACTACAAACGATGTTCAGACCGGTCTGACAAACACATCAACCTCTGCGACTGAGGCATCCAGTCCGGACCTGATTAAGACGGCGGCCAAAGGAGTCCCGCCTCCTCCTCCTCCCCCTCGAAGCCCGCGCATGCATTGCGTCCTCGCATCACTCTTCAGACAGCAGTCGAGCAGAACAAAACTTTCTTGACTCGTCTTAACATACATTCGTTTTTCTCTCAGTTGTCTGTATATGCAAAGCGACTGAATGCTACGAGGCGAAGTGGTAATGGCTGACGACAAAACGATATTACACTAGGTTACTTCTAAAATACGCCACAGACATTTACGCCTCAGCGACCGGAAGGAGCTCTACGGTCAGACCCAGTTTTTTTTCAAAGAAAGGAGTCGGTAGCTCACGAGACGATCCTCGTATTTAAGACAACACCCGTGGAAAGCTACTGTGCGACTGCGTCCTCGACATGGAACCTCCGACGGTTTAACCGCACTCCCCTGCCCTGTTGACATTCCCCCATGTTCACGTCCTGAAGTTTCGGGTCGAAAGCGATTTGAGGAGCAACACAAGCAGTATGTTGTCTATTGTTTCACCTAACTTTGGAAGACCGCCCGCTTTAAATCAGCTACGTTACTTGCTCACTCCACCCAACGCGAGCCGAGTTAGAGTGAAGCAAAAACCCAAACAGCAGTATATAAAAAATAGCAATCTATTTAGAGATGAAAGAAGCTACGCAAATCAAAAGTCGACACGTCACTCCCACTGTACCATGATATCATCAAATACCCAAGAGAACAGGAAACCATAAATCGAGTGTGTTAGACATATAGGGATACAACAGAATGCACTGAATAAACAAAGCTTCCACCCTTTAATCCGTTCGGTTAGGGTTAATTAGAGGAAAGAATAAGGGTGAGTGGTCAACGGATAACAGATTTCAGAGTCAGTGAAGAGATAATAAATAACCTGATTGACTGCGCAATGAGGACATTTGTTCCCGAATAGTTTAGTCCTTGAAATCCTTGAGGTCTGGCACGCCGAGGACGTGAGTCTCCGCGGGGGTACCGAGTTGGATGATACGCAGGGAGTTCGTAGCACCCGATCCCGCCTTCCAGCCGGTGACCACAACCACGTTGTCACCATCGTTAAGAAAACGACGCTTACGGCCGTAATCAATTGCACAACTAATACGACGATCCATGTCCTCGGCCCACAACTCCGACCTTGGCTCTGTGTACAAATAACGGAATAATATCACCTTCCGATTTATGAAACTATACCGATGAGCACGGTTTAAAATATGCTGCATTAGGGGTCTCATTGAAATGGGCTCTAAATCATTTAAATTATCCTGCACTTTTAAGCCTAAACTGTAGTCAGCCGATGGGGGCGGTGGTGGTAGGACCTCTCTAAATAGCAAAAATAATGCGATCAAAAACAGGAGCACCGAATTTCCATTGCAAAATTAATACGTTTAAGTCAAACAAAACCTGCTGATGCAAGCAATCTCAAGTGCGGGATAGAGTTTGATCGTCCCAGCTAAAGAAATTTATAATTAATGTTTACAACTTTCTTCACAAGTTACAAATAAAAAACGGTGAAATCAGGTAGTGTACAATGATCTTGGCTATCCATTGTGGTACTTCCGCCATCAAATCAAGTCCATTGAGTATGGATTGTCATAAAAAGAGTCGACGATTAGCTGCATTAACTCGCCACTTCTCACTACTTAGTCAGGCTTTGCAAATTCATCTCCCACTTGTGCGACACCCAGTTCCACAGTAAGCTGAGCTAGCAAGGCGCTTGTCTCCGCCCCACTCGCCAGCCACCTCGTCTGCACGCCCCATGAGGAGAGGGAGGTGGAGGGAGTGGAGGAAGACGGACACCCTCGCTCCCAAAGCATGTGGGACTGACGTTTTTTCCCATAACCAGTCGTCTCGCCTGCAGTCGTCGTCAAAGTGGAGACACGTTAGAGGGTAAAGCCGGGGAAATGGGTGAAATAGGGGATGGAGGAAGAAGAGAAGACGGAGAAATAGTATAAGGAAAATGTACACGGTTCACAATTGCAAACAAATCGAAAGAAATTGAAGAATCCTCACAACTAGTGGATGATATTACTGACTTAAGATTGTTGGTACGCAGACCAGCGCCTTTAATTTACATCTGCGATTACTAATTTATATTCACTGTAAATAATCGTTACATTTAATGGCCCATATACTTTTTACTTTTATCCATTGAGGTTTGTTGGCGCTCCAATAAATTTCTTTCACAGATAAAAAGAGGAAATTTTCCGGCCATAAAAGGATAGACGAGAGAGCGTATTGTCTGTCAGTCAACGATAGTTTCGTAGAATGATCTAACTTGAGTTTCCTGTTGTTAAGAGCATAATCATGGCGTCAAAAAACTTTTAAAGTGCTAATAAATCCGGAATTATTTGAATCCTCTGAAGTCGTGATAAGCTCAATGTCTTTACTAGTGGATTATTTATATAACTTTCTGCAATCACTCGAAAGAAATAAAGATATAAAATGAGTCTTTGTAGCATTGTAGCTAAGACGTTCATATGTGGTGGTAGCCTGTATTTGCATTAATAAGTATCTGGTCGCCTTCATGCCATTTCATCAGATTGAGTACATTGGGACCCTCAAGCTAATTAACATTAGTGAGAAGATTTGTTGAGGACGAGAATAGGGATAAATTTCCTGAAATATAAGTTAACTTCTCTCCAACAGATTTCATAAAATTTAAAACAGAAGAAGGCATAGTTATTTGTAGATGGTTCCCATTACCTCCATAGTAGATGGGATGGCAGGCCCGAAATAGGTGAAGTTGTCTAGCTACGACTGCGTGACGCGTCACCGCGATGATTGGACAGCGCGGACGATGTCTCGAAATCAGCTGGGCAGTACTGTAGAGGAAACACGAAACGTCCAATAGATATAATCACTTCCCTTTCTTCCGGTTCATAACTGTTTATTTACATGCGCGCAATTAAATGATAAGGATAGCTATTTTGGATCTGTTAGGAACCTTGAACCAGAAACAAGAGATAGGGGATGCATGATTTGTCAATGGACGAATTACAGAGCAGTGGCCATTTAATCAGACCACTAGGACAAATTTTACGAGCAAGACGAATGTCATGACCCTAATCTTAGTAACTTTAATCTTCCAATCTTTACGCTATCCCCAGATTAGCCTTTGCTAGGACATTTTTTGAGAAATCTTGGGTGCTTTACCGTCCACTGGTAGTTATGACAACAAGAGCTTGCGCAAGACAGCGATTTGACGCCTCGACAGCGGCGATGGCGGTGGTAAGAGTAGCGTCAGTGGGTAGAGCTAGCACGCTTTTCAGGTCATCAAAGAGCTGACCATGAAACATAGCCGACTCTGCTTCTCGACAGATGTTCGCCATTGTCTGCACTGCTTCCACTGGGTAGGCGCCCTTTGCCGTTTCGCCTGGACGATTTGGAAATGGGAAAAGTATAGTAACAGAAAAAGGGTCGGTCTTGCAACATACTGACTTAAATTGCATATGCAATTTTAAAGAATACACCAGATTCCTGAAAGTCAAATAGATACGAAGACCAAGACGCATGACCGCAGAGTCTGGACTGGCTAAATTGAGGTGCTAAATTGAGGTGCTAAATTTGTTCCCCCGCGTCGCCACAGCCTAGTCCCCTCCCCTACTGATAGTAAAAAATGAAATTATAAACGTGAAAGAGGCTTATATAAATCTGATTACTGCTAGAGCAGTTAAGGTGAAAAACACGGGCCCAAGGATCTCAATCTTGCTTCTAAGCCGGCCGCCACGACAAATGACGACAGAAGTGGAAGAGATGCAACTCGATAGGATGGTAAGGCACCTTCCGTAATATCAGCATATAAATGATTCTGGTCAAAGCAACATCTTGTGCTTTTTAGGGAATTTTGTTGACGCCTCCCATTTCACCTACAAAATCACAATATCAAATTACAAATCATCCCTATCAAATATCTTATGAACTTGTGATTCACTGTTTGGCTGTTCCATAGAGCGTCAAAAAATTAACGTTTGAAGTGCCAATCCTATGCCATCCATATCAAATATAAAGAGCTACTTAGATAGATGTGAACAACAGTAAGAAAGTATGGGTAAACAATTCTTTTGAATAGTTGATATCAAACGCATGAGTTTGGTGCAGGTGGGAAACACTATAACAAATAAGAAAAACCTTCAAGACAAATTTCAACCCTCCATTAAAGTGGAGTGATAGATTAGAAGGGTGTTCACCGAACAAGGGAACAACAAAGCAATCAACTAGAATTTCAGCCACTGGTTAACATTGGTTAAATAAATGTTACCATCACCTAACTAATTCTCCCATAGTTTTGACAAAATGAGCTGAGCAATCATTTATTAAGACGGGAGACAGCACCCCTCTTATGTTCGTTTCAGAGAAATTGCGAACATTCCAGCTGTCTTACCAGAGAGCATGACACAATCAGCTCCATCGAGAACGGCATTGGCAACGTCGCTAGATTCCGCACGGGTGGCACGCGGTTTATAAGTCATTGATTCAAGCATCTGCGTAGCGCAGATAACCGGCTTGCCGATAAGATTACATCGTGAGATGGCCATTTTCTGTGCGATAAAGACCTTCTCTGGCGGGATCTCAATACCCAGGTCACCGCGAGCCACCATCACACCATCTGCAGCCTGCACGATCTCGTCGAATCTGTGTTAGGACATGAAACATTCAAATTAGAGTAAGTGGTAATCTCAAAAAGAAATTACCTTTCACGGATCAAAAGGTCTAACTTCTGCGTGGCCACCGGGAGACTATAATTTTCACAACATCCATATCGTTATCCATATTGGATAACCATACTATCTCCCTTCTATGAAATAAATGTAATCGCGTATTTCACGTGTGATCTCGAAGCATTTAAAACGGATGACTCATGCCTCAAGCCATAAAATAGTATTAATACTCTAGAAATCTAACTTATTTATCAAATTCACTAAAGTAAAAACCTTACAGTTTAACGCCTTGATGATTTTCAATCTTAGCGATAATCTTGATATAGGCCCCCTTCTCACCAAGGAATTCACGGATTTCTTGTACACCTGTCCGGCTTCTGATAAAGGAGGCAAAAATGATATCTAACTGAAAGGAAAAAAAACGAGTACTTAGGTGAACCTCTTTACTCTTAACAGTTTAGTGATTGAAAAGACCTAGATTCCCAATAAGTTTAAGTAAAAGATGTCTCATGGCTTGCGCTCATCTTCAATGGATTTTGGCGCCACACGCAAGATGGAAATAAGGGTTAAACTAAAGCATTCTCTATCGAACCCAAGATACAATAAGTTTAATGGCTTCTGAACCGCCCAAGTCTATTACGACTGACCGTACGGTAGAAATTCATTTTACTAAAAGCTAGAACCGCATCGATTTTCCCCAGTTTATTTTATCACAGTCATTTACTTTCCCTCAATTAAAGGACGTAGCTTTTTATTCAACTCTGTTTATGATAGAACAGTTTGAACATATAAATGGCACGAGACCTAGAAAATAGTTCATAATAGTTCATAACTGAGTGACGTAATGTAGCTTATATAAAGCATTTAAAGCCACTGAACCGAGTGTGGTTAAACTAAGTGATTACCCACATTGTTGTCTACGGCAAATTGCAGGTCCTTTTTATCCTTTTCCGACATTGAGGGCAGGTCAACTGGTGCACCAGGGAGATTAACGCCCTTGCGAGATCCCAACTTGCCACCATTCTCAATGATACAGTCCAAGTAGTCAGGACCTACAGAATTTTTAAATTGTAGGTTACCTAATCAAATCAGTGTAAGAAAACCGACACATTATTTGGGCCGCAATACTATAGCATTCACTCTAAAATCGATTTAGACATATAAGGAAAGAACTAACGCTGGAATGATGTTTTCCTTGATCAATTATTCTTAATTCACTTTAACACATTTTGAAAAAAACTATACCTTATCCGCAAGGAAGAATGTTTACGATCAAAAGAACTTTAGGAAAAATATGAAGGATTTAGTAATGATAGTACGACAGCTATTCAATCTACTGGAAATCTAACAAAATGGAGGCGACAGGTGCAAACGAGAGTAGTGTGCTTGAAAGCGAGGAGTGGGACTAAACTCTCACCTAATCTCGCTTATTTAGCTAAATAAAGTTCAGCAATTCCATTACAAATAAAAGCAAAAAACGATTCCTACCTTTCTCCTGTACCACAAGGCAGATAAGGCCATCGTCAATAAAGACCTTGGAACCCACATTAAGAACGTGGACGATGCGCTCGTAATCGACGTATAAAACTTCTTTGCTGCACTTATTCTCAAATTCCTTATTGGGTGTCAAGCGGATCTTTTCCCCAAATTCAAGAGTTACCTCGCCGGTACCCTCCTAAAAAATTATGGAGGAAAGTAGATCCGATTAGAAATGACATTTCGTGCAAAGGCAACCAAATAATAAAAAAACCCTCAATCATCAAATCAAGCAACATTTTGAAATATTGTACTGGAACAAGGGCAACAAGAGGCAACGATCTTTGTGGTTGCCTTGATTTCAGAAATAGGCATAAAACCAGTTCATTAATTTTTTCAACTAAGGGTGGATTGTGCATTTTGAAGAATTTAGGAGAATTTCTGATAAATATATCCATATTAATAGCGTTTGAAAAGAAGGAAAAAGGGACAAATTCTTAATAAGTTGCAGTATCATTCTTAAGATGAGAGGATTAATCTAAACGATCACGCTGACTTCAACATGATGCAAAGGTAAGGAACATCAAATATCTACTACTTGAAGAAAAATAAAACACACAAAATTAACCTGAAACCAAGACGTTGCAGTACAGAAATAAAAAACGAAAATAGAAACACAAAACATTACCTTGAGGTATAGGTTTTACTAGAGCATTGTGATATCGATAAAACTATTAGAAGGGTAATATTTAAAGGGTCATGTTGAGAATAGAATGGAATGGTCATAACTGATAGATTGAAACTGATAATTGCAGTTTAAACTGACAAGATGGTGGTGAGAGGAGAATATGATGAGAAAATACCTACTCCATCGATAAGACCAGTACGGATTTCAGGTCCCTTGGTATCGAGAGCTATCGCAACGGGACGAAAAAAGGGTTTAAAGGTCTCCACTGCCTGGCGGATCAATTTGATTGTTTCCAGGTGGTACTCATGAGTGCCGTGGGAGAAATTTAAGCGGGCGATGTTCATACCCGCCGTCATCATTTTTTGAAGAGTCTCGACGTTGCGGCAAGCCGGTCCTAAAGCGACGGAAAAAGAAACCCGGGTTATTGCGTTATCTGTTTCTAACGATATCTACCACAAATAACGTATTTGACTTCCTGAACCGAAACAATTTTTTGAGTGGGAATTAGCTGGACTAAATGCATATTGTCGAAGTGAGATTTAAACTTATTTACCTTGAAAGAAATGAGCTTACCGATGGTGCAAATAATACTGGTGTTGCGAATAGCATAGGGCTCGCAGTCAATGTCGAGATTACAAATATGCTCTAGGAGAGAGCGCGAGACCTCATGTTTCGAAAGATTTCTCAACCTGGAGCCACCAAACACCAGGTTGAAGTTACTCGGATTAGAAAGGCCATGCATCATAAAACTAAAATACGAAACGCCTGAGTCAGCACTGACCGTTTTGCAATTAAATTCGTGGACACAAACTATTATCCTCACCCAGTCTCAACAGCGACAAGCGCGTAAAGACAGAGTCCGCTGAAAAACAGCGCACCAACCTACCTTAACAACAATTAAATCATGAATTCAAACAAACGCATTTACGTATGTAACCAACGAAGTAATATGATTATAATAATAGAGTTAACGTCCGTGTTTAGCAGAAGGTTGTCAAAATTATTTATTGATTGACTTGGTGTTTCTTGCCCGTTAAGCTTAATGTTGTTCTACGAAGTACAACAGCAATGTAACTTACTTAAAATTCTAGTAGGATTACTCCTAGAATGGGTGATAGCGCACTTGAGCGTGAGAATCAGCGTTCGTGCTGTAAGTGTGCATGACTTCCTCATCACAATGTTAAGGACTTCACTTTTGTGACGGAGAAAACTTCGGAAAAAATTTCGGCAGATTCAAACCCTTTCGATGAGACGCAACGCACATGCTAGTAACTCATAATCCTAATAACAGTTTGGACTTGAAAGTATCTGCAGCAAATTTTTGTTATTTAATAAGCACAATCCGTACTCGCTAGTAACCACGTATGCGACTAATCTGCCAAAGGCGCCTTTGCAGTACTTTTCGCCTTCGTGTATTTCAACTTTACATTCGTACGTGCCTACTATTTGTAGCCATTTTTATAGATTGAGGGTTTTTTCTCCAAACCTGGGGCTAAGATCAGTTAGTGGAAACAAATTCCACAGCTTATTCAAACGAAATCTCAAATTTAGGAGCTATTCTAATACGAGGGATTTATAAGCAAATGTTTGTCTCAGAATCGCTTAAGTGGCATCTTATGTATACAAAATACCAAGATTTTCATATATGATTCTATGTTTTAGGTTATGAGAATACTTTTGATGCCGCCGGTAATATCCCTATCAATTTTTGTCAACTATCGTCCGTAATACCCCTTCAACGCTACAATGGTACCTTCTGTCTGGGACAGTTATGACAATAAATGTGGCTAAGACAATTAAACGTGGTTCTTGGGAAGAAATAACAGTTTTAAAATGATTGGTCATTGTCACGAATAATGAAGAAAAATCTGTCTAGCACCCGAAATCTGTTGCATATTTGCTTCGAACAACTGGTTTTGAAGTAGTTTCCGAGGCTGTCAATATACCCAACCGCCGGGTTTGGTGTGAATTAAAAAAGGAATAAGGCTTTAGCTGTGGTTGGGATTCCTTTTGACATCACTGGCTTTGACACTTTCAGGTCACTCGCCTGGTCATGTCCTCGGTTAGTTGTGATGACCCCCACAACCTGGCGCACTACCTGTTTGATACGATCACGTCCTCATGTCTCTATCCATATTATTAACTAGTGGGACAAGTAAATATGATTCCAATGAATTGACGGAACAGCATAACTGTTTCAGTGGTGCTGTATGCTACTGTGACCTTACAATTATTGGCTCGTTTCATTGTGCCTCAGCGTAAATGTTAGGGTAGAGCATAGTAAAAGTGTGTCTATTCTATCGACAAATGATGGTGGCATGCAGTCAAAAATGGTATTGTTACTTAAGTCGGGCGCTGTACTGAAGCTAGCACTGCTGTTCGATTTGAGGTTGACTTTACCGAGAGCGGCATAGTCAATGGTTCGGTGAAAAACCGATCGCCTTACCCGTAATGGACCGCACACCAAGGAGGTTACCACGCACTTTAGTTAAACGCCTTCACCGCAGTTTGTCGATCGTCCAAAGTGGAATGAATGAATAGATGGCGGATGGATGGATGGAGAGGTCGCTTCTGCACAAATGATCGGCCTTATTAAAGGAAGGGTGATAACTTCGTCTGAAGACGTCAAGACCAGAAGTGGTCAGCCCTGAATCACAGGCGGCTCAGGTTTCAGACACGTACCACCCTGACCCCACAGCACAGAATTGTTTTGTCTGGAATAAGTCCTGTGAAAAGTCAGGTATAATTATGGGTTGTGAGTGATGGGCGAGCTAATCAACGGATATTTTTGACGTAGAATGATCACCTTATAGTGAGAACAAATTTTAAAATTCGACTGTCTTAGCAGAGTCAAACTTGACGGTATTTAGTCAATCCAATATCTTCCAGCGATTTGCAAACTTACGTGAAGAAGACACCAATGATTTGCAAACTTACGTGAAGAAGACACCAATGACTTCTTTAATCGACTTACATATCTCCTTTTCTCTGAAGAGATTAACTAACAAGTCTCAATATTAATCGCGACGGTGTATCGGTAATGCAGTTAGGAGAACGATTTGGGCAAAATCAGAGGAGAAAGCTAATTTTAGTGACCTGGAATGCTGAAGTGGAGGAGCAGTGCCGTCCTTCAGGCGATCTAGGAGATGTCAATGAAGAGTTGGTGGATACCTTGGGGACTGTACCAACATACCATGTAAATTACCCTTATCTCAGTGTTGTTTGATAAGTGAACATAGAGAATTCACCTTTTTCTTACATTCGTATACGTCCAGAACTAAGGGTTTTTGGGTTTAGGATAATATTTTTCCTCATAGTTCCTAATCATTTACCTATCCTGAGACTTAATTTCTTCCTTCAGGGGTCGATCACGTATGTGGGAGGGTGGTAAAACGGGTAGGGACGATTATCTCAACAGTAGAGGGAATTATCTCGCCATCGAAACAGTATTACGGCCCTTTTTGGTCTGACCGCTGCGATATGCCGTATACTTTACAGCCCTCACTACGAGGGCCAAACTAAAGTTAATCTTAATGCAAGAGTCGAGCGTTGAACTCATGCAAAAATAAATTAAAGTCACAAGACTCGATGTTAAAAACCATATTTGAATAACGACATGGTAAATATGATGCGTTAATCACTGATGAATCTCGTGTTTGTGCGTAGGCATTGAGGTTAGTTAAATTCACTCGAGTGAGATGCAGATGGTAGGGTGAATCGGTCAAAGAAGAATTAGTCGCACTTAAAGGCTTTCCTTTTGAGGACCCCAATGGATAGATAAGTAGCGGCAGATGGAGAAAAGGATGGCTCGACATTATTGTGTAGCATAATTCGTTTCAGCAGTTGACACACATCATCGGCAACTACGAGGGTTTACTAAATCTTTACCATCCTGAGTCACTAAAGCAAAGACGACTTTTAAGTACACGAAAGGGCAGTTGTACACTGAAAGAAGTTACTATGCTACGCAGGGTTTGGGGCGATGTCAAGGTTAGAAAAAAGAAGAATGTGGCTTAAGAGTCTCGTATACCGTGGTTCTAAATCCACGCTACTTATTTCCATCAGTAGTACACAGACGCTGCCGCCGTGACTGACAATTGCGTCGCGGTTAGTAATGTTCTCCGTTTATGGTACGCTGGAGGTTGGTATTACATTCTTAGGATAGTTTACCTTATATCCGCCAAATTAGAGTTATATATGTAAAAGAACATAGTGTGTTTTGTGCGAATATGGTAGGTTTGGTGGTGAATGGGAATTTTCTGTCGTGAAGGGGTTGGGTATGCGACGATAGTGCCGAATAAGCATCAAAACCAAAAAAAAGATTTTCACAATTAGTTGTAAGACACTTCGTAGTACGAGAATAAGCGTCACGACAGGCTACAACGTGGGTTATTCATCCGAAGAACGAGGGGTCGACAAGACCTCATTATCGACAGACGACACCCAACAGAGGTGAATTTAGTCTATCGGCACGGCAAAGTGAAATCCAACGAGACGTAAAAATGTGTTTAGCTTTGTTGATGAGGGTATAGTAATCCGGCTGACAGACTCATGATGTAGTCTACCTTTCATTTATATTTCAAGACTCAGACTAACGCCATGCCATGGCCGCTGAATGTTCATGAAAAACATTGGTGCGGCATCGAAACAAGTCGAAGTGAAGTCTTCTACGTTTACATCACTTAGATCTTCGACAGAACATGATTTTGAAGTAAAAGAACTTTCAGTCTCAGGGTCTTGGGAACTACGCAACTAAGGATCTTAAAACAACTGTGTGAAAATAATAATTTGATTTCCCAGTGACCATGCGAGTGTACAGAATCCCCCCCCCCTCCCGCCTTCCCCCAGGGGAACCGATGCAGCGCTCGCAATTAGTGGCAGCTGCCAATGCAGCAAGACGACTTTTCGTGGAAGTGATGACGGCCTCGCACGAAGGCTTATTTTAGGTTCCATAGCAGTTGAGTTGCCTCATTGCTTTGGAGTCTAATATCCTCTTCCCAAAGATCAACTATTGGAGCGATAATATCAACGGCACAAATCACTCTGCAGGGAAATCAAATTGTGACATTTGCAGGACTCTCGTCAAGTGGCAACTACATCATTCAATTTTTCAAATTGGTCGTCGCATGTAAGTGTTGATGAAGGACAAAAGTTTTTCCTGTTCTAGAAGTATATTTGACTACAAATCGCCCGGTCCACGCCTGCAGATCCCAATGAATCCTCATAACGAGATGAGAGAGCATAGCTGGGACCAAACGATCTTTCCTTTGACAATACAACTAAATGTCCTTTCCCCTAAGCAAAGAAATTTCCTACCCTTTGTGCTATTCCAATGACTAAAGCGGCCTAATTTCGCCAGTACGCCCTTTTTCTCAGACAAGGAAAAGTCACGCCCAGTTTGTGTTAAAGGCCCCTTCATCTAATAATTTTAAATGCATTTAAGCGGAGCAAACAGCAGGAGTTACTCACCAAAAGCCGGACACGAACACGACTTCCAACTTCAGGTGTCCTGGCACGGGGACACCTCTGGCTCAAATGGTAGAAATAAGCCTACTTTAAATTTCTTTTGAAAAAAAGTAGACGCTGTGGAAATATCACAGCCACTTGTCCACACCGACGGTTGAGCGGCTGCGGCGTCGTAGATGATCGGGCCACACCGCCCACCCCGAGGGTGGGCATTTCGCACTCTGGAGCATGAATTTCCGGGGGGGTTGCGGTTGTTGCGCTCCTGCGTCTCGCCGTCGAGGCCGTCACTCCAGTCGCCCTGAGTCGAGACTCACTCCCATCGACCCTCCGTCACGAGATTTACCCAGACGGAGCAGTTGACACTCATACAGGAGCCCAAGTACCTTTTACCGAAGTTGATTGAAGAATAGAGCTACATCTCAATACCTTTAATGACAAATGCCGTTTCTAATACGCAACAATATAAAAAAAGTGGGCGCAAACGCGGGCGCGCTGATAAGAGGGGGGAGTATCCCATCGCCTCCCATCTTAAAGCAGTCGCAACCGGAGATTTGCACTCGCAAAGAAAGACTGATGTACATCACGAATAGCGCAACAGATGCTATAAATATAGTCCACATGAGGGGCTGGCCGAGGGGGACGACACAAGCGGGCGATTGGGGGAAAGTACTGAGCTTGAGACAAATGCGTCGATCGTGACCTGGCCCTGCAGCACCATTCGTTCGCGGTGCAGTCGTCTGCCTTTAAGTGGTTCTACTTTACAAGAGCACAGCGGCGAATTTAAGCACATATACACACTGGCTGTAACAAAATAAGAGGGTGGAAAAAATAGGGGGAAGGCCATTGAGCATACGTCTGTCAAGGAGAAAAAAGAGTAGTGGGAATAATATACATGAGGCGGTAGGATAATCTTAACGGTTCTTCCAAACAATCTTGACTTTATTGTATGGCTTCGGTACAGCCTTGGCCGCAGACAATTGCTCTACAGGCTTATCAGTATTATTGGAAATAAATGGAGAAGCAAGTGTTGAAGGTGATTGGGAGAGCGATAGGTTTTGCTGCTGCTGCTGCTGCTGCTGAGTAAACGGTTGTAACTGTATCACTTGTTGTGCTTGT
The DNA here is from genome assembly GCA_017562135.1 of Dipylidium caninum. Lineage (NCBI taxonomy): Eukaryota > Metazoa > Platyhelminthes > Cestoda > Cyclophyllidea > Dipylidiidae > Dipylidium > Dipylidium caninum. Next base: position 43,975 of record QEYB01001189.1, read on the forward strand.
AGTCGAGGCCGTAGAACTCCTTGAACAGGAAGACTGTTTACATAATAACCACTGTCCTGACTGACCCAATTAATTTTCCCCGCACGTGGAGTAGCAACCCTGTTTGAGAGGGGCAGCGGTTGCCGAACTTGCGCAGTGGTAAGCCTTTGATGAGAGGCTGGTTGCTGCACGGACAATGTTGTGGGATGGCTAAAGATACGCTGTGGCGCAATGTTGTACGCCGGTGAAATTGGTTGACGCTGGAAAGCGGCCTCAAGTCGGGACTGAACACGGGGGACTGACGTGAGCTGATTTGGATTCTGAGATTGGACATTGAAAGACACATGAGGAGGGAATGAGGAGGGTTTGGAAGAACTGGTGGTGGCTATTGTCGAGATATTTCTAACATTGCGTACTGGAAAGCGAATAGCATTGGCACCAGCGCTACCAGTGGTGTTAACAATGGGGAACCTGGAAGGCTTGCCAATCACGGGTGTAAGAGGCATTGATCGTGAAAGACTTGCAACTTGTTGAATCGGTTGAGATAAACTGAGAGGCTGAGGCTTCGAATTCAGATGAAGGTTATCCGGATTCGATTGGAGGATATTCAAGCAATCAAGAACAGCATCTACGCCATCTTGGGGGATTAGGACGCCCACAATTCGCTTGCCATCCTTCGGCTTCAAACGCACTACTTGCATGGATGGAGAATTGCCGACACGATTTGTCAAGACCCGCTCCACGTGGGTCCACACATTCATAACAGATCCGCTTAGAACGTAGTAAGTGCGCTCTCGAAGGCCAACCTCACAAATGCTTGTTCGACCCTGAAACGATTACGGATAAGAGGTACTACTCAATCGGTGCATCGGATGACGCCCTAACGTTTGCCAGAAAAAAATACGAAAATTCGATGAGAGTTAGTACCATATGGCGGGCTAATAACCCCGCATTTCCCTTCTACTAGATGCAAAAAAAGATGGAAAAGGAAAGAAAAAGAATATATACCTGAGAATTACGCACGCTAAGACGATTACAATGGTTGCGTTGAATAATATGAATGCATTTCGTTGCTGATTCATCATAGATTGCGGACCAATGCGTTTGACAGTCGGTGGGATTTGCAACTTTGACGTACTGCTCCGTCAGCTTGCCATATTCCATGGGCTCAGATTGCATACCAGTGTTCGGCCTATACACGCGGTAGAGGCGCTTTGACTTCTTTCTACTCCTACTTCCCTCCTCATTGGTCTTAGTCCTCAGGCAAAAGGCTAACAATGGCATCACCCGCGACACGGTGAACTGCTTCGGAAGATAGAATCCATCCTCATCACCGTCATGCTGTGCATAAATCTCCATGGCTGATGCCCAGCTAACGCCTCTTTGAGTTGTGACTTTGTGCAGGCACACTTGGGTAGAATCAGAGAGGAAGCGCGTGTCGAACTTGCGAGTCCAAACAATTTCTAAATTCTGACCTGTGGTACCTAAAAGGAAACATCCCCTCTTAGAAATATTCAAGCGAAAGGAGGGAACCCTTGAGTGGCAGGCTGTCTATGCCTACCTAAATCCATAATGCCAAGGTCCAGCCGGTTGTTGCGTTTTGCACGTCTTACGAGTTCTTCTAAAGTGTCAGAAAAATACTGGAAAAATGCGTTTTGAGTATGTACATGAAGCCCAAGAATCCGGTTGAGAAACTTCACCATATGCCGACTGTCTTTGTCACGTGTTCTACCATTCAGAAAACCAACACCTTGCAGGCCTGTTTTGACGTCTGACAAAAATTGATAGTAGGGGCGCAACACAGGTGGTAGGGACTCCAGTGTTTTTGCATCCACCACAGTATGATCTTCTGAGTGGTAATCCGCCGGGGGTTTGATAATCCCTACTTCTCCCCAAACACACGTCCTAAGCACAATATCGAGAGCTTCGCGGCCCAACTTCGTGTCGATGTTGAAACGTGACAGGTCTCGAGTTTCTGTTGCCCGACGATCACCATGAGTCAAGGCTCCCAAAGATTCGAGACGCTTCGCCACGGTTGATGCAAAACGCTGTTCTCCTGCCAGATCAGAAATAAGGAAGATGTATTCAGGCGAGCTGACCTGGTTGGAACGGTGGGTTCTACCGAACTGCTGAATAGCACGATCGGCAGACCAAGGAAGTTCAAGGGTTATGTGGACGCGACGCCGTTGATTCTTTGCCCGTCGATCAGCTTGTAACGAGATACCGGAGGAGGCGGCTTCTGACACAATAGCAATCAATTTCTCTCCATCCATAAATCTTTGTTTCTCCATTAGATTTATAGTCTCCATGGCACAATCACCCTCACGGCGAGATTCATAGAGAGCACGACCGGAGTCTCCCATAACCACACGACCACGACGTCCAGTCATTTCGGCTATTTTTGACGGACCACCAAGTTTTTCGATTAATTCGTCCAAAGAAGAAGGGGGCAGGTATCTGCCAATTCTTTCAACATGACCTAAAAGGAGCTCTTTCATTCCATCACACTTTTTCCGTGCATCATCAAGTGTGAAGTTGCCGTTAGATGTGAGTAACGTATCGGACGATTTGGATTCTAGGAAGTACTTGGCAGAAAGATTTCGCGTTGATTCATCAGCCCAAAGCGAGTCATTCTGTCTCGCAAATTTCTCCCGCTGTCGAGCAAGGAAAGTGTCGCATATGGCATCATAATCCACATCATCTGGATCGGAGTCCGCCGCAGCGTCACTCTCGTAGATTTGTTTACGCTTACTCGAAGCCCCAATCCGAGATCTCTTGGTTCGTTTCACGTTACTACGGTTATTGTTGCTTATCTCAAGGTCAGAGTCATAGTAATCCGATGAAGACGAGCCGACACCATTGCCCTTGGATTGGTCATCTGAGTCATTTCCCCACTCATCTTCATCATCCTCCGAGTCTCCGTCATCTGATTCATCCCTCTTAATTCCCGTCGTAAGGTTTCCCGAAAGCGTCTTAGTCACATCATCATCGTCGTCAAAACCGGTAAGAGAGCCGCCGGAAATCAGCTTGGCAAACGCCTTTTCTCCAAGAATGTCCTTCAAACCCAGTCCACTGCCTTTGCCACCGGCAACAGCCCTTCCGGCTCGGGAGAGGGTAGTTGAGGAAGAACGGTCACCAGCAATGGCCAATTTATCACCGCGAGCTGTGAAGTTCTCCAAATTGGACGCCGTTGGAAAGTATCTCTCCACCAGTGACTGTAGAACACCCCTTAAATAGAGGATCAAGTGACGGTGAAACAAATACACAGGTGCAAATTTACAATGGACCAAAATATAAATAAAAAAAGATTAGTAAACCTACTTGGCCGTGGATACGAATTCGCCCAAGTCTGTCCCAAATTCCTCCACTTGTTCAAGGGTTTTGGCCTCACCAGTCGATTGAAGACCAATAACCACACACTGAAATAAGATTCATATTTTATAAAATTTAAGAAACAATGAGATTGTTGGAAAGCCGTAGCGTACCTTATCAGCGTTTAAAGCGGCTTTGCACAATTCGACGCAGGCATCGATCTTGGCGGCAATACAGAGATACTTAAAGAAACGCTGATGCGCGGACCAGAATTGGCCCCACATGGTTTTGCGGTACCTGTCAGACGCGTTTATCAAACGCGCAGCCTCCGAGAAGTACTCGTAAGCACGGACCCACTATAAGAGATAAGGACAATCTCGATTGTAACCGCATCGGGCAGCATTACAAAAATGGCGACAATAGGACTAACCAAGTCCGCAGATTGGTTATATACAGTGACGAAGGGCTGGCCATTTAGCACTACATATTCAATCTGAACGGGGCGTATGGTGAATTTGACACCATGGAAACTCAACTGACGTGCTATATACATTCCTCTGAGTTTCATATCCATGGCGACAAGTTCCATGCCACCGACACCTCGGCGTTCAATAAATTGTATGAAAGAATTGAACTCCTTAAAAGGAGTGCCTCCACCCCAGAGACCAAGTCGCGTCATGTAAGCCATGTTTCGCGGCTCCGTTGCACCTGTTGCTGAGGCATAGACAATACGTGCATTCGGCAAACGATTCTGCAACTCCAACACAGTCAGGCCCGTTTTAGTGGGCTTTTGTGAACCGCTCGGCGTAAGATTTTTCGCCCGATGGCACTCATCAAAGACAATCTGAGCAAGAAAAGGGAAAAATAGGCGATATGGACAAGATAAATATAGCGAATAATGTACACTCACCACGCCGTCAAAATCCTTCCCACACCAGTGAACAATTTGCTTGAGACGAGTTTTGTACTTGGCCTTTGCACCGCCTTGGCTCTCGCCGATCAGTGATGAATATGTAGAAAAAAGAACGCCTTTCTTCACACTGCCATTTACTTTCCCAGAAATTTTTGCATAACGGAACTAAAACCGATAAAAACGATAGGTGCTTCTTCGAAATGACATAAAAATCGACAAGTCTATAGACTACCTTATTGAGAGAGTGAACCTCCAGCTTTGTAAGACCTACGTCGCGAAGGTCACGTTCGGCGTCAACACGCAAATCATTCGACACTGATAACCAGATAGCCTTTTTTCGATGTTGCATGTAATTCTCGTAGATTATGGCAGCAATGGTTCTACCTTTACCGACACCTGCGCCATCACCTGTGCGGGGACGACAAAGGAGAATGGTCCCAAGTTACCGTTGACATACTTCATAGTCGGTAAAGCCTACCCTTATAGTATATACCGACTATATACAAAACTAATATTCCTCCTTAATACTTGTAACTATCCCAAACTGGTCGGCATCACCCAATAAGACGATTACGAAGAACAAAATAATACATAGTAGACTCGAGTATACACGAAATTAACAAATAACAGGTAAATGCAAGATTACCAATTAAAAAACCAGCCCGCTGTCCATTGGGCAGAATACATTCGTGTCGTTGGCTAGCGTATACGACAGCTTCCAACTGGAGCGCAGAGAGTTGACCGCTCTCGATAACTTCATTAGGAAGATGAAGGTCATAGTGGATATCGGGTGGTGAGACACTGGATAGAGTACTCGACTCAACGATGGGATCTGGATGTCTGCTACCAAGATGGACTAAAATACGCAAAAGAGAGCATTGTCACACACCAGCCGTTGCAAAATTAGTTTTAAATGACAAAATTAAGTTCATTGTAATCACAGCAAATATCCAATGCTAAAGCTATACACAATGTCTGACATTAAACTGCTGAAAGCGTTTACTTAGCACACTTCAGCCCTTGGAAGCCAAAATCAATGTTGCACGTTGTCCATTAGCCAGACTTACAGAACGGCACAATGAAACGTGCGTGAAACAATAAGCTATTAAGACTTACGTTTAGCAGGTACATAGTCCGCGTATGTCTCTGCTTGGGCTAAATCATCGGAATCATCATCTTCTACTTCCTCGTCTCTCTGAAGAGAAAGTTGATAATCGGGTTTACCATTACATATAAAATACCTATATGTATACAAGAGAGAAATGCCCAGGTAGACATTCACCTTCTGAGAGAGGAAATTCAAAGGATAATTCATTGGTATGCGTTGAGGACCCAATGTCTGAGCTCTAAACTTCATCTCCGGCATGGTATGGACCTTGACTGGTTCACCATTTACGTCAGTCCGACGAATGAATTTGACGGGAGGAAATGTAATTGGATCGGCGCTCGACCTTTTCCGAATTATAGTAGGACCTCGGGAAACCTTTGAAAGCTTTATGAGGCGACTGGCAACTCCAGGCATCCTTAAATGTGTGCCATTGGCAGAAGGCATTGGGACTATCTGATTTCCCGAATGGTTGATGACCGCGTAAACTGGAGTAGGTGCCACTGTAGTGGCAGAATTGGCACTATTCGACAACGTTGTGATACCAGCACTCTTGAGAGCAGTAGCGATAATATCACTCTCATCATCTTGATTGTTATCTGACTCGGCAGGTTTAACATCAGCCACTATAGCAGAATCAGGTGAAACCTGTTCGGTTACTGGGGTCGATCGCGAATCATCTTTCGCTGTTAGACCTCGGAGAGCTATTTCGAAAACATCAGCCGGTTCCATATTTTACATACGAAACTAAAATATATGGAACGTGAGCAGCCAGTTTCGAAAGGAGTAGGTCGAGGCATTAAAGTGTAGTAAAATAATCACAGTTGGTCGAGTCCAAGCATGAAATACTAAGACACCTTTGAAGTAGCAATATCACCACTAGATAACGAACAATGGCAAGGATACAGAAAGGGATATTTTTGGAAACTCCTCACATCAGACAACCATTATATACCATTCTCGAGTAAGAAGTTACCAAAAACCATGTGAGCTGATAAATTCCACCCTGCCTTATTAACAGAAAAGTGTTTTTCTGTAACAGCAGACCGATCCGCTCGAATACCCCGGTGGGCACACACCCCTCAACCTACCGGGCGCAAAACTGACCGACACAACATGGCGTTAAAGTAATTGACTTGATGCATTTAAACAGCTATCCTAATAAACATTACTTTAAAATCCAAGCCTTAAAATTTAGCATTTGCATTACATCAAAATAATCCTTACAAAATTTAACGTGTATGACGTCAGCTTGCGATACATGATTTTAATACGCGGTAACGTTACTATAAAAGCACCCGTAGCCGAAGGGTAAGACGCAAGCATATTCGCTTTTATTTAAAATGAATAGAGTGAAACCTTTCGTCGTTTTCAATTAGATGATACGCAGTCGCGGTTGTCTGTCTTATAGATAGCACTAATGATCCTATTATAATGAGATGATGTAGTCATATACATGTTCTATATGCGGTAAATAAGCGTTATGCAGCAATTTAATCGACGCTGTGCCTTTATTGGTTTGTAATTTTAGATTTCGATTGGTCACTCTTCACGTGCTTCAAGGGCAACGCGTGAATCAGTAAGTTTTCTCAGCCTATGATGGATAGTATTGCCCAATTTACTTCGACAATTATAAATGACAATCCATATTTCACTGCTGGAGCCGGTCTTTTTGGTATGGGTGTGGGTATGGCTCTACTTCGTCGATTCAGCCAGATCGCCGCAGTTCTAATACGTCGGAATCTAACATTGACATTGGAAGTTGCTAGCCACGACACTTCTTACCAATGGATTTTACATTGGTTATCGAAGCGCGCCCGTTCTACAAAGGGTAACAGACTGCAAAAGGGTGCTGGTCAGCATATGAGCGTGGAAACAAGCGTTGTGCGCACGGAGACCGGGCGAATCAAAGCAGCATTTGATTTCATTCCCAGCACCGGTGTTCACTACATCTTCCATCAAGGACGAATTTTACGCGTGGAACGTATCAGGTCACAACAGACCCTTCAGGGTGCTTCTGTCGCTCCCTTTGAGAGTGTTACTCTCACTACGTTTGGTTTCGATACTAGCATTTTCATGGATATTCTGGAGCAAGCCAGAAGTACTGCTATTGCAAAGGAAGAGGGGTGGACTGTTATTTACAAGGTTCGTATGTTCTCGTTTTCTTTTATGCTTCTTAGGCTTTTGGAGCAGAGTGGCGTCAATTTGGTTATCCACGCCCTCGACGGCCACTTACTTCAGTCGTTCTGAGTGAAGGTGTTGCTGAGTCGATTACAGCAGATATAAAAGAGTTTATCAGTAATTATACTCCATTTTATTACGCCTAAATCTATTTTAGATAGCTCTAAGTGGTATTTTGATCGGGGTATACCTTACCGCCGTGGTTATCTACTTTATGGCCCCCCTGGTTGTGGCAAAAGTAGTTTCATAAATGCTCTTGCCGGTAGGAATGTTGCATTTTAATCTCACCTTAATTTTAGGACACATTGAATACAATATTTGTGTACTAAATTTGAGCGAAATTGGAATGTCAGCAGATAGGTTAGACCATCTATTAACTCATGCGCCGCTTCAATCGATCATCTTGCTAGAAGACATCGATGCTGCCATGCCAAGCCGTCAAAAGACCATTGATCTCTCTGAAAAATGTTAGTGTTATATCATAAATAAACTTTTTTCAGACGGTCGTGCTTATGAAGGTATGCAGGGTCTCACAATGAGCGGTCTTCTTAACGCCCTCGATGGTGTAGCTTCAACTGATGGTCGGATTCTCTTCATGACTACTAACTACATTGAGCGGTATTTATCGGTTTTTATCTTTTCACATCTTTTAAGATTGGATCCGGCTTTGGTAAGACCAGGGCGGGTGGACTTTAAAGCAGAAATAGGTCTCTGCACGGAGAATCAGCTGGTTCGCATGTTCTCGCGTTTCTACCCCCAAGACGGTGTTAAAGATCACCCTTTGGCTCCGTCATTTGCCATGGCTCTGGGCGGGGGTCTGGTAAGTGCTGCACAGGTACAGGGATTTCTCTTGATGCATAAATCATCGCCTCAAACTGCAATGGCGGCTTTACCTGGATTCCGAGAAGATTGTCTTCGGCAAAAAGACAAAGAAAATTAAGTGCTGGAAGGCTAATATCATGCCAACAACAAAATCTTGAGCTCGAGCCTCATCCTTGGGTTCTTGTACATCTTACTCTTGATAAAGAATTATGCAATTTCACATATCGACGAATTAATCCACTCTCTTACCTGAGACATCTGTTGAAAAGAAAACTTGTGAGACGTGAGTTTACTTCATATAACTTAATGAACGAGCATGTTGGACCAAATTGTGATAGTTGGAGCAAGTATTGGACTAATAATTGGCTTCAGGATGCTCCTATTTTTGATTAAGAAACAGGAAGATGGTCCGTATAGCTTCTTGTTTTGCTTGAATGATCTGTCCCCCAGAAGCTATTGCCTTTCTGCAGGGTCCTGATTCCAATGTGTAGTCAGTGAAATGTAGTCAACAGTGAACGCTCGAAAACTGATTTTACCTGAAAATCCAAGCATGCTTGCTTCTTGCCATACGCTTGCCTATTAGCCTGAACACGGGCGGTCGCAGTGGGGAACTGTATATGTCGTACTTTGGATCCTCTATACTTCACCGGTGAAAATTGCTAACTGATGCGATTTATGGCGACTCGAAGAAGTCTTATGAAACTTATTTCAGAGGCAGGATCAAGTTACAGAGTATGCCTTAAAATTGTTCTGTGGTTTCTCAAGTATTTCTTGAAGTTTCGATAAGGTCTGTCAGTTCTGGAGAGTCTTTCCTAGGCCAGGGATACAGATATGCGCGTGAGAGAATTGCTAGGGTCAACATTTCTTTGCCTCAACTCGATGGTTTGCCTCATGCGAATAATAATGTGATTTTAAGTAGGATAGCAGAGCACTACACGTTGCATGTGGATGCTACATTTTTAGCTCTTATCACTTGGAGATTTTCTGTAATTATTCTGTCATTTAACTTTATTTTATAAAGATTTCTATTCCAGAGCCCTTGCTTTGAATTTTGTCGCTATAGAAATCATTATTTTCACCAATCGTCATTGCATTTTCTCTGTCTGCACTTTGTGTTCAGGTAAGATAGGAACATAAAGCATAGTAAATTTCGTTGCCCTGACTGCTGGAATGATGTATTTGAGGTAAAATCTGTTGTCAAAAGATGGTGTGAAGCGACTTCCACCAATTATATGAGTAATAGGTTGTTTAGTTAGAGAATTTGAGGGAACCGTTAATCCCTCAGGAAATGTTACATGAAGCTCAATCCAAAATAAATCAGTTCCAAGAAGTGTCCTCTTCTAACATTCCGGATCTTTTGGGAGAGTTGGGGACCAGAGGCGATTTGAACAAAGAAAATACGAAAATGAATTGAACATCAGTGCAAGGAGACCACGGTGTTAATTCCAGTGACGCTGCAGTTGAAAATGGGTATGTTAAGACATCAAGTTGAAACAGCATGCTCACCCTTTTTCCTGGGAGGAGATGAAACCCTGACTAACGTTAGCGTTTTAGCTTCTCAAGAAATATTTTTCTGTATGGTGAATATATATAAATAGACGATAGTTACAGGCGCAAACATACCTGACACGACTGTAAGACTGGGTCCTCGTAACGGGTACGTGGTTTTTCCATTAAATGAATCAGTTTAACATCATGAGCGACATGTTACTCACGTATCGCGTACACATGCGAGATGACAGGAAACAGTTGGCTGCCTACGGAGCACTGGCATATAAGATGAACTAGCAATATGAAAACAGTAGTACATCTACACTACAATGCATCGTTGTAAGCCATAATAAAATTAAGGGGGACTGGAGATTTCAAGTCCATCCAAAGTAATAGCTTCGCCACGAATCCTCGGGGACCTTGAAAATCATAACTGAGGGCAAGCTAAAGATTTAATAAACGTGTTTACACGTCAGAGTGTAAAGTGCAACATTTGTAGGAGCCAGTAGCGCTTATTAGTAATTGGTTGTTCATTGTTCAACGTACAACTCGTATGAGGAAAGAGGGCATAATTTTATAAGCTTTGACATCTAAATGTGTTAAGCTTCATAGTTCATGATGCGTAACCGACGACGATGAGGCAAAAAATAGGCTGCAAACGAAATAAGTGGCCAAATTGGGTTCACAAATTACTATAAAAATTTAGGTTCTAACCGATTATCCAACAGACATTCTGCCTTCTGAAGGTATAAGCTACGACGAGAACTAAATATGTAAGTTTTGGCTGAAATCAGAAGACGTTTTGCAGTTGCCAGCGCTGCTATTTTTTTCAAGGGTCAAATGCCTAATATTCATCAAATACCGATTTTTTTATTTCACAATGGTGTTTCATGTCGAGTTTTGTCTTTCTCGTAAGCTTTAGGCAACAGCCGCGTACCTCAGTACCGCATAACCCTAGCTCCCATTACCTTACCCTTTACGTCTAAAGTTTCTATTTTTGTGCATTACTCGCTAACGTATCGATTATATAAGGATGACCATTTAGGTTTGCATATGTGTCACATTTTTACCAAAGTTATAAAAGATGTTTGTGGGAGGTTCACTCGCAACATAATAGTGAATAGAGAAATGAGGATGGAGAGTTACCATTCTGTCATCGCAAATGACAAAACTGACTCACCGGGGCGTAGTTAATTTTCACTTGAAGGATGCATTAAGCTCGCTGATGTGCATCCGAGCACTTTGGTTTTTTATTTGAGTTTTATTCTCTATCTTCAAGTAAATCGCTTTTATTCTTTTATACTATTCTTTTATGCCCGCGATTTGGTTGTATCTGGCGCCGGCTTGTTCGTAGCTCAAGGGGATGGAATTTGCCATCGCGGTTTGCGCTGATTGCGATGCAAAGAATCCTCAATGGGCCTCGATAAATCGCGGTGTTTTTATTTGTGACGAATGTAATTCAATACACAGACAATTAGGACGGCACATTAGTCATGTACGGATGCCGAATTTTTTCATCTTTCTCTATAGACGAAACATTTATCCAAATCCTTATGGCGGCCTTCCCAGTTATTCATGGTTCAGTACTTAGCACTTGCCGGGGCCAACAGGTTTTGGGAACACGTCTTATTAGAGCCGCTTTTGAATAAACGTTGCGAATCATCGAAACTCCATGCAGTTGTTGACAAAAAACCTCAACCTGACTCACCCTTACATCCAACGAAAGCGGATTTTATTAGGAAAAAGTATTTGTTCCACGGGTTCTTCAAGCTCCCAAGTGTTATTCACTCTGATGACCTAAATCAACAACTACATGCCAGTGTTCGCACTGCTGTTTTGGAGACTAGCTTGTATCTCCTCGCCTTGGTAAGCCTTCCCACTGAATTTTAAATCATAGTATATCATGCCCCGTTTGTACCAAATATTCGCTATGATGGTTTTCTGCCTTCTATGCACACTCATATCCTTAATTTTCCATTTCATGAAATTATATCCAATTTTACCATGCTAATTCTGTTCTAGGGCGCAAACCCAAACTACATTCACCCAGTAAAAGGAACATCTCCTGTACATGTGGCTTGTCAATATGAGCAAGTTGGTCAATTGGAATTACTAATCGCTTATGGTGGAGATGTCTGTATACAATCAGATAAGGGGATAACGCCTCTGGAGGTGACGCTACTCCTTCTTTGAAATCCCTTCTTTTTTATGTACAGTACATAGTGCATCTTGTGATTCATATTCGGAAGTTTCTGAGTTTATGAGCGTTTAATGTGATTTAACGGATTGCAGCCAGTGAGTTTTAGGTTTAATCACTATTTGTTAAGCTGCACCTGTAACTATTAACATTTGTATTTCCCTATTCATTCTTGGTACGTTTTTTCAATTATTTTTTTTGTCTAAACCCTACTCTTAGTGTTTATTCGCTTTTTGTTTAATCGAGTAGTATTCGGTACGCAGCTTCAACGTTTTTCGTTTTTTGTTTAACTCCAAGACCGAGAGTTATGTGTTTTACTTTGCGACCGCAAACTTAACGACTTGGAAACTTGTAACTATCGAAATAAATGAGTTACTGATCACCTCATCAAAAAAAGAACATAATTTTTCGTATATTTTCTTTCTTCCCATACTATCGACTTGATTCATTTATTCTTTTTGTTACGTCGGAACTTTTAATTATTTTGCTTCTCTGCTCCAACTACTTTTTATTTGAAATACCGAAATTTTCAGTAATCACTCCATTGATACTTATTAATCTTTATGTGGTAGACATTGCAAGTTACCCAAAACAGCTCAAACTTCATAATATTTCTTTGTTAGTCATGGTACGTGATTTGTTTAGCTATAATTACCCTAAAATATGCAATTTCCCATCTTTTTCCATGTTTATTTTAATGTGCACATAGATATACAAACCACCTATGCTTATGGACATTTACCTACCAATCTTTCACCCCTACCCATTTTACTCGGACAATTGCCGCCATCTATATCACTTAATTTATTGGTTAATAACGAACTCTTTTTCACTTGCTTTATTGATTATCCTCTTTACTTTGTTTCACAAAAATAAATTGGTTTTGTTGGAAGAACACAACATAGGGTGTATACGTTCTTCTCTACACACAGGCCTATTCGATGCAAAAGTACGGCATTCTTCCCCCATAGCGTCAGTAAATAGTCTCATGACAAAATTGTTACAGACAAAAAATACACTGATTTCCTGCGGAATGTATAAAAGTAACGCCTTTAGTGTGCTTCTAACATTTGGTTGCCTTAAGTGTCTGTTAACTTTTTCATGAAAAAACTGAGATCAATGTGGTAAAAGTATCTTCTGTTGTCATTGGTTCAGCTTTGGAATTACGGCGCTCTAATGGGCTTTTTACTAGTAGCTACCGATGGGCACCTTCATTTATAAATACCAGACGAAATTGGGGTTTTTGGTCTTTTCTCCATATATCGAGCGGCGTTTAATTAAAAATAAACTGCAGGAGCTCGCGGGTCCACTTGACAATACTCGCTATTTTCTGTTCTGTTGGGAACTTATAGGTCGTTCAAAGAGTTGGCTTCTATAATGGCCGTGAAATATATTATTATCTTAATCCAACTCTTGCTGCCTACATTATATATATTTAGTTTTTCGTCTGCCCTTCTTTGTCTTTAGAAATTAGGTCAGTAAGCTTCACCTTTTCGGTTTTTTAATCTCTGCAAAGTGTGCGGACAGAAACCCCCACCACCATTCGCATACCGAAGCTGACCATGATAGATATGCATGCGCATGGTTTCTATTTTATTGATTCTCTTGTTTGCCGTCAATACTTCAAGGATTGGAAATCTGTTACCTTCTTTTGCCCTCTACCTATCTGGTTACGTGGTATTTTAAGAAGGGTGCTGCAATTTTAATCTTCTCTACTTTATATGCTATGTTCGGATTTTCTTGTTGTTTTATTCCATGTAATTTTGGGCTAACGTAAATTTGAACGATGAACGTATGATTTTGCTTTCTCTCATGACCCCTCCCTTTTCCCGCTCCTCTTATCTTTCGTGTCTTACCGGCATTGGTCCCGAATTAGTTCGCTTTAACGCTGAATAGACTTAGGTGTGTCTTCGTGGAAGCGAGTAGTGACTAGACTGATGTGTTGATTTTCACTTGGAGTTTGTGATTTTTTCGTGCTTGTATATACACATTTTTTTCTGTCTGGTTGCCACCTTTTTCTGATTTCTCACCCTTCCATACTCCTGCTTTGCCTGCACATATTGCCTACGTTGCATTTTCTCTCTCTCTCTTGGACTTTGATTCCTCCCTCTTCGTGTTCTTTGTAGTCGGTGTTGGCTTATCTTTCAAAACCGATTTGTGGCAATGCTACGTACTTCTCTCTGTTTGGCATTTTCCTGTCGAGAATTGGTCATCACTTCTTTATTAGCGCAACACTACTTACCATTAAAATGAAGTACTTTTTCCTGACTACCATTTGACTATTACCAAACCGTCTTCCATCCCTCTGTCACCAAATCATCCTTTATTTTCCTCACGTTTTCATCTTCATGGCTTTAGTTCTTTACTCTTCTGTCGCTAAAAATTAGTGCAGAATTAATACTGACGCTGGTAAACTTAAAAATACAAAAAGGAGATAGAAGAAACCATTTAATCCATTACAGACCGCGATGCGTAAGAACTCAATATTGACCACGAAAATAACCTCTATCGAAAAATTCAATCGTAATTAATTCGAAAACGCCTGCGTTTCCGAGAATATTCTTTGGACTATTTGCATTTTTAAATACATTAATGAATTGAAGATGTACGTTTAGGATGGTAGCAAAAGTTGTACCGTTCTCTCTCAGATTGTTCAGTCTTCCCAAGGTCAATGAAGATATGTGTGGTTGACTAGACATGATAATATGAATATTGGAAAACAAGTGATGATAAAACGCTAACTTTTCCGTTTTATCGAAAGGTGAGGTAAAACTATAGAATTTTTTTCGCCTAAATGGATACCTAATCTCAACTATTTATGGTAGAGAGACTATTATATTTTCCATTAATTTATTTGTAAATCAAGTGATGTTTACTATCATTTAGAGTATTATCATTACTATTCATCGGGGGGAAGTTCTCTTAACGACAAAAGAACATTCAGATTTTTGCGTCCGTAAAAGTGCCTGAAAACGTTATTTCTTTTTAACTTAATAAGCTCGGGCCAACGTGGAATAAGTGTTTGTTGTGGCAGTGAAAACGTGCATGTGTTCTATTTCAAAATTGGCTATGAGTTAAGGATTTTCACTAAATTTGGGGAGGATAACAACTCCTTAGAAATGTTGTTTTGAGAGGCTAAACATGTGCATATATCATAGTTTTTCACCTTTTCAACCAAACTATAATTCCGGTGGCCATAAACTACAATTGGGCCTTTTCTATGCATTCTGCATCGTGAAAGATAATGTGTAAAATTTGTCCCCTCCAATTAATTTTGTTAAAAACTTAAGTCTTTGAAAATTCGGTACTATATTCAAAACCTGTGAGAAATCCGTTCGTTATGGCACATCGCATTCCAACGAATCTGGTTAGTGGTCAGTGACAACGTGATACTACAAATCTCTTCCCATGGCCCTTACGTCCACGCAACATAAATTAGGCAAAAGCGGTAATGATAATAGATACTTTTTTGCCAAATTAATTATAAATATTGAAATGTGAAAGAACATCAACGAATTACATGGTTTGTTACTCTATTGGATTACTCATGGGCTTTTAACAATAACTAGCAAGAGAACGGAGGTCTATGCCACTACTTCTTGCATTCTTAAAGCTCTCATTTGCATATTTTTTGACATTTTCTCTTCACTTTTTTGGGTTATCGTCTATAAGACTTAAGGAATCTGGTTTAACTGTTCAAAAACCACTGGAACTTGTGGGGTAATTGCATATCATTGTTTGCTGCCAAGGTAATTTGGAAAGTTTATGTCCATTTGATTAAGGCACCGTTGTATTTGGTCGCTCCGACCTATAGGGTGACCTTCTTTTTTCAACAATGTCTCCGCACAATATTCGACAGACCTAAGAAATCACGATACTCAACATTGGGTTGTTGTAAATGGTTTTCCTGTCAGGCGTAGCTTAATGGTCCTACCTAAATCTTTTCTAAAGACCCATTTAATGACATCACAGTTGAGTATTCCTCATTATGGAAAATATTAATCGAAGACGCCTTAATAAACCCCTATGAAACATTTAATCCACTTTACTTCTCGCTGAGTTTCTTCGTCTCTGGGCTGAGATGTCGTTGAGAGAGGAAATGAACTTGACTACCTGACGAAATGCAGTTTCTTTAACAATCGATTGCAATCGCCATTTTTTTCGTATATGCAGATTAAATAAATGCTGTTATTGGGGTGCGAAAAATTATTTTTTTTTCAAAAAGAACATAATTAATGTCACTGTTTATTGTGTGACATTTAAATAAAGATGTGAATTCAAAGCTGGCGGAGGAAACATCACCTAGTGATTGATTACATTTAAGGGATAAGCTTGAATTAGACGAAAAAATCCTTTTCTCTCCTCCGAGGACTCTGAATTCACTTATTAAATCATTTTAAACCATTTCACACAATTGTTTGATGTAATTTGCAATCAATGGTAAGGATCTATCCACATTAACGCAAATGGGACAACTATTTAGCCGGTAGAGGTTGTAGGTTAATTTGATACCCATTAATCTTGACTACTGGTAAATATTACTCTTCTGTCCATACACTATATTTGGTCACGACAAAACCCCTCAATTGTGGTCATAACTCAAACTACCCTCCTGTTTTTCCTTCTCACTTTAAGGTTCACGCGGAGATTTCTGGCTTTAGGAAATTGGCTGGTATATCATTGATTCCATAACAATTCCCCTCGGTGTCTGTCGGCGTATTAACCGTCTTTTATAAGCGTTTAGGTGTGATTATTGGAACTTAGTACGTCTGAAAAACCCTTTTTTTAGTGTGGTAATCTTTTATCTTATAATTGTACTTATGAGTCGGTGCGGGGGGGGGGGGCTATTTACCTTTTTAAATAATTGCAAATGTAGTATTGTTATGCAACTTGTCCTACATGCGCATATTCTCATTGAATACAACTTTGCCCCTAGACTACTAATCAGCAAAATATCCGGCCCATTGATGTTAAACTCTGATTTCCATTTACAAATGATTATCGTAGGTCCTCATTGTACCAGACCATCTGTTTGACAACGTCCGGCTATTCAAGAATGCTGGTCCCGGCGCAAATGTATTGAATTTCTCACCCACTGTTCTTACAAAATGCATTTTAAAAACCTCGTGTGTATGTGAAACCTGCAGTTTGGCAGGACTTGATAAATAGCCTGGAACGTGGGGAAAGGAGCTAACCCCAGAAACTGGCTTCACTGGTCGTTTGCTCGCTTGCCTAACTTTAGTCGACGTTTAACTTTAGTCGACGTTTAACAAAATCTCACTTGATTTCCAGTTAATGGGTGGAAAAAGACGTCTCTTTTCAACGTTTTCGCCTTGAATATTTAACTCATTTGACAAGGCGTCGTCGAAAGAAGGTTGGTTTGCGTTTCAATTAATGAAGCAAGTCTTCTCATCGTTTTATGTCTGCCATAAGTAACAAAAGGGGAGAGAAATAGATTTTGTTTCTTTTTTTCCTCTCATCACATTGCGATTCAAGGAATATGATATCTTGTCAAAATTTGTAATTAAAGTCAAGACCCGTTTTCCAAAATGTTAACGTTGCCCTTTTTGAAACCTCTGAATTTATAAATCAAAATTGACATTCCAAAAAGTTTTGCTCAATCGCATTTTGCTTTGTTCTTCCCTTCAAATTAAAAGGAAATATAATAATATTACTTGCATTTGAGTGGTTAGTTCAAGTGGCAAAAATGTAGGGATTTGTAGCTAGTGTTAATTTTCTAGATTCTTGGGTTAGGCATGACTTTTTTGAAACTTCAGGATTGACATGGTTCCATACTTTGTTTTCTATCTTCATTATCCCCTCCTGACATGTTGTATTTTATGAACGTATGGAGTTTTCTTAAACTCTTCTTCAGTCACTGATGTTAGTATGCTGTCTCCCTAATTAGTAGGCACGTTTTTTTTGTTGATTGATGTTACCTCTACCATCCTGTGAATGCAACATATTGCGAGAACCTAACATGTCCAGAAAGCCTTTCTCAGAATGTTCATGCAACGACGTAAGGTTTACGCGAACCCTTTATTTCCCTCATAGTTTATATTACTGAAATATCAGTTTTTCTTGCTTCTTATCTTCCATTTTTCCTATATGTAAATAATAAACTCCACCCGGCAGCATATCTTGATTTAAATCAACGGAGGTCTATAGATACGTCTTTCCTAAAATTAGCTTGTAAACATTATTATGGATGGTCGAAGATTTATGTATTGTAGGATGTACATTTTATTAGGCTTAACTTGTATTCCAATTAGGGAAAATTTATTCCTATAAAAATCAAGTGACCGTTAAGTTTACCAATCTTCCATGTTTTAAAATTGCAGATGATTATTTAGGTTAAAAGTCGCAGTTACGAGGTCTAAAAATCGTTGAAATCCCCTTTTTTAAAATTTAATTGGCTTTCTACCTACTTTGCCGCGGTTTATCATGAAGATTTGGGTACATCCACTATCACCTACCATATGAGTGATACGTCCAGTCGCGTACTTCATAAAAATTATTTACTCTCTTCGTGTGTGCACGTGTTACACATTTTTTCTCACCTAAAAATCCGTAATTTATGATGGTGAGGCTTTCGGTTTAGCTTTATCATTGCTTGGGAATATTTCAGAACAGTTTTAAAAACTTCACAAATTTTATTCTTATTCCTAGATCGCTCTAGAGAAAGTTCAAAGATCACAACAACAGCAACAACAACCGGACGCTACTCTTGCCACTGAGCATCCTCAACCCCAAGCACCATGGTCCCCTCTCATCGATTGTCTTGTCTCGGCTTTCTACGAACTCACCGACGGCCTCTCCTTCTACCTCTGTCGCCGAGTGCCTAACCACAAGGCAGCCATATTTTTCGCCACCCCACTTTCGGGAGGTCTGAAGAATGGGACTGCCGAGATAGAGGAAGGTCAGGGGAAATCAGGGGGCCCGTTCAAGGCCTTCTATGGACCCGGGCACTTTCTGACAGCCCCTAAGTCAGTGAAGGAATCCAATGGAACTCTGGAGGGTGAAGCGAATCGGCAGGCTGATGCTAGAGCTAAAGTTTGCGCCCTGGATAATGCTGCTTTTGAGGTATAGCCTTCCTGTAAATGGAAAGATCGCTTTCGTCAGTTTTCTCATTAATTTAAGGATACATAAAGTGCATTAAAACATCTTATTTTCACACTGATTCTGTATAAGATTCTGTTGTAGACGCCTTTGATTCCTTCAATTTCAATTATGCCTTACGATACTGGCTATTGTGCAGAAATTGAAATTGATATATTAACAAAATTCGATGCGTTTTCAGTAGCCTTCATAAGAGTCACCGAAGATTTGCCTATCCTCTGTGGTTAAGGTCCTGTACAGTCTTCCAGCGTTGTGTTCTCGTGGCGTCGAAGTTTCAGGTTATTTTACGTTCTTAATTCTGTGCTTTTTTTATTCTCCTTACCTACTTCTAAGGTTCTCATAATATATTGCAATTCATGCAAGAAGCGTTGGGAAATTTGTGCAATGCGTGATTTTTCTCACCTCTATAAAATGAGAATTTATTTCCTTATTGGATACCTTTCCGGAAAATATTGACTATCTCGTAGTTTCTGGCGACTCTGCTTGCCTGTTTAACTAACACCACTAAATTTTGTTCCTTATTACGTTTTTCGAGTCGGTTCGCTCTGAGTTTACCTAATTAAACTTTGTTTTTACTACGGCACTTCGATATACCTACTGAATTCTTTGAAACCTATTCAATATTCGCTAAAATGCCTTTTCTGCAAATAATACGGACATTTTTCGCTCATTAAAGAGAATTACCAGCATGAACTATGCTATGACAGTGCTCTAATAGAACAAGTGTCAACGCCTATGATTGTCCATCCTTTTAATGCTCGACCTTCAACCAAATTCTCGAATTGCCTTTGCTACAGCGGAAGCTAGTTAGTCCACTTTTTTGCCAGTTACCAAGATTAATCAGTGTAAAACATCATTTCGAGTAAATCATTTAGGCTAATTTACATTTTTCTCCTTCATATTACTTGTACTTAGGAGTTTTGGCAGCGCATTGACACTAATACACGTAGAACCGTTTTATACTTCCTGGCATTGTTTAATTTAAAGGACTGTGTTAGTTACAATGTGGTTTATATCGACGATCTACGGTGCCACTGTTCAGGTAGTCCCAAGTCTAAATTTAAAATCACGAACTGGTGAGAATTGGCATATGAAATATTCGAGAAGTCTCTTTTCGAGTGATTACCTTAATATCGGTAAAAGAATGTGTCGCTATCCGAAACTGGAAGCTGAACTACGTAAGTTTCTAATTATATTAAAAGTAAGGGGGCACTTCTCTCATCAATGAAATTGGTTGAGCTAAAGCCGCTTTATGTGAGCACAGAAGTTGACTTTTAACTTACCTATAAACTTGAAGAGACCTTCGTGTCATTAGCTATCTTACCGTTTTTGTTGAGATCTTCAATATGTTTTGCACTTTTAATATCAGCTTCCCAACGTTTTATTAAATAATACAATCATCTAAAGCCTTATAATGGTTATTTATAAGTTCACTCCTATCTCCATCTCCTGATTTCAATAATCACTTTCACTACCACCCACGAAAGCACTCATTGGGCGGCCGGGCGGAAGTTAAATACCTTAGTTTTTGTAATGGATGCACAATGTAGCATACATTTTCCCTGTTTGGCAACCGTCACAGCTGACATGCATGCGTTAACAACTAACGTATTTCTCCATTGTGGCAAACGTTTCCGTTTGCAATGCTAATGTATAAAATGAACATCCTGATTACTGATGATTTACGCCATCTAAGTCCAATTATTCATGAGTTTTCGCATTGGCAAATCTCTACTCCTTTTAACCTTTTTAATTACCTTTTGCTGACTATTAAAACACTTTTGGTGTTATTGGATTTCGTATTTTACGTCTCAAACTACTTAAGATGGATTTAGCTTTAAAAAGTCTTCATAACCAATTTTTTCTTACCTTTTCTTGAGTGCGTTTATTAAGAATCGAGTCCGATCAACCGCTTGCCAGTGGCAGTGCGAGGTTTTTATTGCAAAAAAAATAAATAAATAATTTAAGGCTTTTGTCACTAACAAAACGTCGAAAAGTTCATTAATTTATTTTTATAAATTATTGTCTCCTTTGCCAACAGTGGCAACGTCTCAATCACTTGGAGAACTATTACGTTTTGGCAGCCTTCCACACCCGCCTTTAAAATACCGCCTCAATTCCACTTATTCTTACCGATGTAGCATTGGGTGCGTACACGTAATTTTGCCATCCGACGTCTTACGACATATGACGTTCTTAACTTCCATAGATTAACCCTCACTATGGACAATTTAGTGTGAAATTTGATGATATTGATGGGCGACCCATATATTCATCGGTTTTCCTGTTAAATACACAAATTTGATTGTCACTTCCTCCAAGTTTTTTTATCAAAAATGTACACGTTTTCTGAAACGTTGGTAGATGTTTTCGTTGATGTTTATTTTTTTTCATTATTTCATGCTATTTATCTCTTCACGACTATCTATTCGTAAATACGTTAGGCAATGCATTTGCCAACATGCCTCACCGTGTCATTTTTAAACAACAAGCCTATATCTAGCCCCTGGTAATGAGGCCCATTGCAAAATCTGAACGTTTCAAAGTTTAAAATAACGTTTTAATAAATTGGCTTTTGTAAAAATGAGGACATTGTTTTTAATTTGCAACGATGCTTTCATTATGTAATTCATCCTCATGTTTGTTGAGATATCCGCTGAATATATTCATGAAGTTGGACATACACCGTAACGACTTTCTGTTTCATTTGACTTTTTACTTTTGAACAATTCATTTATTTTGGTGTTCTTGAAAATGCGTTTTGAGAAGAGATCGACGCTAACCTCCACTTATCTCCCATCAACCAGGATCTCTGTATCGATGTCTATGATGAGGCGGAGCGTCGATTAACAAACTCCTTCCTCGAACCTACTGTAGAGGCCTCGGATGCCTCCGCCCGCCTTCCCCCGCCGAGTGGTGGCAGTGGCGGTGCCGGGGGTCGCCCACATTCTATGACTGCGACTAGTGGTGTGGGTGGACATCCCCAGGGTGTTGCCACAACCACCACACGACCATCATCCCTCATTCTCTTCTTCCTCCCGCCTAACACCGCCTACACATCGGTGCGTAACCAAGCCCGACAAAAACTCGGCCGCCTTTCAATGACTGCATTCCGCGCTCTCGTTGTTGATGTACTTCACGAGGCCGCACGTCGTTTGGTGCCTCTACTTGAATCCTCTTCACTGCCACTCGCTGTGGTGCGACCGAAAATGCGACATCATGAGTACACTATCTATGGTGGAGCCGATGGAGGTGGTCGTGTGGCCGTAGATAATGATGACGAAGTCCTCATGCTTGTTGGTGGTGGCGATGTTGGTAGCTGTGGTGCAAGGAACCGCGCTACTAACACAGCAAGTACATCTGTGGATGACCCTGTTTATGATCAGGTGAGTATTAGAACTGAAATTATAAGCATCTGTCTTTTGAGGTCGTTCTGAGTGGCCCCATTATTTCCACTAAACACAACTTT
This sequence comes from Dipylidium caninum, assembly GCA_017562135.1. Classification (NCBI taxonomy): domain Eukaryota; kingdom Metazoa; phylum Platyhelminthes; class Cestoda; order Cyclophyllidea; family Dipylidiidae; genus Dipylidium; species Dipylidium caninum. The sequence continues at coordinate 66,563 of QEYB01001189.1, forward strand.
TCTTAACTGCTTTGTCAAATTATAAAAGTGTTGTGCTGTGGCTCGGTATAACTACGCTAATCTTAATACGATTGAACAGTGCCCCGGAAGTCCGTTTGTACAACCAGCACAAACGGCAAAATACTATCGTTCATTCCCTATTTTAAGTAACGCATATCTTCCAACTTAGACTCATTTTTTTTATTTATCGCCTTTTTAAATTATACGAATGATGAAACAGTCCTTGATGACTTATTTCCTCTAATACTTTGCTTGTTGCAACTTTCTCGCACCCTTTCTGTCGAAGATGTATCCAGATGCCCCAGATTGTATCTATTAACTTTACATAAGTTTCAATGGCATTCGTTATGTTCAAGTGTTCTTGAGTTATTTCGTCTGCAACTCTTCGTAATTTAATTGGAAGTTCGTATATAAACCCGATAAATTGACCCAAAATACAGCGTGGTTTCTCATTTTCGCCTTGTTATTTTCACAAAACCTTCGCCTTTTTATACGCATCCCGTATAACCACCCACTTTTTGGTTGCCTAAGTTAGCTCCGACGACGGCGCAGGGTATGCAAAGAAGCTTTGTCTTTCTGTGTGCTAAAGGTAAACCCTTGGTAAAGTTATATCTCGCCATTTCAACCCGATGAAGTCCCGAGTTTTTAGGTATCTTTTATTCCGAGTCCTTAAAGTCGTGTTGTTATTCGAAGCCCGGGATTAGAGTTGTTGCCAAAACCCGGTGCTCTGAGTCATCACGCATTTTCCCATCTTTCCGTTGCGTTTGTTACATCCATTCTGAGACTGTCTTCGTGTTCTGTTTATTTTATCCTTAATATTATTAATATTATATCAATGTTATTTTCGACAGCGTTAAGAGGCATTGAATTGTGAGGCTTTATTACTGACTTACGGAGATGAGGATGAGCAGAATGGTTCAAATGTCTCATACAGCCAAGTGTTCTACTACAGGTCATTAGAATGTATTGGGTGCTAATTCGAAAGGAATTTCGCTATGAATGACTTAAGGTGTCTCCACTTGTCCCAAACTGCAAGTCGGCGTTATGTAGAGTGAAGATAAAGAGTGAACTATTATACCGGACGCGTTGAGTAAACATTTTTGGCATTTAGCCATTTTTGGTAAAACTGTTTTTATAAACTTCAGCGCTTCCGACTCACCTTATCGGTTTTGTCGGCATTCTCTATAAAGCGATTTTCTGCATTGTTTACATTGGGTCAAAATCTGTCGTCTTTTGTTCGAGAAAACTTGTTTTAGATTTTATTTGCTAGGGGGTTTGAGGGTCGTTCGAAAATAGGGGGATGCTTTTAAAACTGCTATATTTTATGTCTGAAACCCCATGTTCTCTGCTTCATAATCACATCCCATGCATTTTACACATAATTGTGTATTGTTTTCAGAAAACGAAACAAGTTCTTAATGCCTTGTTACTGAAAAATTTCAGTAACATACAGTCTTTCAACCATCAACGGTCCTAAAACCGTAACCATTGCGGTTGTGCTCAATTTGTAAATAGCAATCCAAAGCCTGGAAAGTCTAGTTACATCCGAGTTAACTACGAAGTTACGACTATGTTGGGTGATAAGTCAGGGAATTTTAGATCAAAGTTCCGTCCATACACCTTCTCTCCCACATCTATCATTATCATCAGTCCAGAATTGTTTTGCCATGTGCAGAGCCGGTATTATGGCAATTTTCCCCACTTTTCACTTATCGCATTATTTCGCAACCTCACTATCCTTTTTATGGAGCTTTAAAATATTACTCCGTGTGTTAGAATATTGGCAGTAGTCGAACGTTGCTTTCATTTACTCCTTGCTTATTTTAAAAAATAATTCCTATCCATTCCAAACATGTGAAAGCTTCTTAGAATAAGAGTAATTTGTATCCTTGTCGCCATGGTTGTCTTAAAATTAGTTTTCATTCCATGGTTTCATATTGTAAAGCATAAGGATCCCAGAGGTAAGCTTTCTTTTTTTATTCAAGGCAAAAAGTCCACGGTAAAAATAATGACAACAGCTCAGGATTTGTATCCGTAAAGTGTGGACATCTTTCGTGTAATGATTTTTAAGCTTTCATGCGGATTTAAAACGGGACCAGGCGGCTGGGCCTCCCACTCCCTAATCGGAAAGCATATATCCTATTTCATGACCATTAGGTCGCTGTGGAGACAGAGGTGGGTGTAATGACACGCGCCTCGGTATCCACGAGTCACACCGCTGCAACGGCATCGATAGCCATGTCGGCTACGTCACTTACCTCGCCGACGATGGACGTTTTCACAGAGTCGTCGAAACTGGACCATCTACAGGAGTCGAAAGAACAGAAACAGCCAGGTGAGGAGAGCGCGGCCACGACCACTACTTCCCCACCATGGATTCAGATGCCTCCCCATCTCGCATCGCCAGTTCCTCGTCCTCCCCCGTCATTATCGAGTCACGTCCTGGCAACTTGCCTGGCTCGAGACGACTCCATTTGGCGGCGACAGGACGTCTCGCCTCCCACCGGTAATATTGAGTGGGAGAGTGTTCTCTAGATTGTCTCTTCTCTCTCGCCCTTTTAGTGATTCACTGCTTATCAGCAATGTGCAATACTTACCAATTTTAAAGTTCTTTTTTTGCTTGATAGTTTTTAAGTGTCCGTATGCAGTTTCTATAATGTTGTAAAAGTCCTTATTCTGTTTTTTAGCGACTACTACTTGGGTCTCCCGATTATATAACTTGGAAGTATAGACACCACTGCTATAAAGCACTTATCTACGGAGCCTAATACTTGACGATATGTTGTTTTAGTTCCCTTTTAATCCTCTTCAGAACATAGACAGCTAATTAGAACAATGCATGGGTGGCCATAAGCCGTACGTATTGTTGATAAGATGAAAAGTATGGTCTTGATGTTCTACCTGAAAATTCCACCACATTGCGCTTAATGCGTCCAGTTGAATGTATTCAAATATTTCGAAACTGCAAATTTAATCAGAATAATCAAACAAGCAAATAGATTACTTTGAGCAAATGCTGTAATTTTAAAGTTTCTTCCAACTTGTGATTGTGTTTATAAAAGCTGTTATGGGCAAATCTCAACCTCGTAGCTTTCCCACAATCTCTTCGGATTTCCTGTTATTATTTTTTATGTTATATTATGTTTTGTTTTGGTACGACGTAAGTCGTTAACTGGAAAGGTTATGTGGCGTTGTGGTTCGTTGCCAATGGATTACTGTTCATATATACAAGTGTTTTATATTGAAACGCCGGGAATTAATGGATTAAAAATAACCTTTTGGCTTTCCTTTTCCGCTGGTTCGCATATTTAAACCTCACCCGCAAGGAAAAGAGTTTGATACTCCTTTCTTGGGTTTTCGTTTTATTCATTCCCTCCCCAGGTCCATCCCTGTTTGCTTCCGTGGCCAACCCAATTTTCCCATCTTGGAAATTTATGTACTTTTCATTCGTGTCCTCTGGAAACGCAATGAATTGGCTCATTTTTGTTCTTTGCTCATCCACCAGAGCCAGTGTTCCAGCGCCTAACCACTGCCCCTCCTTTGACGGACTGCACAAGTCCCTAGCCTCCACAACAGCTACCATTGCCGCGCCCCTCTTCTGTTATTTCGGCTGAATCCACTTTTGACGGGTCTTTGGAGCGCTGCGCCGCGCCCACCATGCTGCAACAATCACTGGAAGCCTTTGTGCCTGTATGCGCTATCCAACGGCCCCCTATGCTCTCTGCTGAGGTACAGACCTCGGCACTTTGCTGTGCAGTGGCAGCAGACGCCGCAGTAGCTGAAGCGGCAGAAGAGATGCGTCGGTTGCGCGAGGAACGCGAAGAGGCGACACAACAATTGGCTGCAACTACTGCACGGTTGCGCGAGTTGGAGCTAACGTGTGAACGACTCACAGAAGAGAATGTGAGTATGGGAGACCCTCGGCTTAATTGTCTTGATTCATCTCGATCAGCATTAGCCCCAGCATTTCATTTACATATTCTACTGCATTGATGAGAAATTTACGAAATCACGAACTCTCTGGATACTGTTCCCGTAATACTTTTGGTAGATGTTATGTTACTTCTAATGTAGCATCATCAATTTGCACATCGTTTTGTGAAATCTCACTTGATGGACTTCTTTTGAAATCATGAAGACGCACTTAGTGTTGGTTGCAGAACCAGATCGGAGTGCTTGTGTAAAACCGCTTAATTTCTTAGATTCTTGTGGAAGTAAAATTGATTACGTCTTTAGATTACATATTTATTCTTATTATTATTAATGGTGTAATTGACTTTCCTTATTATCTCACTATGCGACACATTGAATACCCTTTTGATCTTTGGGCCTCCTTACTGACACAATTTTTCTACAACTTACAATAGAACGCCTTTGAAAGCCGCGTTTTCAGCAGGTATGGTGAAAACCCACGAAGCCACCCGCTCCTCTCCTGCTACTGGCAGCCATGACAACCCTCCAAAATCCATGAAGACGGACGCCGATCACAACAGTGAGGAAACGAAGGTGTCGGCTGTGTCAACAAAAGAGACTTCAGGGGAGCTGAACGATGTCTCCGAAGAGGAGGAGGGGGAGGAGGATGACGACGAGGAATACAACAACGAGGATGTACATCACCACTCCAAATCTGTCAGTCATCGCAGCGGTAGTGGCGGAATTAACGGTTCAGGAAATTACGCCGTGGGTAGTCAATGTCTTGATTCTGGTATGCTTCTGCGTCAGGGCATTTCCCTGTGGGCACGATCCTCCCCCCCTGCCGATGTTGTGGAAGTCGTCCCAATGGTGGTCACTACCGCACCCTCGGGTACCACAGTTACCGCCGCTGTTGCTGTTGCTCCCACACCCCCACAGCCGTCTTCTTCTGCAGCAGCCAATACGAGGTCTTATGTGAATTTGCAGAATCCGCGTCCATCTACGGCCAGAACACCGCTCGGAAAGCAGCACCAACCAACCGCCTCAACCGGAGGCGGTGCCTCTGCTGTCGGTGGATCGGGTGAGTATTTTCCAACTTTCCCTTCTTAACGTAAGTGTTGTGCGACTTACGTGATGCGTGAGAGTGTATATGGGTTATAGGCATCAAGTTTAAAAATTCGCCTACAAATGTGTAAAAAATGACGAACTTTCACGTCATGTCACATACTTTAAGGTGCCCTCATAGCATTCAAGCCAACTAAAGTAAAGTTCCCTCTTGGCGATCTCTCAGACTCATGGGACAATTAATCCAGTGCAGAGTGGCAGAATTTACTTTCGGTAGAGATATCTTAATCCATTATAACTAAGGGAACTTTCCTGAGCTAACTGTATGATTGTACAGTAACTGTCGAATCAAATAAACTAGATTCCTAGGTCATCAACGTGGGGATTTTTTCGACTCCAAACTGGTGTTACGATTCTCGTAGTCTTAGTAGGATAATTGAATCTGTTTCTAACTCGGTAGGTTAAAAGTGCGACAGCTTTACTAATGTTCCTCCTTGAATTTACTCGTGTCGCTACTTGATATAATTATGACCCGACTTCTTCGGTATTACCATTACTAAGATTGAAATACATTTTCAATTGATATGACCCTGTGGTGTTTTGAATAATTTAGAACATGTCTTTTGAGGGTAATGAACTATACTGAGCAATAGATGAGAGCTTGGATTTATCAACTTTCACATAGGACGGAGGAATCCTTTTTTTTCAATCGCCATTAACTGGAAAAGTCACCAGTAACTCTTAGAATGACGCTTGAAATTTATTGTGAGTGTTTTGAGTTCTCCCGTTATTTACCATGGTAACGAGAGTTCCAGACAGCCGATTTGCTGAAGTTATGATTTGAATGGTTTGTGGTTAGAAAGGTAGCCGTGTTTTATGACTTGTGCCTTAATCTTGATGGGAAAATCCGATTGTAATCCATTATTTGATGTTTGTAGGATTCGATACCTAATTGCCTTTGTGAAGTTGATTCTTAGCGCCCTTAAACAATTCACAAGTATTTACATAACTTCCTATATTGCACAAGGCACAGCAAAGCGCATAAAACCCCCGAAAGTCAGCCCTCACTGTGTTGATGAGGTCCCATTAGGGTTCAGGAAAATTTGTCCCGGACGGCGCCACTCCCAACTTCACCCCTTCATGACTTTTAGCCGCTCAGGTTTCTGTTAGGATCATAGGGTTTTTAGGGAAAAAATTCACGCCTCACCTCTCTCGATACGGAAGTCATGGGTTTGTAGATCGGTTCTCGCTCGACATACCGAAGTGAGTGGGCTGGAATGGCACTTTTTGATGCTGTCTTGATAGCACTAATGACGCAAAAAGATTGCGATGACGTTCGAGAGGCGGGAAACACTGTTTACGTGAATACTTTTGTGCCTCTGTGTAAATAGATGGACAAACAATCCTTTAGCTTGTACGAAAGCTGCGAATGCCACAAGTCAAGTCGTGCCAAATAGATAATGATCAACAAACAGTTGTCTTAAGACATTAATTTGGCATCATTTTGCGTATACATCAGCATAAGCACCTTAGCTATTTGGACTCGGTTCGGTGTACAGCTATTTAAGTGGAACGCCTTGTAATTTTCCCTGCTTTTATTAAAACAAAAACTCGAAAAAACACGCGAGCATTTGTGTAAGTCTGCGTTTGTATTCCCTCTCGTTCGTTGTACAGATGATCAATCCCACCAAGCTCCCGATGACTGCATCCCCCACAACCGGTCACTGGCCTTTCAATTCCAAGTCTGGTTTTGACTCCAAGCTCTCTTCTCTTTCTCTCTCTCCCGCTCTCCTTACTAAAATTGATTCTCAATCTCTTTGACTGGACAAATTTCTTTTTCTTTCCACTTCCCCCTACAACAAAAATATAAACCAGGCAATGGTACGTAAATACCACTGAATTGTGTTCTGTTGATATTGTGCATTTTTGTGTATGTGTTTGTGCTCACTGACGGGGACTTTGACGTAACGTCATGCGTCGCCCCCATTGTAACCCTTTAACAGGCAACATCGAGTCTCTTGTGATTTTACATCGTCATTTCTGGCCTCCTGGTGTTTTTTCCCATGCGGAGCCATGAATAAAAACATATGAACGTCAGTTACATGGGTGACCGGCATTGCATTTGAGACACGATGTCCCAACTTTTGCCATCCTTTTTATACTGGCGCTGTCCACTGGGTATAATGGCAAAGAAATCTGTTTTTCTACAAGCAGCATATTATCCATTTGTCCGACGTAGTACAAATAAATGTTTCACTCAAGAGAATTTTTGGCCTTTTCTATGATGCTCACAAATCTACAATTTCTGCTTTACTCCGCTTCCATAATCTCCATAACCATTGCGTAGGTCTTTTTTTACCATTGAGCCATTGTTATTGTCACATCTCACGTTTCACTAAAATTACTTTGGTGACCGTATGTTCTAAACGTGGGTGAAACATCTAACTGATACCTCCTAACCTCTTGTGTAATGCTTAATTTGTTCAGTGATTGGCTTCGAATTTGCTAAAAAGCTTCATATCTACTCATAGGTCTGATATTTGTATTTGAAAAAAGTGTGTTGCCTCTTGTTCCCTGCCCTCCCCTCTGCCCTGTACTATGGTGACCGCGTTAAGCTTCATTAACCAATTTGATTCCCCTACACATGGTTTCATCACAATTTTCTGCCAGTGCCCTATAACCTGACAATGATTTATTGTTCCTGGTGTATCCGTGTTGGTCGTATAATTCCTGACCCCTTCAAACCAGTTGCATAGCGGGCAATGCTTTTTCCATTATGCTTTAAATCCTCGAACTCTGCTAATCTCTGATTAATTTTGGTCAGAGGAACATCTCTAACTCTCGTCGAATATGCGTATTCGACTAACGGTAATGATAACAATACTGCTAAGCGTTCATTAAACCCCTCTCACTCGTCACAGGTAGCTGGGCTAACTTCTAGACATGGATTGAGATTCTTGTGCACTAAATGGCACTCTTTAACATCTAATGTTGTTTTATGTTTTTCTACCTTCATGCATTTTATCTAGTTCCACCTCACTTGTAAGTGTGCACAAGTACTGTCAGCCCGAATTTTGTGAATTGACTCCATGACTTTTACGAGCAGGATTTTTTTATTTTCATTAAGATGAGCAAACCTGAAACAGCGCATGATCTTCCAAGAACTATCAGTTGGCATCTTAATTGTCCATATTTTATCGAGACAGCATGTCCTCCTCTTGGATGATCATTTTGGTAACGGAAATGATTTATCCCCGTTCAGCTAATAACGGCTGTATTAACTATCATAATCACACCTCTACGCCTCTATCACTACCCCTTCCTCCTCTTTCTCTCTCGCACAACTGCACTCAATGACATGAATAAAGCAGCCAGCAAAGTGTATTACCCGACCCCGTGTCTTCATCTAATCTGCAGATGACACGGAAGCTTCAGATGACTACACCGCTCCCAATGAGACGGGCACCCCAAGTCCTGCTCCGGTTTTGTCCCCGGCCAGTCGTAGCAGCGCCGGGGGCGGTAGGGGAGGCATGATGCTCCGCGCACCCCCGACCCCAATTTGCAGCATCTGGTGTGCACAGAAGCGGAGAGGTGCTACTCGAGTACTCAGTACCTGCACAGGTGACTGGCGACGACGGCAGTCACTTGAAAAAGGCGGTGCCCATCACTTCCACTCCTACTCCTACTGCATCATCGTGGAAACACCCTCCCTACGAGCGGATTGTCCGTGGAGTTGAGTGCATCATTGTGCGAATCAGGGCTCTGCTGGATGTGAGTTGAGTAACACTAGCTTTACAGCCTTATAACCCTCTACTGTGAGCGAGGTGCCACTTATGATCCTTCTCGTTAACCTACAGTTGGTTTTTACAATAATTGTTACTACTGCATTATAGTTGTGACATCAATGAGCCCGGCCTGCATCCATGGGATATTCATAATGAGGGAGAACTTATTGTCATTAAAAGGCGTCCTTATATCAGAGTTTGGAATAGGTTTTATTCGTTTCACGGGTGGACTTCCAAATCAAAATGATGTATACGATTTGAACAAAAGTTGCTGGGATAAGTGATCAGTTGGTGGAGTATGAAAACCTTTTTATTAACGATCCAGTGTAGCGAATGAGATCTTATTATACGATCTACCCGATTTCATCCAGGTAGAACGGCGGGTCCTGATTGAGGATTGGTATACGTTTATGTTTTCTTGCGTGTCACAGGCAGCGAACGGGAGGCGGATTCATGAGAAGGCGCGCTCCTCGCAGCTCATCCAGGCGGCGGTACAGGACCTGGTGGTGTTATTTCCCCCAATCAGCAAGTGCCATCCTACCGTGGGCGCCGCACTGACCTCCCTCATGGCCAACTCGCAGAAACTGCGCCTCCATTGTGAGGCAATTGCCAACGCTGCTGTCGCCACCGAACCCTCCACTGGCGCCAGCACCTCAAGTAGCTGCAACAGTAGTCAATTGATCACTTTCGCACATGAAATCGCCAGCGCTGCCAAAACCGTCCTTAATTTCTTTCAGGCGGAACGCCACTAAATGGATACCATGGCGCGCAAACACGCACAATCCCTTGTATATACTTGTCTGTTACTACTAGCAATCTCCCTTCTCTGCATGTGTTTGCGATGAGCGTGCGAATCCCCTAACCATTTACACTGATCATCCCTCATCACTTATCTTTTAAATTCATTTTTATCGCCTCATCACTCTGTTATGCGATTTTTTCTTACTCCTACCGCCCTTTTTCCCCTGTGTTCGACTATTGGGCAAATTGTCTGCCTACCCCCCGTCCGAGTCGAACTACATACTCAGGCTCAGCCAACTTTCCTAATCGAAATAAACGGCCAATCTGATTTTGCGGCTGGGTGGTTTACCCATGAATCCATCCATCTCATCGAGCCACGGGGCTTGGGTTAGCATCCTGACGTTGAAGTGCAGATGGTCCCGATTTCAGGTGATCAGGTATTGTATTGCACCATGATCGTTGCATTGAGCGTATCTAGTACTGCTTGGGTTACATTGTATTAGACGTGGTAATTAAAAGTGGAAAGTACTAACGGTGGATGGTTGAGAACGATGATAAACTCTATGTTTACAGAGCGTCGATCAGTGCGAGGCGAGTAGGGTTCCAATCATATGTAAAAATTTCCAACGGGCAATGTTTGTGTTCTCAAAGTCTTGGCTAGCAAAATTGACTGCCAATCCTGTTTTGTGCGCCCTACTTTGCCACTGCGTCACTTTTCAGTAGCTGTTAGTAGTTAAAACGTTCGACTGGCGGGTAGTGCAAGTTGCTTTCTGTCCGTTCAGTGGAATGCCCCAGATGGGGAGGTGATAGTCAACAAGTGACGGACTCTTGACCCGGTCGGGGGAGACTCGGTGTGGTCGAGGGCTAGGCGAGACGCAGGCGGACGATGTTGTATGGTTTTTCATTTCAGTCTCGCACTCGCAAACCTATTGTCACCGCCTTGAGGTCCTTATTTCCGTGCACAAAAAAAACCCGTTTTTCTGATCTAAAAACTATTTACCCAAAGAGGAAACTCAAGACACACTCCAGTTAAGCAGATTCTCAAGCTTCCGTAGTGTTACTACATCTCCGGCGCTGCTCTTACTCCCCCCAACCAGGGTTATTTAGTTGCCTCTATTTAGGTGTCGATCAAAGAAGAAATCCTTTTAATCCTTCAAATTACAGATAGCAGCTAAATAAAAGCACTGTAAGTCTGAATGTTTTTATCCGACTTTTTTAAATCCAGATCTTAATTGACTTTTTTTCACCCAGGAGGATCTCCTTAGAGAAACGCTTTTCCCTCTCGAATTTCCTTTCCTCCCAATGAACACTCATTTTAGTAGGCACCTACTTCGTTGTAAGCGCTTCCCAATCTTGGGAAGGAAAGCCGCATTCCTTTTGCAGAGCGAATCGAGTTCTGTCATGCCGGCCGCGCGTGTATGCACGTAAATTTTCACTCCTGAAAGGGAATTTAGCATTCAACAAAATTTGTGAATTGGGTCCATTGCGATTTCACCCACCCACACAGCCGGCAATTGTTTGTTCCTTGGTCCACTAGCATGCATTCAAGGCGCTGGAGAACATCCTACAGCATCTGAGTGTGTCGGTGCTCGTCTGCCCAACTTCAAAATGCTGCAACAGTCCCATGCGCCTAGGATCAGTTAGCAGATTTGACATTTCAGGGAATCATTAAGGGCATTTTAGTCGGAAATTCAACTTAAGGTGTTCGTGCAGAAGATCATATCAACAAAATCTTGTCCATCTTTTCAACTGCTGACTAACTCATTATGGGATTATCGGGCTGGATTTCATTGAACTAGTGTAGGCATAATATGATTTGAATATAAAAAACTGGAAGTTTGAGGTTTTACCTTGCTCTACACATTCAAGATGGTCTTTACCAGAAGATATGCCTTCATACTCTGAATATTCCGCTCCCGCACAAAATCCTACATCACCCTTGCGGAACATAAAATCATTCGCCGGCGATGACTACTTTTTGCCATTCCGCAGGTGACACCACCTAGATGAGTCCAATAAGACTTCAGAGGAGCAATTTGCGTCGCAATTTTAGTAACAGGATGGTCGATTTATCGGCGACAACAGTCTGGGCTGTCTGTAAAGTCCTTTTGTACGATGCCGACGACTTGCACTTGAGACCGTTAACAGACTTGTACGTAGTTCATTATTACGATTACTACTTCTGTCTGTGAAATGATTTCAATAAAATAAATCACAACTGCTGATTCTGGCATTTCGCAGCACTGCATATAAGGTATGGTAAATCGGGCTGGTACTAAGAAAGGCGATACTATGTACCATGGAGATTCGTCGCCGACTCAGCTGCTTTAAGTGTCTTAATGACCCTGACGTAGCCGATAAAAGCACTTCTTTCCCACATCATGGAGCGTAGCTCCTCAAACAGCATAATTTAATAGATGCACTAAAGCTACCACTATACGTGGGATCAAGATATCCAGAGAGAGGCTACAGAGGCAAAGACGTGACTTCAAACCTAGTGACAGAAGTCTAACAGGCAAAGCATCACATCAAAATGAGGCACGAGTCAATCTACAGCCCAATAAGGTAGTGTATCATACGAAAGCACGGGCAAATACATCAAAACATGATCTATCACAAATTTGATCGCAACAACTTTCACCCGGCGCAGTAATATGAAAGCCAAGAGGTCTCAAGGCCATACACGTGACCGCCATCCAATTACCAGATGGCGGGATAAACTGCCTTTAAGCAACCATTCGCCCCCCATCAAGCATAGAATGATAAAAAAAGTCAATTCTTTACTCGTTTACTCGAGTATTCTACACTTATTGAAATAGAAATCTCAACGAAAGTGACGCATAATACTGTTAATGAGACGAAGATGGTCCTGAGGAGAGATAGAGCAAAAATAAGCGTCAAGAACTCATTTCTGCAACCCAACTCTTGCGTCTTCCTCGACCAGTTGTTGATACAACTCCAGAATGCTGGGGTATACAAGATCAGGAATTAGAAGAGAAGTCTCGTTGGGGTCCGCGCGAACTGCCGCCAACATCGATTCAGAAGTCACTCCACTCATCACGCATACTGTGCACAGTCCCGATGCATTGCCCATTTCGATATCTGTGTCAAGCCTACAAAGGAAAATTATTTAAAAGCGCAGTGGTTTTAGGCAACTCGGCTGATGCAGATCTCGCCATCTATTGTTCAAATAGAAAATAGCCCAAAGTCTAACAATGTGTCAAAAATATTCTATTTAAAAAGATTTAGTAAGCTACACATTACTCATAGGTACATCTAAGAAAAATTCATGTAAAGGTTACTATCAACAATTTACCTCCAGTTGGCTAAGAGGGTTGAATAAACTCGTGCCGATTACCGTTTAAAACTAACAACATAAACTCGGAAAAGGCAAATTCTAGGGCAAAATTCGCAGTAATAAAAGCGATCATCAATTCAAGTCATTTTTGAATGTAATATTCACAAATATATGGTTTTCCATTTGCCTATTCTGAAAGGTAAACTGGAATGACCGTATAGGGTTAAAAATATAAACAGCGAAAAGTAGTGCAAATTGACCAAGGAAGCAAAAGTCAGGCCAGGCGGTCAAGTACAAATAATACTTCGATAAACGCAAACAGAAATTACTAATACTTTTTTTACATCTGAGAATATCCCCAGAGAGTAAAAACTAGGTATATACGCGAAGACCAACATCATTCGTTCACTAGAAGCTACGCAAACATGAAAGTGCTAATATAACTTACATCATAGGACACAGACATTATTTTAATATGGATATTTAAGGGGCGCAAGTAGGATGAACACTATTAAAAATACACATCACAAGGACCTACACTTACCTGTCCCCTACGATTAGGGTTGTCCTCTCTTCGACTCCGTACTTGTCCTTAATGAATTCCCACATTGCTTTTGACGGCTTTCCAAAAACAGTCGGCTCAACACCAGACGCCTTCTTAACTGCAGCAACTATAGACCCCGTTCCTAAATTATTTTAAAAAAGGTTGCTAATCAGAACACAGATAAATGAAGAATATCACCTGGCAATATATAATCGGCACACGGCAATAACGCATCTTCATTAGTTGCGTAAAAACTGGCGCCATGAGCAATATAATTTACCGCTTTCAAAACTTTCATATAATTAGCGTAAAAATCGAATCCAACAATCACACCAGAAATCTGTAGAGGAAATCACCAAATTAACGGCTTGCTGTTACGTTGCCTCGCAGATGCGACACATTAAATTCAGGTAACGTTGTGTCATCCGGCTATGAGAGAGAAGTTATATACTTATGAGATTCATACCCCAATGCCAAAATGTTCAATTCCAACTTTATCCAACTCCTCACCAATCCCCGACTGACCGATAACATACAAGGGGCCTTGTACGCCTTTTCTAGCCAAGGTGCTAGCAGTGACATTTGCAGAGCAAATGATTTCTGACTAGCCTTATGGTAAATGAAAACAATGACAAACTGATTGCAAGGGTAAGCCGAGCTTTCTACATTTGTCCAAGTACTGTTCGACGGATTTAGTGCTGTTGTTTGTCACAAGAAAAATGTTACGACCGCTCGATTTTAAGTAGTGGAGAAGATCAGCGGCTCCTCTAATTAGCCCCCGGGGTATTCCAAAGAGTACCTGACTTATTTTAAAAACAATTAAACAAACCATCGGCATCGAATAAGAATGTCTTATAAGCGCTAAGCATCGAAAAGCGCATCCGACCGTGTCGCAAGCGTGAGATAGCCTTTATACACATCGTTGGTGTCTTGATGGGGATAAACAAAACTAAGGTTAAGATATCCGTAAATCATTTAAACTACCTACTTCAGTTCGGACAGATCAACATACCAACACAACAAATTGTGTAACGCAAATTAATATTTAAATGCGAGGCAGCATAAAATTTGCCGTTTTTTAGTCACGATACATTGATTAATTGTTATTGTTGACAAATTTGGGCAGCTAGTTACTGCAACAAATATGTTTTCTGTGACGCTAATAAAAACTGTCAACCTTATTTTACCAAAAACACAAACAATCACGAATAATAACGCTGCCCCAGTACCTCAAACCCGTTATACCTAAATAATAAGATTTCTTCTATGCAATCGTCGCTATGAACGGTAATCGTCTGTCCACATAGTAAAAACCCATTTATACATTTTCGGATTTCCCTTCCTGAGTACTGTCGCATCCAATGGCAAAAGGTGCATTTCTTCCCTAGTTCTAACACACATCAACTCCGCTTTTCGATGTTCGCATACGCATGCTTGACAGGTTGTTTTTGGCGCTGTGTGCTTCTATTTGACTTTTATGCATGGCTGAATTAGGCAAAACTTCTATATAGAATTTCTAACTGCTTTAATGCCCTTAACTATTTTGAAGCAAGATATTTGAGTAAGTTCTCCTTTAAAGCTTTAAAACTTAAATATTGTTCAATATTAGTTTGTATAATTCGTTCCCGTAAGTTTGCCGTCAACTTTGCTGTTTAATAAGACATTCTGGAGTGTTTAAATTACCCGCAGAAATTTGGAAGTGTTCGTTTGACGTTAACCCTGTGATCATTTAAGGTCAGTCGATAAGTGAGGTCACATGAGCTCTTCTGCCTTCTTATTTGTGCTTTGAAGGTCGTTCACCGGCAAACGAGTTATTTCCAGTTCTTCGCATGTTACCGGTGTTTTGTGCATTATTTCTGTTTCATGTATTGGTTGAATGACAATGGAAGAGAAGGCCAATATCGACACCTTACTAATTGCGGCAGAAGTACTTGAAAGTGATCTTGTTAGAGGTGGTACGTATGCCACATACTGATTAGTCTCTTCCTCTTAGTCCGTTTTCAATCGGGAGAACATTTGTTTCAAAGGGATTCCTTGATTCACAATTCCCAGAGGAAATTTTCTGCTGCATACGCACCGACTCTTTCTCCAAATGTGAGTGTTTGTATACAGCATTCCCTGTGACTTGCGCAACTTAATACTTTCTTCTGATTTGGTCTGCAATTTCTCGTTAATATCTATAAGTGGAACACCTATTTTTAATGAACTTTATGTCCTCACTTGGATGCTTCTTTATCCGCCTTTGCGAGATTTTTGTGTGTAGCAACTTGTAACAGAAAACAAACTTATTTAATCACATTTAATCTTTCTCCCTGGGAGGCTTGTAGACCTTTATTTCTATTACTTAAATACTCCTACTCCCCCTTAAGGGGTTTTTCACAGTCGGTGTTTGTACTAAAAATGAATGTGTCACTCTGTGTTGACTTCTTCCTCCCTGCGCACTGGCCATACGGAAACCTAGGTCGATATGAACCTGTTTAATTTTTGATTTCAGGTTGATTTATTTTAGGTGAAAGTGCCACTGTTAGTGTAGGCTCGTAAATTACTCCCATGCAGGATTTATTTAAATAACTTGAATATAGTAGTCATTCTCCTTCTATTCCCAGAGTTGTAATGGGTGGTTTCATACTTTATAGCCGACCAATATTACCTGATCAAGTATTTTCTCGGTCAGCCATTTTTCCCTGCTCTATCCTTTACTTATAGCCTTTTATATTTGCTTTCAAATTATGTTTTATGTTTACTATCAATTTGTGCTTGCTGCTATCACAGCCGCGATTTATTTTAGGCTGGATTTTATGTCGAGAGGGGTTTTTCTATTTATCTCTTGGTTATTAAGCCTCAAACTTCATTATTCACGTCCTTTTTATTACCCACTTTCGTGGTATTTTTTTAGAAAGTCATCGAAAAATATGCTTTTCTAAAAAGCGGATGCACACCCTCATTTTATGCGTCTGTTGCATACCAGTAAAATTAATCATATGCGTTTGTTGTATTTCAAGTTAGTTTTAAAAAATAAACTTGGGTCGAGTTTTCGTTGCAATTAACCTATGCTTAATCGTCATTTTCCACGGAGTATTATGTGTAAATCGGGCAAATTCTGTCATAATCATGGTGAAATTATTTAACTTCCGTATTTTAGGTTCCTTCAGTATCGGGTTCGCCGTCTGCTTCGCCCTCTCTGTTATCCAAACGGCATTGGCTCACCAGTGATCTCATCGCCCCTCCAGCTACTCTCTCCGGTCACTCTTTCACTCCCTCGCCCGATGTCCCTCTAGCCGATCTCAAATCCGTCCACTCTGCCTCTCAAAAACGCAACAGCTCCAACAATAATGGTTCTGCTTCCCTTGTGTCACCCTCTGGTAAGCACTTTCGATGACTCATTTGTCACTTCTATTGATCGGTTCCTGTGTTGCGTCATAAGTTTTTTGGTGATGTTGGGAAGGCATTATTTGTCTTATCTAGTTTTGTAATAATTAATTATGAATTATGAATTATGAAATCCTTTATGGAACCTAAGTGCCCAATGAAATGATGTTTTGACCGAATTAGGTCTGTTCTGATTTAGAATACCAATCGCGTCTTATGTTGTCGGACCCCTAAAGCTCTCATTCATTAACGGTAGTTACGCTGCCTTCCACAAATCCGATCTGGTTTGCCTCAGCGCTAATGTGGCCGGACTTTTGTATGAGGTCATTTTAAGTTGAAAGCAAGACGCTGTTTTAATTTTGGAGAATTTAGTGACCAAAGTTATTCATTGATGCTATCTAGTACCACCAACATGCATCATCATCACCACGCACGCAAAAATACAGAATGACATCTATGCGCATGAATTATGCATGCCTTTTATCGGAGTTACGCAACCTTGAGATGATGACGTTTAATGCTACGACGAAAGGGTTAGTGTAATAATTTGGATGACTGGCCTTGTCACAACGGGAAAGGGGTTGGACTTCTCTTTCTGCATACACTGGTTGATAATCACGTGCATAGGGAAGGCTACGTCAGCCCATACTCGTCGTGTCTTTTCAGCGTGACGTGCTTTTGGCTGAAGTCTGCGCCTGGTTTGCGCTTAGCCACTCGCTGGCCGCCGAACTTGCTACCGCTTTTAGTTTTGGAATTACGTAGTGTCCAGCAGCAGAGACATCACCTCAGCGCCGCGTAGAGCGATCTTTTATCCTTTAATTCTATATACACAGCGCTTTTAATATTCATCTTTCTTTGTGGGAGAAATGAAAACTACAATTTGTTTTCTAAAAGGGTTAACTTAGATATCTCGCTACATATAATGGCGATTTTTGTGCTATTTCCAACGCTCCTCGTGGTCACTTTCTACTTCTTTCGTCTTTATTCATTCTTTCGTTAAAGTACTGAGCCGTGAGATAAGCGCTACAGTTGTACGCTGGGTTGCCCATCATTGAAAAAGTACTCTATTCCACTGGCGAATTTTGAGGAGGTTCTTTGAACAGTTCGTTCTGTGTTATTCAATAAACATTCCGTAAAAGATTCACTCTTCGGTGTGATAGATTCCTTAATATTATTAGATGAGAAACACACTATCAAGTAATATTGTCTTGCTATTTTGTTTCTATCTCACATTCCTCCTCTTTCGATCGTGTTAACCTTCCTCTCCGGTCTATTTTCAGTTTCCAATCTTCATATCATTGATGATAAATCATCCTTCCATTATCAGTAATCTCTGCTAATCTTTTATGGACGATTCCGATTCGTTAAAGCCTTATCGTGTTTTACCATTTTCCATCATTGTAAAATTTTAAGTACAAATTTTTGACTTCACGAGCTCTTTTGATGTTGTTTTTTTTACAAATTCAATCATCGGAGAATATGACCGCTGTCCTCTTGGGAAAAATTCGTCTAATTGCGCTGCAGTATTTGAGTTACCCTTAAGTTGACAATAAACACCAGTAAAGGTCCTTATTATCAAAGTCTGGAGCTTTGTTACGTTGGTCACAGATCTCGTGGAACCTAAAGATAAATTAACAGTTACTTAACTAGATGCTATATTTTATTGTACGCTACTTTCATGACTTACTTAATTGTGCTGTGGCCATTGAGGAGAAGCCGTCTGTTGGTAGTCGTGCTTCTGCTTCACATCCCTTCTAATTTGTTTGAATCTCATCTGAGTTCTAATAACCCTTTTGTATATCGTAAAAACAATACTCCTGCCATTTGGAAGACACTGCCGTCAAACGTGTATTAATTTTATTAAAAAATTTATCGTCCGCCTCCAATCTTTCCCGGAGCCATTCTTCGATTACCTTTCCGAAGTTTATTTGAAGGGTACCATGACTCGTCTGCTTTCATACACCAGCGCGTTAGAAGCCTCATGTGGATGACTGTGCACGCCTTCTTCCTCAAATCCTTCTTTTGACACCACTTCGCTTGACCCCCTCCAGAACCTCACTCTCCACGTCACCTTTGAGATCAGGCGTTTATGCCTCAATGTGATCATCACATGCTTCACCTTTTTGCCTTCAATTCTTGCTTTCAAGTGAGGTCGTCTATAAGATTTATGAATGATCTCTTTAGAAAAGACGTAATCGCCTTCTGGTGACCTAAGGACCACGTTCACGTGGCTTAATCACAGCCCACTGCGTGTGATTGTGTGTGTGTGTCCTGGGCCCTGTGTGTATCGTTTTTAGGACGGGTATAGGCGCACACTCCTTCATCGGCGTGCAACCGGTGCCGCTCCCTCTCCTTCTACACCCTCCTGACTTGCCGCATATCGGCTGTCCTTCTCCTCCGTCTGCGCCCACCCTCCTGTCAACAAGATTAATTTTTCCCATTGTAGAAGTCATCTCGCTATGGTGAGGCCGTTGTATGCCGTGTGTAGGCCTCTTGTTCCCGGTCTAACCAAAGTCGTCTTTGCTCGAATGAAAAGCCGAGTCTATGTATTTGCACAACGCCTGCTAACGAGACTGTGTTTGGCCCCAATCCTGGATTTGATGCCTCGTCTGATGTTATCTTGTCGTTAGAAATTAAGTGTATTCCTGAAAGCGTTACTAGATGCGCGTCCGGTAGATGGCTTTATTATAAGCATACCGAAGAGCCGAGAAAAATTTGTTTACCCATAAGCCTCAAGACTGTCCTAATTCATGATTGAACCCGCATGAATTTCATATCTGACTCAATGTGCCGATATCCTGAGATATAGTTCACGTTATTGCTTTTGGATATCCTTTTAGTACTGCTGGAAATCATTTTAGAACAGTCTTGCCTTCTAAATGGCTCAAATGCGTAAAACAGTCTATAATTGGCAGATATGATAAGTCTTCAACTTAACCTTAAAGCATTCCTCATGCTACTCTTGCCAAAAAAGCGCAAGAAATTTTGGTGTCAACACAATCCTTGTTATTCACTTCAGACGCCCACAATGTAGCTTGATGGTTGATGATTAAATAACATCGGGTAGGCGACACGAATGACAACAGAATTTGATGCTATCGGCATCGATGAAAATCCCCATGTCTTTTAGCAAAAGGCGAAGGTGATTCAATTTGCCAAAATGCAGGTGCTTTGAATAGCCGATGTTGGTTTTTTCCGCTGAAGAGAGCGAGCCACAGAGTTGTTACTGCGATCCTAGTGGTAAACAATGCCGCGCCACTAACTTTTTTGCTGCCTCCTCGCGTACTTTTCATCAGTCGTGTGATTTCTGCGTTGCCACTGCTGTTGTTGTTGCTTACAGCCATCCACCCTTCTGCCGAATTGACTTACGTGTTTATGTGCGTGTGCGCAGAGACGGTTCTAGACTCCCGAAAATAAATTTTTTTCCCTCTGGTCATGAGATGTGTGTGTAGCACGGGTGCGTTAGAGTCGTATGACTATTTGTTAGCTCACGCGCTCATTAACCCTTTCCCTCCTACAATATTTTCGTCTATCGGTCTGTCCGTCTACCGTCATAAGTCTGCTGGTGCAGGCTATTTTAGTCTGAGGTGTGTAACGATTAACCTAACACTCTTTCCCACCACTCTGGATGTAGAACCACCCTTGACTTATTCTTTGTCGGCATCCAGTCACTCCATAGCAAATGAACTCCGAAGTCTTTCCTCATTTGCATTTATTGACAAGTTCCATGAGATATCAACTAACTAGGTACACCATCAAATATCCTAAATGACTGAATCGATGATGTTTTGTCAGCTAGACCACCGCATTGAGGAGTCTAGCCTTAGGTTATTTTTCCTAATTAAATTGATAAATTTTCTCCTACGCTTCGCGAAATTTCAGTTTCTCATCCACATATAAGCACTTTTTCTATCATGGTGAATAGGGAATAGGGCAGGTGGAAGAAAATCTCTAATATACGTAGTTTTCCCGGCTTGTTTTCACTTCATCCTGCACTCTTGGCTACGGTGCACGTAGATAGGCCAACAATCGGACTAGTCGTCGTGTCGCACACTCAGCTGTCAAAGTCATTTGTTGCCTCAAGGTCACACGTCGTCTCCTGTCTCCTCTCTTACTTCGGGACGTTTGCCCCGCTTAAGTCAATAAAGCCGTTTCACTTCATGCAGTGTGCATTGAATGTGCACGGTACGTGGAGTGAGTGGTAGATTCATAAATTAAGTAGAAATTAATTCCGCTCTCTGTCGTGGTTCAAATCGTTAATCAAGTCACCCCCTCCAAAGTCTATGTGTGTGTGCTGGCCAGTGTGTGTGTGTTTGAATGCAATGCTTTTAAACTGACGTGGTTGAGTGGTCATTTCAACGTCATAACGCTATGGCGCTCCATCTATCCTTGATCACATGATAGACTTCAGAGAATTACTAGGTACCTTGGTCAGCCTCGTCAGGTGCACAAGTAGGCCTCAACAGTATCAAATCCTCCCGCATTACCCCACCTTAAGGTAGAAAAAATTGAAATCTCAAGTTTGAGAACGTGACAACGAAGTGACCAAACTTTGTGGGACCGCTCTTACACTGGCGCGTGACCACACTTTTTCTTATGGCAGAGATTATAGCTTAATCTACGATTGCTCTCTTGATTATACAGCTTGCTCACTGATTGCATAAAACCCCCATTTTCGACTAATTGAGTAATCCAACATTATATTCCACGAATACTACCAAGATTTTTTTTCATCCACTCGATCTATTTAGCATCAAGCAAGCTTTTTGGGCAAATCTATACTTCATGTCCTAAATAAATTGTTCTACCGGATGATGTTACTCTTGTCGATAAACGGTTGAATATGAATATAAGAATCTACTTTTAGATCATACATTTTACACAGCAAAAATCACTCGGGATAAAGGAAGGTTTCTTATTCAAAAGATTTCTTTCGTAACCTTATATTAAAGCCATGCTCAATGAAATTTAAAATGGCTCCATAACTTCGCGTTTTGCAAACACCAGTTACATATTTTGGGTTATTTTTTGTAAGTTTTGCAATGACTTCCATATCCATACTTGGTCTTTGTTATAAGATAAATTCATGCCGAACAATGATCCTTTTAGTCCTGGTTGAAAAATGTTACTATTAATGAAGGATAGGGATTCGCTGTAATGAGCTGAAATTCTGGCCTTAAAGATGTGATTAAATTTTTCGAGGCTACATTTCGAGTGGTTTGATTTGATTGAATTAACAAGAAATCTGAATTGGACTTGTTCAACTCAACCCCATAGACCCAGTGGATTTCCCTAGTTTCAGTCAGGAATTGCTTCAAAACTGCAAAGCATCAAGAGACCAAAAAGAGTATCAAGTTAAATAATAAACGCATTTTAGGCAGTCAATTGACATGCGATAAACTCATGGTTTTCCAGACTTGCAAGAACGTGGGGAAACCATTTTTTCCTAGATGGGATTAACGTTATAAACCATTTGCAATATTGGATCCAACCCTGCAATAGGGATTAGTCTTACGCGAATCTCAAGACACAGAGCAATGCGTGGATGCCTTGATGAATGGCTTTCGACTGAGGCAGGAATAGAGAGAGTCGGCGTAAGCCTTTTGTTGTATCTAGGCTCATTCTACTTTGTACGCACACGCACACATACGCAGCCAATCAATCGCCACGCTGTCGGGCTGTTCGAATAGCCGCTGGAGGCGGTTTTGTGGAACCATTGGCTGCGACGCTACAAGGTCCTTCTAGTCATCGTCCTATAGGCGATCGGTCTCTGTCGCGCGCATGCGTGCCTATGCGTTCGCCCAGATCTCGTGGGGTTTTAAGTTCTACGTGTTTTCAATGTTTTTGTTGCAAGAAAAACAGGGTATGCTCTATCCCCTTCCCCCTCCTCCCTTCTCCTCCTCTCTCTACTCCTTCCATCCTCTCCAGCTCGACGTCATTTTACTGTGCATATTTTTTACCTTGAAGTGTTTGAAGCCCATGACAACAAGCCTTCCTCCAACTTCAAATAGTTAATTGAGTTTCTACTTTTTTACCAGGTCGGCATTCTCCTCTTGTTTGAATGTGATTAATGCGGAAAAAGATTTGTTCTGTTCAAATTGTCTGACTATGTGGATTCTTTTTTATCACGAGGTATGCTATGCGGCGTGAATTAAAATTCCGTTGGTCGTCTATGCATATGTGGCTTTTTCACCGATTACGCGTCTGCGACAAACCCTGAGTTCAAGGTCACGCTATGCTCTAATATTCACCTCGAAGTTAAGTTAATAACGTCTTGGGATTTCTACAATTTGGGGAAATGTGATAGAAATCCGCATCTTGGAATGTAGCATTTTGGACCATTATTGTTAATTTTGGCATAGCTATTTCAAAAATTGACACTGGTCATGTGATAGTGGTCACTTAAAAGCAGTCATTACTTAAGGTAGATGTGTAGGACTAATATTCCTGTGCCAAGTTGTACAACGTCTATGATACTCTCTTGTCCCTGTCAATTGCACTGAGGTGAGTTAACGCTCCTGTGACCTTTCTACTTGTGTTGATGCTTTAACAGCAAGTAATTCCGAAAAACACGACTCAGAACGTTTACACAAATCTGGTGTCGACATAGACGCGTGCTTAAAACTTTAGGCAGCATTGCTACTTCTGCACTAGCATTGTTCTCATTACTTACATCCTCCAACTCGGAGACTTTTGTCCTCTGACAACTGCATTTGGATTTACTTGGTTGAAATTTTAAAACAGAGCAAATATTTACTGGCACTGAATCCAACCACGTGTTTTGTGTGCAAACTCTCATCCCTCAGCTTATATGCTCCCGTGATTTGGGGGCTGCTTCACTTATTCAAAGGTTGCGAGTGAAACTGGATAGTTGCTTCAACTTATTATCTAAAAATCCATCAATGACTGGCAAAAAACACCATAAAATTTTATACGGCTACGTATTCATAGTTTGAGTATGAGGATTTGTGTTGTAGACCACTTGGCATCACTCGTAAAGCTGTTGATTCTGTCTTTTTAGACCCGGAAAGCCCCGAGTCGTGGCAACTTCGAGCTACGCATTCCCCTGTAGGAATATCGACATCTTGTCCTTCCTCCACCGTGGCAACCCAGACTACAGCTTCTTCTTCCTCCTCCTCCTCTTCCTGCTCAACTTCCGATACTGCTAACATCCTGCCTCTTCGTCAACTGCGTACTGCCCTACTCGGCGAGCGTCTTGTTGGTGGCGTGAAAACGCAGCGCGCCTTCAGTGATGTAAGTCCACCATGGTCAGAATCGAATTTCATCGCGCAGGCTGCTGATCTAGTCCACCTCGCCTTCGCGTCGGTGGTTACTAGTCCTGAGAAAGTTCCTCCGCGCCTTCCCGCAAAGAAACGCAAGTTTGACTGGGGTGAACGCAATAACGGTGAGGTATCTCCGCTCGTCCCACCTTTGGTGCCTTCGGTACAACCACAATCGCAGCCCACCTCGCTTATTGTTGACAAGCCCGCCCAATTGGGCGTTGATAGTACACGCCGCTCTTCTGTTTCTTCGTTTGCGGAACCATCTCGTGCAGCTACTGTGTCACTCTTCCACTATCCCGCTACTCATCGTGGCCCTTCTAGACTGGAGACACCAGTGAAACAGCGGAAGCTTTCATACCCTGATCTGTCTTTCACGTCTGATACTGCTGGTAGTTTCGCTCCCCTACGTCCGCCGCTACCCGTCTCAGCTTTCTCCGTCCGGGCTGATGGTTAGTTCATTCTCTTTTCCCTCTTTCTTCTTGGCCATTTCTCTTATTATTTAGATATGATAACCATCTAACTGTTTTAATACCGCACTGTATTCGCCTCACTCCGGTGTTTTCGTTTAAAATCTACTATTTCATGATTTGTGTTGGTATAATAGCTACCGTTTCTCTTCATTTAAGATTAAAAAAAGAGACCAAAAGTATGATTTACCGTCAGATATCAGATGGGCCGTGGAATCAAGAAAAAGTGCTGAAGATATCTATCCTAGAATGCATTTTATTCGTTGATAATTTGAGGTTGTAATTACTGGAAGAACTAAGTTGAGAAAAGTTTAATTGGACTACCGCTTTCAAACAAATTACGGTAAAATTGTAGGAAATTGGGTATTTAAATTACTCTCAATTGTATTAACTGTCCACCTTATAGAGTTATTTTAATTAACTTCCCATTACTGGACCTGAACCGGTTTTCAAGCACAAATTCTTTCACCCGCCCACTTTTCCTTTTACCACAAAATTGAAACAACTTTAGGACGTCGATTGAAAGGGAGTATTTTAAGAATGCTACTTTTTTATTGGGACGTTGAGTTTTTCAAATTCTTTATAACTTCCTCTAATCGTTCCGCAAAGTATGACCGCTAACAGGCCTGATAGTGTAGGCAGTGGCACCGGTGGTTTGGGTATTTTTAATCCTCTTTAGGCTGGGATCAAATAAAAGTGTGCTTACTCTCATTTGGGGTTTTTCTCATCGAAACTCTTGGGTCATGATATGTAATGGATTTTGTCATCCTTGTTTTTTTCTTTTCCTCCTCAATACTCTCACCGGGTAATTTCCATCTTGCAATAAAAATATTGGTTGTTGGGGAAACAATTATGGCTTTGTGACAGTTTTGCTTTCGAATCACAACGAAGTAGTAGTCAGAGCAAAAAGTTATGGGTCTAATGGCAAGTTGGTAGAATTGTAGCATAAGATCGTGCATTAAAACATTGGATATGTCAAATCCTCCAACAACTTTTTATTGCATCCTCCTCACTGTAATAAAATTTATCTTGGTGTTAACCCTTCACCATAACTCCAAAAATTCACTGAATAAAGATGGAAAGAATTCATTTGGATCAACTGAGCGAACTTTTATTGGTCGATTTTTCGACAAAACTCTGCCAATATTTTTAACTCGGACTAAATTTGTAAGTCTACTTCCCCTCTCCCCTGCCGCCCCCTCAATGTCATGTAAATCGGACTACTATTCCAAACTGGCTTTGTTTAAATCAACTTGGGGACGAGACCAAAACACTGAAAGTTAGTCCAGTGAAGTGCTGAAGCTTCTTTGTCGGAATCCATCGTGCACACCATATAACTACGGCTAGGACACAGTGTTTCAGGTAGGTCTGGCGCCCCGGTAACTTCGCCCATCTATCAGAATGGCGTTCCGGCGCATTCACGTACGATAATGTAAGTACATGGGAAGTAAATATACACGCTGCAGTTCAAACACTACG
This sequence comes from Dipylidium caninum, assembly GCA_017562135.1. Taxonomy (NCBI): domain Eukaryota; kingdom Metazoa; phylum Platyhelminthes; class Cestoda; order Cyclophyllidea; family Dipylidiidae; genus Dipylidium; species Dipylidium caninum. The sequence goes on from QEYB01001189.1 coordinate 92,506, forward strand.
TTCGTGCATGCGGTGGACTTTCGTCCAGACACAGGTATGCATCTCGCAAACACCTTTGACGTCATTAGTGAAAGCGTGCTTGAACGCATGCCTGTGTATGTGCATACCTGTCTGTGTACGCACGTGGAACGGCAGGCAGACAGGCGAGGCGAGGGTCCCAGACAAAGACGCACACGGGGAGTATATGCCGCTGTCTCTTTGTAGTCTATTGCCTTCGGCGTCACACGAACGTCCGGCTAAATAAGACTAGTCATCGTCCGGTGAAGGCGTCATCGCCTCTGTAGGATCCCCTTGTATCACGACTTGACATTCTATGCATGTGCTGTAGAAGAGTCTGAGCCTCAAACGCACACATGCAATGATTCACCGATGCGGGTGAATGATATATGGCTTAGAGTCAAACATAATACAAATACTATCGCCAATTGCACCGTCAGTGAATGCGGATTGAATTACCTTCTTCGTCCTCAACTTAGTATTTTTGTATTGTCTCCCTACCGCTGCTTATGGTTTGGTTTGGTTGACTATCCTACCAACCAGCTGGTTGCCCAGTTGACTGAGTAATTAATTATTTGGGTTGTAGCACGCCATTGGTGGGCTGCTGGGGTGGCGGATGGGCGGGGGGGATGGGAGAGTAATTACCACCCTGCACCACGCCGCGCCACCCCGTCCCTAACACACACAGGAGCGCATTAATTTTTTGCATCGCCATATGACACCCCCCCCTTTTCAAAAATTTACTCGTGACTGCGGGTGTGTAGACGTACACGTGTATAGTGTGCCGAGGTGATTGGGTCTTCAAAGTTTATATAATCCCAACTGTTGGACGAGGAGTGTTCCACTGTTTCCGTGTCAGCTATTATAGTCTCTAATCTCCACCCCGTTGAGGGGAGAAGGCTCCTACATCTCCTCCTCCTCCTTCCCCGCCTTCTTCTTCTTCTCTCGCATTAATCGAAAGTCGCTGGTGGTGGCGGCGGCGACGGTGGTGGTGATGGTGGCGGCGTGGTGCTGGATGGCATGACTCAACATGCAACGATTTATCGCTCCGCACGAGAGGCGCAAACAACTTGTATGGTCCAACGCCTCTGTGTATTCTTCACTCCGCACTGTGCGGCTACCTGCAGTTGCCTGCAGGCATCTCGCGGTAGTCGGCGAAGCCCTCTACAATCCCCGCCTTGCCTGCTCAACTCTGTCCACGTCGACTTCATCCACCGCCTGTCCTTACGAAGCGAATCCTTATTCGGGCGATTCTTGTACTCGTATGCCTGAATTTGTCATCATGGTGGACACTTGCTCTCCACTATCACGGAGTAAACTATTGGGGAGAGGCGTCTTTAAAAACTGCCTTATCTTCTAAAGTGTCTTAAATTTATTTTACAACACGGGAGTTAGTTTAGTGTCGCGTCATTTTTCTCTTCTGATCCCTACGAGACATCTGCCTTCGCTCCCCGCCCCTCCTCCCCCACATTGAACTTTGCCTGATGTAATTTAGGGTTCCAGTTATTATCTGTCGTCTGCTCCAGACATTACAATTACTCACATACTATTGGGCGAAATCATGTACAATACTCTACATTGCCTAGTCATCCTTATAAGCGCCAAAATTATAATATTAATTTCCTTTCATTCCCTTGGGAGACATTTGTCCTTTTGTTTGTGTTTAAGAATGAGAGAACAGCCGATTTACCTTATTAACGTCTTTAGTTGTTTCAGATATGTGTACGATTTTTTAGATTTGAATCAAAGTCACCACGTATTTACTTAATTCATTTCCGCTAGCACCGCCACGGCGCTCTTCGCTGGTGGTAGATGTCAACAACAGCAACAAAAGCAGCAACACCTCGACGCCCACCTCTGCCTCCTCTTCCTCCTCGAATGCCACTCCCGCAGCTACTGCCAACAACACCGGTCGGATGGGATCGCCACCACTGCTGCCACCACAATCAGGTGGTCGGTGGAGGGGCGAATTCCCTTCGCCTCCGACTTCGAACCAAACCGTCGCGGTCCCTCCCCGATTGCCGCTCCAGCGTCATCCTTCTCATCACTCAGAAACAGGCCGGCGTTATTCGGTATTTGAGGCACCCGCGGGCCTCGCTACTGCCTTAGTGGGACAACAATCCACTGCAGTTACTCCTACGGAACGGCGGCATTCTGCTACTGTTCCCTCTACTATTACAGCCGCCTTCAACACTCCGGCTCCCGTCCCATACCATCGTCAGCAGCAACAATTACACCAACAGTCACCTCCTTTCCTTGAACTCAAGGTACTTTGATAAATTGAGGCTATAAAGAGACTGGCGTATGTTTTTGGTCCCATTTTAACTGCTGATCTACCGATTAAGACAGAGCAGCACACAAATTCTAATCGCTCTCTGACATTTTAAAATAATTTTCACTGGCGTCAGATAAAAACCACAAACAAAGTTGGTGAAGAATCTAGAAATATGATCTGTCTTCTAGGTATATAACAGAGGGATTTGTGACTATTCCCTTCCCGATGTCGTTAGTTTGAGGAGGCGACGGTTAGTGGGAATAATCATTATAGCTAAATATTTGTCAGTTGATTTGCAATGAGGAATATTTTTCATTCAGTTTCTTAGTATTTCTTCTATAATAAGTTTGTTTTCTACCTCAGTTTTCTTTGATGATTTTCACATCTTGCTTGAGGCCGAGTATTAGGCTTTTATACTCTTTCTTTTTGCTTACTTTCTGATTCTCCCCATCCCCATTTGTTACAGTCCTTCAGTCGTCCTCCAATCCCGGCGAAGGGCATTCAAACGGAAGAGCTTCAAGAATCATATGGACCTGTCACACTTGGCACGGCAACACGTCCCTTGTCAGCTCCCGAGGAGCCGGTTCCCGGGGTCTGGTCGTCTCCTCTCAAGGCGGAGCGACCTTCACTGCGTTCTGCTGTTTCGCCTCTCCTCCCCTCGTTCATGGAAAATCCGGTATGTTAGACTCAAGTAAAGGGACGATAGGCCTAGTTACAGGGAGTTCTGTCAAAAAGTGTTGAGGGGGGGGTGGATAAAGTGAAAAGGGATTTCGAGCCAAGTTTTAATGGGTTCGGCTGAAATTGTGCGCTGTATTGTCATTGCTTCACTAAAGTAAGCTACGGGAATCTAACTTTCATTAACTTAACTTTCGTCCGTGAGTGCGATGTGTGCTTTCTCTGAACATTGTCTACGTGAAATCTCGACAGGCCGAGCCAAAAACGCACAGATTTGTACGCCCGAGTTTCATAAAAAACTGGTTTCTACAACCGTTAAAAGAAACTAATCCATATACAGTCTCAATTTCATTTTCGCCTGTTAGACCGCCTACCGCTGGCACGCAAAATAATACGAATGGATAAGAAATAAATGAGAAAACTTAACGACAGGCCTTGGCTATGTAGAACGACGCAAATGATATGGTTGTGGAGGTATTGAGGCCTGCTCTGAGGACTAATTGCCTCAAGGGTTGGCGGGACATGAGATGACAATTGAAAAAGGTCTCATTAAAAGTGCCGCATAAGTATAATTGTTTTTTAGGGTGTGGAGCCTGGAATTTGATACAAATCTTGCGAATCCCTGAATTTAGACTAAGGTGGAAAATAGTCCGCCAATTTTTTTTTCGGTCATGAGAGACTAACAAACTGTATAGAACTCAAATTTCACATCGGAACGTCGCGCCTGATCGCCTTTTTCTTGGATTAAGTCTCTGTGAGCTCTTATAGAAAATGTGCGGATTTTCCGGATATTTGCTGGACGCGATAGAAACTTTCTCGCATCACTGAAGTCACCTCTTTTCATTTCATTGTATTTTTCTTTATACACTGCTTCTACTCGTCCTATTCCCCTTATAATACTACTTTTGAACACGTGTTTCGCTGCTCTTAGTTTCACCAGACACGCTGTTTAGACTCCCATCTCTTGCCCCACCAGTTGTAATTCCTCATGTCTTCATTTCCATAAACTGTGGCACTTTTTTGTGGGTTGAAAAGACGCCAAAACGAAACGTATGAGGTGAAAAGACTTCATTACATCATCGGTGGTCCAGCATCTCATTTGCCTACTTTTTTAAGCCAAGGCCACTCATGCTTGCGATATTGAGTGATTGAGATTGGATCTCGACTATGGTGTCAACAAAGTCTTTGATCTGCAATTAGCAGTGGTTGCGTGCAAGCCCTTTTGAGAGGCCTGTGGCACCAGTCAGGTAAACACTGTTACGTGACAGGAGACCATGGTTCATCTTGTGTACATGTGTTAATGTATGCATGCCTGTGATACCCCGTCTGGTCCTGATGAAAATACCATTTAACTTCCTGGACACCCAGACATTTCAGCTTCTATTCCCTCCTCCTCCTACTACTCATAACTCAAATAAACCTCTAATTTAGACTGCTACCAGACCAGTCGTCTTCATTTTACGAAACTAGAGCTCCTCGCAATTTGCTTCTCTGAGTTAAAATATCCGACCTCAAGCTAATAATACTTTGCTTGTCATATTGCCTGTCTGTCAGGGAAAGACAGCCTCTGATCTGTGATGTGCTTTATCTTTCGCAACTTCCTAAAATATTAAATTAAGAATTACTGCTTGAACTCTTGAGTCCTCGAGTGATATTAATAAACAGTTTGTTTATGGGTGGATTCGGTCCTTGCGGTGTTTTGTCATTTCGTCCTCCAAGCCGTCTTGATAGTTACATCTGGACTCTTAAAAATTGTGTGTTCTGCAGTGAGAAATAGAAAAAAAGTGAGGAAGTCCGCTATTTAATCTGAATATTACAGGATTACAAAACTTGTTCCCATGTATAAATGCTTAAATGTCAGCCTCGGTTGGTCATGTTATTTATTTCAGAGACCAAGCCCTTTTTATTCCATAATTCTGCCATCTTCACGCTGCCCATCATTTTGCATCCCTTTTTTATTGTAAAACTCTTTGAGGTAGGGGCAGAAAGGTGAGCGGCGTGCGATCAGAGGCACCCACGTTTGGCATGGCGGATTAGCAACGCGATAGACGGAGTATCCGCTTAATAGCCTGTGCACTTGAAACACGCTTGAACGCGACATCATGTCATTTGGTCGTAAAGCAGCTGGGAAGTGAGGGGCGATTTTCATCGCACCGGCTAGTGTCGGTCATCTGCCTCCTCTTTGTCTTGTTAGAATGCCGGGACGAGAGAACGCCAGCGGAGGATGAGCCATGTGCCGGTGCTTGGGGCCATTCTCTCCTCGTCACCCTCCTCCAACCCTAATCACAGCAACACTTCAAACCCCCAGGGGTCCTACGGTCAATCGCTTCCTTATGGTGTCGGGGATCGGAAACATTCTCTCGACTCCCTTTTCCCAATCACCAAAACACGCAGCCATGGCGGCGCAGTCCTGCTCACCGGCAGTGTCTGTTGCCCCCCCAGCGAGAAGTCCTTCGACGGCGGTTTTCCCCTACTTCTGGTCTCCGCACCGACCTCTGCCTCCGCAGCCGAGTTTGCCGCCGCCACGGCAGTCGCCTCCGGTGCACCTGCCTCTTCTCTTATCCCCGTGCCGGTGCAAATAGTCCCAGACTCCGCCGCCGGCACCGCCGCTTCCACTTCTTCCGCTGCTGGTAGTGAAACGGGCGTGGCCTTGGTCTCCAAGACCACCAACGAGGCAGACCAAAGGCTTGTCTTTCCCCTCGTGCCCACCCCCGCACCCGATGGACAGATGAGCGGCTGCGCTCTCGGCTTTCCCCTCCTAGTCCCCAATCGACTGCCCCATTGCCACTCACCCCCCACCTGAACGGTTGCCAGCCTTCGTGCGCGCTGATGCCACCGCGTCTGTACAAAGGATTTGCTTCTTGTCTATCCCTCTACATGGACGAAGCATTTACCCCACACCGCCCACCCTTGTCTTATTCCATCACTTTTACTTATATCTCTATTTTCTTGAACCGGAATCACTTGTCGTGTACCGTTGCTATGTTTGTCACTGCGTGTTTCTGTATAACTCGGTGATTTTTTTTGACTCCCCGTTTAACTTGCCTACAACGCATCCACTCACACACAAACAAACAACACACAGACAAACCCACGTATCCAACTTTTCTTCTCTTGACAGAACAAATTGAACAAAACAGAAGTCCTGTACGAATTTTCCCAACTGCCATCCACCGTTAACCCTCTTTCGGTGACTGCCACTTATTTTACCGTAGTACTTTGATTGTGCTTCTTTCACCTCCTTTTATTCGCATTACTTTGCCACGTACAGTTGAAGGCAGGTGGAGCTGAAGCGCGGTAGGGTGGTGGCAGGTGGTGGTGGTGGAGCAAGGCGGGGCGGGGCGAAGCCAGACGGGGCTAGGATCTGGTGGTTTAGGCTCTCCACAATGCCTTGCGTGTGCTTTGAGAGTTCACACGAAGAAATTTTAGTCGGCGTAGACCATTTTATCTCTCATCTGCTCAAGTACTTCAAGTCTGGGTGTTGGGTGATTGGAGTCTTTACGAGGAGATGCGGCGGATTCACGTAGCCTTGCGGTGGTCCGAGGAATTTATAGTATTATTTGAGGCAGAGTGGGATGCGCTTTTCTGTCTGTCTTGGATTTGTACTAGGAGGAATCAGAACGCAGCTTCGCTCGATTGACTATGCCACTCTTCATTGAAGGGATGCGGGTGGGTCGTTTGATGTTTCTTACGACCTGCTTAAAATCATTCCAACATGCCATCGGTTGCCATATGGCTCAGGCATACACCGGGAGATTTGTGAGAGGACGCTTTCAGCTCTAAACTTTCGCCATTCCATCCGAAGTCTGTGGTTCTTCCGCAACAATTAACTTGGACCAACAATTGGAGGAGGTAGAATTGGCACCTGTGGAGACAACGGATGTGATGGTAGCTCGAGGAATCCTCGTCCAGGCTTCAAGGGCTATTCGAAAAATCAAGTAGCCTTAAGTCGACGGGAAGCATTGTGCGAAGGAGTTTGTAATGGGAGAGGCGAGTAAATCCCCCACCAGGGCTTATCCCCTGCTGATTGCGGTGGGACATGCTATTTCAAAAGAGGAACTTCTTGGGCTTTCCACGTAGCATTTCATGCGATAAATGCGCCTCTACGTCGAAGCCGATGGCGAGTTCACTGTACTTTGCCTTGCTTTGCAACTGCGAACATTCACGGCTCACCGAGAAAGACTCTGGTAGATTCTCGCCTTGGAATAACTCCCTCTGTCATGCACAACCACAGGCGGTGATTGTGGCCGCACCATGTTTGCTGCGGTTTGAGTTTAGGACAAATAAAAAGGCTATTAAAGATGATATGTGAAGAGTCTAATTAGGCTAAAATATTTAGACAGTCTGCTTTGCAAGGCCAATCCACGAGCCATGAGTGGCCATTCTCGTAACAATGGGGACTCGTGTGTTTGTGTGCGTTTGAATTTTTACATGGTGCTAAACGCCTAACTACCCATTTCAGCCCTGAGTAATGGACAGACGCTTTCCGGAATCTCGGACTAACGCAGGTGAAGCGTATCAGACTACCATGTTCTCTTATCTTGTTACCAGAAGGCTCTAAAATAACGCTGTCCTCCTGACTATCGCTGCCGTAAAACGCCTTACTTGAGGGTCTCGCTAAAACTTTTCAACTCCAGGTGGTTCTGAATACAAAAGTATCGGAATGGGCAGACAGGCCAGAGAGACTCGCAGGCTCCCTTTCCAAGAGTGCCATGTCCTCACAAAGACCCTCCAACTATTTGAGGGGATACTTCAGTTGAAGTAGCCTAATACCAGAGCCGCTTACCGTGACACGCCCACTTCGGCATGGCCAAGTTGACCACATGATCTTCTGTCGGATATATGACGAAGATGTGGGGCCATATTTATTCAACGGAAGTTTATACACCGCAGCATGACAATATCAAGTACCATAGACTGATTTATCCCGGCGCCCAGACTAATGAAAATAGCTTATGATTAAACTTAGGGTGCGAATTTGGTATCTCCTTTTTTCTCTAGCATCCTGTTTGTTTTGAATTGGGTCGACGAGGCCTCCGTCATGTTGGAGGACTCGCCAACTCAGATGATATGCGAAACGACGGGTGGTAGGTGCTTCATCCACAAGTGTCGGGGAAAAATAATAACCACCATGAAACAGTTGAAGTCGGAGCACACTAGTGTACGGAGTAAAGAGTGATGAAAATCATTCTCACCTCCTTGCTGTTCGTAAAAATACTTGCTAATGTTGAAGTCGTCTTCAACGATTTTTACGCTCACATTGCATATTACTCCTCAAAAAGTTCCAACTGATTTTAAAAAAGGGCGGATGTTTAAAAAGAAGCTGGCGAACACAGATAATTTGTGGGACGTTGTGGAAAGATTGTTTGATTGCCTTCTTTACTCCCCTGTGCTCACCGCAAAAGCAGGAAGTGTAATTGGAAAGGAGTCCGCCATATCAGGGTGTCTACGCTCCACTCTGCGTCCCATCACCTACGATTTACTTGTTAGAGGAATAATCGGCCATCTTAATTCACCGGCCATTGTCTTCCAACAAAAGTTACGGAGCCCGAAACCGCTTCCACAAGGCTGCATTCCTTCGGCCCCGGAGAAAGACCTTGTAACAGCATCAAAACTCCTTAGGACGAGACCTCGAGCAGCCGGGGTGGGAAAATGCCACCAAAATGTCGTTTTAGCTTGTTGTCTAATTAGCAGGCCACCATCGGTAGACGGGAGTTCGTGGAAGCAGGGTGAGTTGCTTCCGTTGAGATACTAACTTCTTTCTGAATGAAGCCTTCCTCGATGTGTGACGGAGGAAGGAAAGCCCTTTGCAACGTTTCCCTAATGGACAGTCGAGAAGGTGGAGTTAAATCAACGTGAAGGGTGTCACGCCGCGCACTTAAGGAAAGGCCTGAAATCTAATTAACTTTTGCCCACGTAAATGGCGGCGGTGTTAATTATAAATAAAACCAATGGTTAGGGGAGGGCAGGGGAGAGCTGGTGCCTCTCATGACCACAGGCTGTCATGACGCCTTGTTTTTGTGTGGGAGGCGAGTTTTGGGGCTGACGAAGGGAGCAGGCTTTTGATCACTTTGTAGAGGCCTTCAGGTTCACCCGAGGAGTCATCCATTTCAAGAAGGGCAAGTCACGTGGCCCTAAACGCGCCCCAATCATCTCTACTTCTCGACGCACATTTCTGCTGCCAACTTGATGCTCACATTGACGCAGTTTGTGTGCAGTGACCTTGTCCGACACTCTTGGTGTGGACTTCATTCGTCACGAATGGACATTATTCACACATTTTGAAACTTAGTGTTCTGCCAGTTTTTTCTTACCTCGACTCACCTATGCATGGTCCGTTCCGAGTCCTTCCATAGGGACGACAATCCGTACAAGAGTCTGGGCATCTTCGCACTGTTAAACGGCGGAGAAAGCATACTTTATCCCGTTACGCAGGCACTTTACACTGTCCGGATGCTACCTCAAACCTGATTAGATAGAGTTATACGACAAAAGTAGTTGGCCACCACCACGTAGTGCCTTGCGAAGCGGTGATGGCCATTTCTCGACGCGGGACCTCGTGTTGGCCGGTGAGGGTGAATTGGTGTGCAGAGGTCTTAAAGCTCTGCGAAGTAGGCGAGTAGACGCGTCACACCTCCCACCTATCTGTTGTGCTTCTGGTTGATGCCTCCGGAAGCATAACCTGGTCGGTAATGTGTTTTCTTATCGGTGGGGGAGGCCGATTCTTGAATAAACCGAGGTGCTTCTCCCTGGTATCAACTTTCTTTACTATTCTCCAGGGCAATGCCAATGAGGTTCTTTTTACTGTCTGCTCAAACCGGATTCATTTCAGTCAGGATTAAACTTTCCTGCTTTAATTCCCCTTTTTTATGAAATTCTAGCGCTACTTTCTATCCCCACTCGAAATGCACTCACTGGGAAAGAAGTATTTCTCTTAAAATTAACGCATGCTTCCGCCTAAGGCCTCACTTGGTATCAAAGACTCCTATGACGTCGCCTCTACTTCGGCGCAACTCTCAATCCACCGTCTCGTGAGCATCGATGCCACACTTTTGTGTGATGCTCCAGGAAGTGACAGGTAGACGAATCATTGGCTCGATTCACACAGTTGATTGAGTCCAGCGTTGTGGTGCTTTCCACACCTCACAAGAAGGTGTCGCCTCCTTAACCTTGAATACTCATTCTCATGTGCAACGGATTTCGCATCTCGGGTAATCAAATTATGAACAGCACCACGTAGCGTAGAAGCGGAGAGGTCATAAGACAGTCAGAAATTCATGCTCACGTTGGTGTGGTGCGTGTTTTGTCCTAAAGACGCGATGGCGACGAACAATCGTCAATGCCTAGTGAGCTCCCTTCTCTCGACCTTCTTCTCATTGGGTTTTTCTTTCGCTCTTGGCGAGAATCACATAATTCTAAAACCTTCACGGCCCCATCACGCGTCAAATCCCATCATCGCCCGGCCCTTCTTAACGTTACATTTACTGCGGAACCTTTCAAAGCGAAAGTATGTCGCCCATCTCCGTCTCCTCAGTAAGCATGACAGTCGACGTGATTGCCTTGTCAAGGCTGTCGCTAGCCTGGCCCTTACCCAAACATTTGAAGTCGGCGGTGTCGATAGACGTCGTCGTCCTCCTAAGCAAGGAGCTCTGAGGTGTAGACTTTAGGGCAGAGGTGACTTCGTGCTGTTACTTGGCGGTTTAAAACAGCAAGTGTCTTCCACATCTCTTGAGACCAGGTCTTTTTCTCTCATATCCTCGTTGTGTGCTAAGCGGTGACTTCGACTATCCCCTTGTCTTGGTCGCCATTTTACTCCAGAATGTCACACTTGACTATTTCATTAACCCCGTCATCCTGACATTCTCACAGCCTCGAAAAACATTTAATCTTCACGTATTGACACACACACACACACACATGAGTGATGGTACAGTTTTTGGAAGAAATGGCTCATTAACCGCAGGTCACGGTCAGCTTCCCGCCATCCACCAGAATCTGCAGGCGAGGCTGCTACCACTGCGTTTTCACAGTCGCAAATCTGGCAAATTGCCACCGATGGCAAAGAGAATTCACGGGCCTACGCCACAGCAGGTAGGAGATTTGAGGTGATTCGAAGCAGACGAGGATGGAGGGAGTTCTTTCTCCCGCGTACTGACGAGGTGGAGACCTCCTGACGGTTTTTTGTTGCCAAGTGATGCGGCCTGACTGTCAGTCATCCAACGTTTCATGCTAGTTCTGTGGAGCCGATGCGCATGAAAGTCATTTCCCCTCTCCAAAGGGTGCGCTTCTATCTCCGGCTGGGTGATGAAGCAGTTTAGATCATGTAAAATGTCTTGAGTGGAGTAAAACTCTATTTAGAAAAGTTTCTCAGATCAACTTATTGCAACATCTACTTCAATGAATGCTTTAATTGTCTTGCGTCTTGGCATTGCGCATTGAGGAAGATGAGAGAAACTGTCAGACTGAGGCTATTTGATGGTGCCGATGTCTTGGATCTCCTCCCCCCCCCCCTGCGCCCCACCAACTGAGACAGTCCACTTTGCGGGTGATTTTCTTTTTTCCCTTATCTGACGCAGGGAGCAAATTTCACCAAAAACACCGTTAAATTCCGTCTGTACCAAGTCAGTGACCAAATCTATTCTATAACCCAGAAGGTTGAAAAATGTACGGAATTCGAATTATCTTTGGTATCAAACAGGCGAAAGTTCATTGGTAAAAGAGATAGTTCGACCGGCTCAAGGACCTCCTCCACTTGACGCATCAGTGGCGAATGCGCCTCGCACGGGGGATGTCACTTCAGCCGCCCTCGCGATCCACTTCATCGTGCGTGCTTGCCACTCAAGAGCGGTTCATCCACTGACTTCGCCGTGTTGGTAGGCGGCGATGTGATTTGCCCCGGCTCGCCTTCAGCGCACGTCACAATCACAAAAGTGACAAATCAGCGACAAGAAATCAACTCGTCTCGCCGTTTCAGCCTGTCTACGTGAGCGCTCAAACGCCAAAAACGAATTTGGTAAATATGAGGTGATCAAAACTCCAAAGGAATACTAAAATTTTCTCTGAAAGTAATCATAGAGGGAAAATTAATGTTTTTAAAATGATAGTGAAAATGTTGGCGAACTTTTGGTGTTGTTCTCCGACTGGGGGAGTTGAGAAGAGGACAAGACTGTAGAGACAAAATCAGTTCCCCGAGTCTGCTCTGACCCCCTAATAAGATCTCCCCCAATGCACAAGAGCCCAAGACGAAAATTGGCGGCGGGCGACATGCCACAGCCGAAATTTTCGAGTGCCACATTTTGAACTCGAAGGGTTGCGGAACATCCGACGACTTCATGTGGCGGCACGACGGAGGCAGATTTTCGTCAGGATCCTCAAACTAACCATTAGACGGGGTGGCGCGGGTAGCTCCTACGATCAAAATGGCTTTGTGGGAACCACAGAAGAGACTGTTGGAGGTCTGGGAGTTGTCATGGGACTGGATTAAAAGGTGAGGAGGCGGGAGGAGAGCTGAATTGCAGCGCCATCTTATCGCAGGGAAGCTGGTCACGCGTGACACTGACAGGTGATTTGCCCCGCCGGCGCCTGGTCATGCGACTTGATGTGACCGTGGATTTGCCCCGACCTCCCGACTGCCCAATCTTTCTCACCAGTCCCCTCATTCGACCACTCTGCCGGGGGTTAATTGAGATTCCGTCACAATCTCCCCCGAGTAGCCACAAGGCCACACCAGCATGAAGAGGTTGAAAGCGATGGAGTTGAGAAAAGCCAAACTCTGCGACCGAAGATCAACAAACCACTTAATTTGTCATCCACTAATTACGGTAAATCAGGTTAGTGAGTGTCATGAAGTCTAATCATGTCACTCCACTTGTCATGCTTCACGACTACACGATAATTTGCGTCACCTCAACCGACTGATATGAGGATTTCGAGAGGATCACATCGTAGTCACGAGTTCCTGCAGTCTCCACCCGCCTCCCGGGAGGGGAAGGCGGGGCATATTCCCCACCTCGGTGTTGTTAGGCTAGGCGAGGCGAAAGACTGGCCGATGTTATAAAAAGTATTTTCATTTAGATCGGGGACTCCACAGCCTATGACTTCCCACCTACCAAGATAAAGGACGGTTTAGGAATGGGGTGTAAATTATTTTTAATACTTACTTGGTATTTTGGTTGCTCTACAAATCATGTCCTCCAAAGAAAAAATTGCACACAACTCCAATTATTTGGAGGGGAAATACGCAAACGGCATTGTTTACTGCTGGAAAGGAGTAACTTAAGTATTTTACGGCATACCGGAAGCGAAAATGGTAAAGAGGAGCCCACCAAGACATTCTTTAGATCTACACACCTACAGCAAGTCAACATGAACGAAGCGACTCGCCAATCCATCTTCCCGTTGCCAGGTGGACGGTGGAGGTCCACGTGGTGGTGGAAGCCGACCCAGAGTCACTTGCTTCCCCACGTCCTCGTGGCATGAGCCCAGTGGGCTGATAAAAGGCTGCCTTGAAGTGGTTCCGCCTTTCCATATGGTGCACGGGAGGGCGATGTGGAAGACCTTTACGCTGAAGGCCTCGTTCGCGTCATTCCCATCCAGTTGGCAGCTTTCTGAAGGCGCGCGACTTTGGGCGGCCGGTTGGAAGTTTCCGTCCTCCTGCTCAACAGATTTAGAAAGCTTCTGGTTAACATTTGATCATTTAAGCCTTAAACCGCCTAAATTCTATTTTTCACCCATTTCCATCACCCTACTTTCCCAAGGATAAACCGTGATTGCCGAAAAGATTAGGATAATGCAATAAACTAGGTGAAGCACTTATGATTATGCCACCAGGTGACTGTTTAATTTTGAGAATGCCGCACCTCGCAGTCAGGGTGACACGTCTTTTGTTACTCCAGTCACCGAATACCAGGGTTCTTTGGATACGACAATAACCCAGATCCCCATACTTACTTTCCCTCGCTCTCTCGCCTCCTTTAATGGTGTTTTTCAATAAGGACTCATCCACCTCGATGTTGTTTTGTGATGTGCTTTTTTCCTCACGCGCCAATCATTTGGTGGTGGCAAAAGTTGGTTAAAAGACCACTTATTTCGCAGCTCGGACTCAATTTCACGGCACTTCTGCCTCTCCCCTTTCGCCTTTTTTACTCTTTCGGTCTCTCTTTCTCTCAACAGATTTTTATTTCCCCTGACTTCAACCAAGTCTCAGTCATCTGTAGAGTCGCTCTCTCCCGCGTTTGGGATGAACAGATTGGGCACACGGGCGCCCACTTTCAGTCCACTGCTCGTCCTCCCACAAGCCTCCCTCGTCTCTTGGCTGCTCCCATTCGCCGTGGCGTGGTCTCTGTCTTCACTCCAGCATGCATGCCTGCCTCGTCGATCGCCAGGCTGCGAGGCTGCCGTTTTCGTGAAGGCTGGTTGACATCGTCCAGTGTGCTTGTGCCGGTGCGTTAGTGGAGGTGCCGGGCTACCGGCTCGTCAGGTTGCAGAAGGTCTGGAGCGCTAGTGTCGGAGGTATGCTGAACAGAAGTAATCGGGAAATGTGAAAGGTTTGACGTCAAACAGGAGGCAATTAGTGGACCTATTAATCACCCAGCCTTTCATTAGGCTACCAAAGGAGCTTGCAGTGTGTCGGGATGACATGTGGCCTCCGGCCATATGCGCCAGTTCGCTCGATTCTTCGTCTACCCTCCGTCAAGTGCCGTACTCGTCGTCTTTAGTGACGTCTATCATTTTAAATCCCTACGACTTACAACCTAGTGAAGGTAATAAACAGAAGCTTCTGGGTGCGTCAAGTTCTGCGACTTCTGAAGGCAAACGGAAAGACTTGGACGACTCATTGAAGGTAATCAGGAAGCAATCATGCCTTTCGAAGTCCCACCGAGGGCGGGAGCCCCGGAGGGTGTTTGTACCCCAAGAACGGGGAAGAAGTGAGGATGAGTGATAGCCACAACCGCGTCGTTCACATTTCCGGACACAAATTCCCCTCCCGCTGTTACCATCACTAACTGGCCGCATTTACCCTATCACTGTAACGCCAGATTGGCGTATCGCCTTAACATCGTGTCACTCTCAAACCACCGCCGCGCCAGTTTGGAAGCGGTATTTCGCGATGATGCCTCGGGTGCTAGAAGAGGTTGGATTTCAACAAGTAAACGGCCTTACCGACAAGTAGGTCCATTAAACAGAAGTTTATTTCCGCTTTACTCCTGCGAGAACAGGTCAGATGAGACCGCAAACAGTACAAAATGAGGTTAAACATGACCGTGAGATTGGAACTTTAGAACGGGGCCACCGACTCTCTTCCGGCTTCCGCGTTCTCCGCCACACTCTACCTATGTCCCCGCACTAAGACCACCACAGACTGCATAGAAATTGGCATGGTCATCTACGTTGTGAGGCTGAGTCTCGTTGGGGCAAAAGTAGACAATTTTCTCTTCAAGCCACGAGGAATGAACAGTTGACAGAACATCTCCTCATTCCGTTTTGGAGGCGGCATTCACGAATGTGGTGAATTTTCCCAACAGCAAGTCATTTGGGGCATCACTTCGGTGGGAGAACTGTGTAACCGCCTTTATTAACACTTGGGCCATTAATAAGTCAGCAGCACTTGGCACTTTCGTCCGCGGCAAAGCGAAGGCCGGTGGCAGACCGCGAATTCGTCAACAGACGAAGGAGTCTGGCCGGGGGAGGGGGGAGGGGCTATCCTCGGTCAAGTGAACTGCCACCACCCGGCTCGCCGTCTTCTCTTTTGGCCTGAGGTAACGAAGATGTAGAAACCTTCCGTTGTGAGTCGTATCCTACAGCGGGGATCGTAGGCTGCCGGGAGGAAGCTGCTCTCAAAGTAATCACGGAGACTCCGTCAATTTATTGCTATTGCCCTCGGCTTATCTCAGCTTACTAATTAAGTACGGACAGTAAAGGCGGTAATGCATGCCCGCATTGCTATCAGAAGGGAAGGAAGTAGTTTAAATCAGATCAGATAAAGGGGAATTTGGAAGTTGAGCTAAACAGTGCAGATTAGACAAAGGAGTTTGGCGACAGCGGCGAGGGCAAATCCTCCATGGTCCTCAGTCTTGCCCTTAAGGGCACTGTGATTGCCCATCACTGTGTAACCGTTTCTCGTGATGTTTTGCGTAAGCCTGCCGAAAACAAGCGGTGACGCCTGACTTGATGACCTACTTACGCGTTGCTTTTAGAAATTAGACCCTCCTGGGTTTGGATTTTACTGCCCTGGGCCTCAGACAGAGTGAGAAGGGGGTGAGATCAAAAGAGAATTGTGGCATCCACCCTGATAGTCGAGTTGGCGGAGAGTGTGCGGATCACGACGGATGTGTGCCACTTCCTGAGGCGGCTGCACAATGGACCGACTGGGTGGAGCTTGTCGAGGACGGGTGGAATGCCAGTCTCGGTGGCAAATGATGCATCGTGCCGTCTGCGTACACCAGCACGGGCGTATCATTGCGTATAGCCAGTACTTTCCTGCCACTTTGGCAAGGCAGATGTCTTGTTGAAAAATAATCTCCAATACAGAAATGAGGCGACTTTTAATTGCGACTGGGACTGTTTGGTGTTAGCGCAACTGCGACAGAGGAGGAGGAGAGAGAGCGAGAGAGAGAGAGTGAGGCGGTCATAAAATGCGCCTTATCGGGACAGTTGGAATTGGAGGTCGGCTTGTGCCCAAGCAGGCGATCAAAACGATAAGGTTGGGCGTTGGTCTTTGGTTGCAGCGTTCACCAGCCATCAATAATGGTGGACAGGCTCCATCAAACCACTGGTGTGTCTAACCTCGCCATGCGTGCTAAAACACCCATTTCACTTGCCTCAGAGATAGGAATTAAACACCTACTCCGCGTATTGCCTTTCAGCTGAAATGCGCCTTCGAAGGAAGAATAATAAAAAAATTCAGGGAGTAGGGAAAACCTGTTTTCTCGCTCCAGCCCATTGTGTGAGGCGGTAATTGGCAGAGGGAAATGAGCGAATTCCACTGGGAAGTAGGAGGCAAACGTCTGCATAAAATTTACTTTTCGTAGGCTGTCACATCTCCTTTTAAGTTGGGCGTCAAGTATCTAGATGGGAGTGATCGGCCTTCCGTCTGCCGAAGTCATGAATTCCTTCGGTTAGCGTCAACGCGTTTTAATGCCCATCAGGCGTGTGATTAAATTCCGGCAATAAAGTTGTCTTCCTCCGCCCCCGGGTGTGAAATTCCCTTACATTATAGACACTTTTCATCCTCCTTACTTCGGACAAAATCCCACGGTGTAGACAGGAGAAGAGCCAGTCCGTAGGAAGCAGTAGTTGACCCGAGGAGGAGTCTCGTTTGGACGGGCACCTGTTGGCACAACAAATACCCAATGGAATGCACTTGCAGTGTGGAAAGACGGACGGACAGAAAGCCGAAGTGAGCCGCGAGCAGAGGGACGTGTGAAGAGGACGTCCGGTGTCGCCAGAGCGGGCATTATATGTGAGATAAGCGATACATGCTGGGGCAATTAGGGTGCGACTGAAGAAGGCGGTCAGGAGGGGGCGGAGGAGGCGGAGCGAGGACGGCGGAGGACTAGACAATGCGTGGAGGTGTTTACCCAGTTACCTGAACCATCTGTTAAATGATTCCCAACCACACTAAGAGCACATCCTACGCGGTTAATGAAAAGACGGTGACAAATGTTATTTGAACCCCTCGGTAGAAAACAAATGACCCGCTGCTCATTTTTCACGAGGAAATAACAAAAACAGCCATTGTTAAGAACAATTAAGAAGGAGACTAGCCATAACAGGGCCGAATTGCAGCTCCCAATTTGATGTCCCCGCCGCCACCTCCGCTTCCCTCCTCCGCCGTAGGCGAATAAGACGGTGTCTGTGGCTGAAATGTACGGCAGTCTTGCGAATTGACGGCCTTAGAGGCAGGCGCTTCGAAGGCCAGACCCGACCATTTCCTCAGATGGGAGTGAAATTCCAAGGACTTTTGCAACATCAGTGGCCACTGCACAGGAGTCTTTTGCGATCCCCTGCCCCGTCTCCAGTCCGCAGTTGCGGCAGGGACAGACTTCGTGATCACTTGTGCTCCGAGTAGACTGACTTCTCAAAGCATCCGTTAATTTTGTGCGCGAATTTACAAAGCGACGATTATAAACGAATAGAAAGGCGTCATAATATCGAGAAAAACCCCATTCATAATGTCACTGCCGTTGCCTCCTTTCCTTTATTTACTGTCGTGATGACAGGTATTTCGAAGTAACAGGTGAGGTTGGCCCCAGGAATGGTCGCTTTAGTCAAGACCGGAGTCCTTTTTCCCTTCATGCTGAATTGTAGCTGGTAAAGCGGTGACTTTTCAAGGTTGTGGTGATTTCCAGATCCGCCCTGCAGGCACTTAAAGGGAGTACGACATTGACAAGGGAACTCGTGTTAACGCCCAATGGGCAATAATGGCCCACCAAATTTACTTTTGGACCGTCTTATACAGCGTAAGAAGGCGAAAATATTGGTAACAATTGCGGCACCAGCAAAGAGGCCGCTACTCTGAGGCAGCCTTTGCGATAAGGCGGGCATACCATCTGCCGGAGATATTCTCCTCTCCATCCAGCGCATCTGCCCACTGGAGACAAAATGCCCGAGATTTCAGAAGACGTTGGACTGGGCGGGATGGTCGAGGCTCGCCCCGGCTCTCCAAACACACCAACGGTGCTGAAGTGGCAGGCACTCGGAAGCTCGCATATGCAACTGGGCCGGGTGGCGCCCTCGTCACAAGGCTGTTTGACAAAACAGACGAAATCATTAGCCCACTCACGAGGGAGACCTTATTGCTTGCAGCCTGTAAAAAATGTCGCGTGGGCGTCCTGGAGTTGTATGCAAAACAGTCAACAGTCCGGCGGGAATAGCCCCGCTGCTTTGAGATACTCCCTCCCAGCATCATATGACACGGGGTGTAAACAAACGGGGGAGAAGGCGGGATGGAGACAACAGTTAATGAGTGTGCAATAAACGCTTCCCCCCAGAATGACTTTAATTGTCGTCAGTACTACGGAGGCTGTCTTTAACACAAACTTATTTGGAGTCTTCGTCAAAATTATGGCTAGGTAGTAGGTGTAAGTAGGACTGGGGAATTGCGCTCTCAACCAACTTCTCACTGAGTGCCTTTACGAATGAGCGTGTTGGTCTGTGAATATCCGCTTCACTGATAAGAAAGGCGGCGCAGCCCTCTTGACTGTTGATAAAGGAACGCTTCTTGGGTGGAGACATCGACTTGACGACATCTATTTATTCCCACATAGGTGGGCCTGTGGAACCCTGACTGTCGACTCGGTCCTCAGAGCCACTTGCGCTGTGAGCATGACAGCGAATTCTCAAGAGGCCAACACCACTATGTCAGCCGAAGCCTCCTCCCTCTCTCCTCCTCTCGGTCCCCTCACCATCAGCTACTTCATCCTTCCCGCCTCCTCCTCCTGCTCCCTCCTTCGTCGTCGTCGTCGTTGTCGTTGTGGCAAGTCAAGCACACATTAAATGCAGGTGGCAATCGAAGAGGTGTGTTTAGTCCTGGCCTATGATTGACACCCCCATTCTCTCCCTCTCTCTGTGATGTGGTTTCTGATGTTGATAACTCTATCAAGTGCCTAACCTTAGCATCACCATGCCTCATGACAGCGACAAGGTCAAGTCGGCTTTCGCACTGCAGATTGGCGGGTGACTGGAGGGAGGCAGAGGAAAGTAGCGAGCAAGTTATGCTCCGACTGTGCAGGCAACTGTATTTCCTGATTATTAGAAGAAGAATCGAGCACCTGTATATGAGTCGAGGACTCCAAGTCCCCTACTTATTCATTCTGCGACACATCTGACAATTAGTCTGAGTCAGGCGGGAAATGAAGTAGCTAAGACCGAGACCCTTCACACAGGGAGGTTGGAACCGTGCCCCTCGTTGTGCTTTTTGCCGTGGGAATATCTGTTCTAATCGGACACTAAATCCTGTCAACAAAATAGTTATTTATAGTGCATTGTGGCGAAACCGACGTATTCTGTCGTTTCGTAATTAACCTACCTCAGTGCCTAATAAGCTCGATCTTGTCGGCGGCGGTGATGGCAACGGAAATGCATCGGAAGAATGGCAGTTTTTCGACTGCTGGATAAATGAGTCTCTGGAATCACCTAAGAAAGGCAGCCCCGAGTGAAGTGCCCAAGAAAATCATCCATGGGCGTAGCAAAGTATGGTGACTCTGGATAGGAGATGAGCCGCCTCTCGGCGAATAGACGTGCAATTTGGGAGAGAAGGGCAGAGCGTCTATCTATTGATGCAAGGTTTTTGATGAAATAAAGAGCTTTTAGGCAGGCATTTGCGAGAAAAAATAATCAAGTTATCAAGCGTAATCACCAGACGTCATCTAGTCCTGAGAAAAACAAAGTCAACGCAGAGTGCGGAGGACCGGATGATGCCAGGCACACTCTGACATGTGAATCCACGTACTTTCGTGTGATTAGAGCAGAAATCGAGGGAGGAGCACGAATGAGGGGGTCAAAAGAAGAAAGGACAGCCGTGCAGCATCAGCGAGGACTTAACGTGGTCGACGTTAAGTGGGCCCCAGGTCGGCGCCCATTTGCTCAATCCGACGGTATTCGGAGATTCGGAGATTCAACAGGAGACCAACGTCTCTAAATTTGCTCCGAGACCCAAGAATGAAAGTCCCCTAGACGCGAGGCGGGAACTGTGTTGAAGCCGTGAGATTTAGTAGAAGGGCCCCCAGCCGAAATGAGATACAATTGAGGGGAGACTCATAAGTCTTTGTGGTTATTTGCTCGCGAAAACAAATACCTGATGGTCATCATACACTAATTTCGAATCCCGCTCATACCACCCGGGCATGTGCTTATTTATGTTCGCAAATTAAATGTGTGTGTGTGGCGAAGGCATAATTTTTCGTTGCGTGGCATCCGACAAGGGAGGCCCACAATCACCTCGGTCTTAGCCGCGCATGGAGGACGAAATGTACCACAAGGACCAAACATTGGCATTTGCATGCCCTCAACCGCCGAATACGTTTAATGCCTCCGACGATGGCGACAAAGAGGTTTCTAACACGTGTGTGATTAAGATTGAGGTAAATAAAAGTTGTCTTAGCCGGCCATTTCACAGTGTTTAAGCCGCAGACCGCATAAATCACAATGTTTAGGGAAATGCGGTCGAAGCGCCGCTGTTATTCCACGCCACTCACGGTCACAATGGCAGTATCTTGCGAAAATTTTGAGCAGTCTTTAGGAATCGGTGAGAAATACTAGTCAGATGCGTTACACAAGCGCATGTGACACAGAGTGACAATGAAGGGAGACGCAGCCTCGAGGCGGCATTAGGTGAATGCGAGGGCAGCCCAGGCGGCTGATTTCTCCCCATTAACAACCAACCCGCGCAAGAAAAGGAGGGCGAAGTATTTATCCAGTTTGCTCCTGTATCCTTCAGCAGCCAAGACCGACCGTGGAGCACGGCGGAAGTGCTTCTCATTCAACTCCTTTGTTGAATGGTTCCTTCCGATGTTGGAGCTTGTAGGCGGCAATCAACCGATGCAACGCATCGCAGTATGGAAATGCTCTGACGTGCAACCCCCTTGAATCGAGTCTTTAATTCTGAAGGTGATGGTTAATCCCTTAACTGTTTCCCATATTCATTTGCCTGTCTACTCCGATTTCGTCTACTTGTTGACCTGTCCATTTGGCGCTTCGGAAAGACGGAACTTTCACTCCACCTGCCTGGATGTTTTGGGGGGCTGACATAATTCAAAGCTCTCCTTAAAAATGGCATTTAAAGACTGCGAGCGTGTGGGCGCCTCAATGATGGACGATGTCGAATGAATGGTAAGTCCCCTATTCACCAAGGAAGGAGAGTGGCAGGATTGGCGATCAAATCGTCAGAACACAGCACAGGAGATCGAAGGGCGACTCGGCGTATCGCATATTTGCATTGAAAGGGAAATTTTAAAGATTTGGCTATGAAAGGAAACTCGATCTTTGGATCCCTCGTCAGATTAAGGCATTAAATCTGGTGCGAAGCGTTGGCATCTACGGTTCTTATACGAAAGGCAACGAGATCTATCCATTCTTGAATAGACAAATCACTGGCGACGGAGAGTGGATAGTTTAGAAGAAAGTTAGGCGGAAGAGGTCGCGGGTGGGACAAGATGAAAGAGCCCAGACGACATCAAAGGCCGAAAATCACCAAAGAAAAGACTACGCTGTCAGCGTGGTGAGATTATATAAAGGAATTCCCTACTTTGAATTTTGACCAAACAACGAAACGACAAATTCAAGTGTGTACGTTCAACAACTCGCCAAAATAAGCAATGCGACTCGTGCAACCCGGCCAGAAGTGGCAGATCATAACGGTGCTGTCTCCCACCGTGAGCTCCCCACTTCTTTCGTCACTTCACCGCAAATTAATGGGTCCCGGTTGGGATGCGTCGACACAACCACCATGTCGCCCTGACCCTGCGCCTTCGGACCACCATTTATTTCGTCGTTCCATGCAAAACTCCTCAAATGATTAAAACTTTTAATGACGTTACTGATGTTAAATAGTGCTTAATTCAGTGTTTTAATAGCATAGATCAGAAATTGTAAGAACGTAGAATGATGACACTGTCTACACAATGGCAAAAAACACCTCATTGGAGAAAGTTATATTTTTCAGCGAGAATTCTGATTTTTCATTCCTACTTAAAATCTGCAATGATTTAGTTGCCATCGTAATAATTTAAATCAGGGGTAAATTCACTTTGCACATTGACCCTCAGCGCAGAATGTTCACCGAAGGCCAAAAAGGGCATTCTAGGAGACGTCAAATGCCAAACAATCAGGTCACCCTGCAACCCAACCAGTGAGTGACATTTCGAGACGAGCAGGTTTCGATGCCTCCCATGGTGTCTGATGTCGCCATTTCGTCACGCATCCATTGCGCTTCGTGCCCAACGAGGGGGCCTGTGAGTTCAGGGACACCTTTTCAATAATAAGTGACATCAAATGACAATATTTTTAGTGTAGTCGTCCCTTCTCCCCTTCACATCGGGTTTTCAGCGCAATGGAGCAGTCTTTGAGATGAGATTCCAAGCTCCATTGCAATTGCCGAATCGTCAGAATACGTTTTCTTTTGGAGGAGCCCGGAGAGCGCTACGCTCGAAATCAACGCATTTTGAGATTGTCGTTAAAAAAACGGCCACCTATAATGGTGGAGAGTACGAAGGTGCTTGTGGTTATCACCAAGGTGTCAGTCATTATTACTGAACTCTCTTTTCATTGGATCACAAAGGCGTCTTGATATGTTGACATTAACTGTCAAGTGCAAATTCACATGCTTCTAATAGTGGAATTGCCATTGTTCCCACGGAACATCAATTTTTTTCCCATGAATGACTGGGGGAATGTTTCACTTTTAGCACTCCTGGTCGTCGACGTGAGCACTGGCGGATGCAGGAGCGTCACTGCTGTGGAGCTGACACCTCACCAGTCATCGATGCCATCATCAGATGGCGACTGTTCGCTGAGGCATTTAAGAGCATTTTGCTCACATTTCGGGAAGAAGGGAAGCAACACTTGCCTCCGATTTCCCTTTAATTTGAACTAGGTGCTTGTTTACGGTGAATTGCGAGAGAAATTGTCAGTGACATTGTCATGACAATGACGTAGAATGAGTTCAGTAATTTTCTAGCACATATATATATATGTATATGTATATATATATATGTGTGTGTGTCTCCGTGTGCAGATGATAATAATAGACAGGTTTAATGAGTCTTTTGCCAAATATCAGGCAAGCGGACTGTCTCCCACTCACCAGATCGAACAGCGTTCAGGAAAGTTTGGCGTCTCCCCAGCAGGCGCGGAAGTGTTGACAACATAATACGGAGGGGGATGAATTCATTTAAGGGGAACTTGTTGTCCGTTTTTCGCGGTATCCTCGTCCACCCGTCGCCATATGGTCTTACGGACGGTGGAGGGGGAGGAGGAGGAGGAAGACAGAAGCTGACGTTTGCCTCTTTCATTCCTTCTCCTAAATTCATTTAGCTTTGATGTCTTGGCCTGAAAGATCTTAATTCTCTCAGGCGGGTGCTTTCCTTTAGCACAACTCCAATCCTCCCATTATTACTTTTTTCATATAATATTTTAAATTATCCTTGACCTTATAAACAATCGAAACGCTCTGCTTATCACTAATCAAACAAATCACTGGCCCCGGGCTCAGCGGATGGAAATGACGTCCCAATAAACCGCATTCAACGTGGAATTGAGAGAAATTGAGAGCTGTGAGCTGAAGAGCTCTGGAACACTAAAAAAGGGCCAGCGCTTGGCAGATGCTTTGATGTGGAGTTGTTGACGTTAAGACGAGGCTAACCATATAACAAAAGATGCTTATAAGACGAGGTTAAAGTCATGCTGAGCCCCCGAATCGAAACGCGGGGATTGAGACGCAGCCGTTCGAGCTCTCATTCACTTCAAAGCCCAAAAGAGGCACTGAACTTTGCCTCACGACCACCCGGAAACGCAGCTCTGCTGTAGGCGCGGCGTATGACGTAGAGGCGGACGGGTAGAGAAGGGAGGAGGAGGAGGGCGGACGGACGGAGAAAACACCTACTTTTCGTTGTCACGTAACCCCAATTTTGTACCCCTTTGTAGAATTATTTGGCCTAGTCCATTAGTAGACTGATCATTCTCGACTGAGGAAAGTGGTTGAGTGGAAGTGGGGAGAAGGCACTACGCAGACACCCACTTGAATTGCCTCAAATCGGGAAACAGGGTGTCTGTAAGACACAGGGGAGCGAAATCTTCCTCACCAGCACCCGATGGTGGAGTGTGGGCAACCTGGGAGAGAAGGGACCTCTTACCCGTTATCTGGCACATACCAGACGACAGGCTGGAGACACCGTCGTGGCAGTGTCTCAAAGTAAGCATTTGCTCTTCACTTTTTGTGATCATGAATCTTCTCCCCGTTTGGGACTAACCTACCATCGCCTACCTGCCAGATCTGATCAAGTTGTCACATCGAAATGGGCGTGAATAATTCAGCTGCACTTAAATCAAACAAGTAGAGAGACAAACCATCACGTAATGACTGCGGCAACCCATTTCGCGTGCAGGAGGTTCCCATATCACTTTACACGTCAACAAATAGACTGTCTTAAAAGTAATTATGGACACCACCGCCGGTCAGGGAAGAGTTTAGTAATTACAAGCGGAGATCTAAAGGCCACGAAGACTCAGTGAAATCCGCCACAGTTTTCTTCTTTTTTCGTACCTAAAATCATTCGGACGCGAGATCGGTCCAAGTAAAGCACTTCATCGGCTTCAGACGATCATCCGCGCTGACAGAGGGCCTGTCGACCGAGGGGAGAATGATGTCCGGGCCGCCATGATTACCTAAAAGTTGGCCAGAGGGTTTAGTCCGAAAGCGCGTGAACCGGGCCAAAACTGGATCCGATGCGCACTGGGTCTACTGTCCAACCTCCAGGCGTCCCTGCGTCCGACGGCTCAAAATAATTCCCTCCGCACACCTTGTCAACCCAGACTAACTCCTCCTGCTCACAAATACTTGTTTCCTCTGTCTATAACGGAAATGTCCGTGCTTTCCTACCAGTAGTTGAATTAGTCCGGATTTGGAGACGATAATGCTAGGGAAATGAGAAGGCACCTCCTCCTGCGTTAGAACAAAGCTGCCGATTTGCTTGTATTTACCACACTGCCCCACACGGAGGCGCTCGAGAGGCCACTCAGCTGGGCTTGAACAGAGGGAAAAGGGGCCGCTGGGACAGGGTGGAGGGTGGAAAAGGAGGAGTGTTGGGCGTTCGGGGAGTATACACTGGCAGTAGGAAGCTTGATAAGTAAAAATATCAAAGTGAAGTGCTTTGGTGATGCGTTCTCGTTCTCCCATCCTCACGTTCATTTAGTTCTTCAAATTTGTAAGGCACGAGAATTGGTGTATGATGGCGATTGCATGGAGCGAAGGTGATGTTTTTATAAAAGGAGAAGGCTTATGGAAGAGGCAGGGAAACCGCCCAGTGGTCATTCTCGCCCGACCATTGAGGGCTCCGTTCATGAAGTGCGCGCAGACAGGAGTACACGTGATCAAAATAATTACACAGGCGAGAGGGACTCCGTGCTGCCATCGTCCGACGTTCCTTTCTCCTAAGGCACTTATGGCCGAATGATGTGGCAGTAAAAGCAGCCTCCTCTGCTCATTTATCCACTTGGTTGTTTGTACTAAGGATTTATTGGTAGCCTAGGTGATTGTCATGGCGCCTGACGATTAGGTTATGTACATGCGGTCCATTTCTGTACACTTGCAACACACTAAACGGCATGGAGAACCTCGTCGGATGTGGGTGCAGAGAGGAGGTAAAGGAGGTTCGCCGATGATTGGCTGGAGTCACCACAAAAAGCTGCCAAACCAGGAGAAATGAAGGCTTGTGGTTGGTGCCGACTGACGTTCCAGATATCGTAGAGCAGTGACTTCATGTTGTCGTCAAACTGACGGCCCCAACTGAGGAAATCGGGTAGTTTCGTTCGTCGACAGATCGCATCGTTCATGGCCTTGGCCTGAGCATGGAGGGAGTCCCGTAGTTCCCCACTTACGATCAACGATGCCACGTGATCCCAGCCATTCCAAAGAGATGGAGAAACTTGACGTTGAGACTGTGGATTTGTTGCATGTCTACGTCCGTTAAGAGGTTCTAAAGCAATGGCAATTCACCATGTAAGCAGAGAGCCTAATGAGTTTCCCGAGAATAAACGCTGGATGCTAGCGCCAGACAGAATAGCGGAGGAAATTTGTAGGAGCTAAATTAAAAAGACTGGCGCCAACAAACTGATAAGATTCCAAACCATAAAAAATTGATCACAGGGGTTATCAATTCCCTCCATTGACTGGAATCCCCGGTCATTTCAACGTGGATTAGAGGTATATTAAGACTCATCTGAAACTCGATTGGGACCTGCTGATGCTTCTACACTCACCTCCGCTTCCGTTTAGGGAAATGCCAACTTAGCGTGTTTAGGGGCTAGTGAGAACTCTCCGGCTTCTGCTTCCCTTCCGATTGGGATGGGATGAAGAGTCTGTGTGGAATACTAGCGCGGGGTCTCGACGAAAACTCAATCAGTTGGGAGTGGAAAAGTGCTTTTGATTAAATGCCACGGGGTTCGTGTCGCGCAATTTAAAATAACCCCTTAATTACATAGCAAATGCGAATTCGTTTGAACCTACCGGAAAAAGGTGGGGGAAGATACCCCTAAGAGCCTAATTCGGAACAGCTTAAATATTCACATAATCCTTCCGACAATTGTCAAATGCCACGAAGTCGATCATTCGATTTACTCGTGAAATAGCCGTGAACAGTGGGGTCAAGGGATCTTGTAGATATTCCAAGACGTCTCGTAGGTGAGGCAAAGGTAGCCAAAATTATTCCTACGATAACGAGCGGAGGGGGCAAACAGTTCACTCCCCTGTCTTGTCAAAATAAGTCGAACTAAATGCCATACCCGCGGAGAGACATGGAGCCAAACCCGGACGCCAAGTGTCGAAAGAATTACTCAAAATTCGTCACCTTCGTTTATCACTTTGTCCTGTAAGTTACGGACATGGCCTTTTCGACTGTAAAAAACGAGCACCGGCGCGATGAAAAGACAGTAAAAAAGACGGTAAACAACTGAGTCTCTTGCCTTATCTTCTCACAACCAAAAATTAGAGATGAGTATTAACGAGTCTAGATTGTCTGAAAAAGTTGTGTCCTACAAGTGAGACGCCTTCAAATGGGCGGCTGAGATGGCTTAGTAAGCGATGATGGAGAAGGTCCAGCCCCGACTTGATCCCCCCTAAACCTCGGGTGGATTGTACCGGCTTTCGTCCGAGGTTATTATGAGGAAGAGACAAACCTGCATTAGCTCCGCCGGAGTGGGTGGTTCCGTGAGCTTGACGGCCATGTAAGCACCGAGGAGGAGGCTCTGTTCCGTCAGGAATTTTTTCAGCTCACAGACATAAGCATCTAGGTATTGGAGCATAGGATAGGCGGCGGTGGCATGGTTCTCCGCTAATTTGGCATTCAACCGCGAGAGACTAATGAAGACTCGATGTTGCGGCGCCACCTGGAAACCCACTGATAACGTCGGGGTGGCCGCTCTTAAGACACCATTTGCGCGAGGCGATGCGGATGAAGTTCCCCCCGACGAGGCCTCAAAGTCCTTTGGTGAACGTGGAGACGATCCACTGTCGTCTACGCCAACATTTCGCTGATTCTGAGACTGCGGAACTGGAGATGAAGGTGTTACATTGAGCTCTGGAGACTGTAGAAGCCCACAGGCCAGGATTATCGGGACACAATTTACCAAACGATTCTAAAAGACGGGAAATAATAGCTTGCATAAAACCCATTTTGACGAGAGTATAGAAAGACAAGTGGACTTAGGTTACCTTAAATATCCAACCAAGGAGGGTGGAGGAGACCTGCAGATCAATGGAGGACTCAGTGCCGAGGGGCTGAAAGAGACTGGAAGCAAAATCGGCGACGCGACGAAGGAGAAGGTCACTCCAGATGTTCGCGAGTGTCAAACGCCAATCCTCCGTCTCCTCATCTGCCGATATCGGGTCCAAATCCAGATGAAAACGCACTTGAGAGGGGTTTGAAACACTCCATCCCTCCAGGCTGTTCTCCAAGCCATTGTCAGGCGATTGAACCAGCGATCGCCTTAAATCCCCAAGATTTAATGACATTATTAAAATCTCCACTAAGTTTATTATATTCAAAACAATTTTTTAAGCAACGACCAGGGCCTTCGTGAACTAGTAATCGAGTTTGCTATTGGCCTACCGTAACCGGTATTGGTCGGTAAGTCATTTCACAATAGGAAAATAGTCCTCATTTCGGCGGGATGAACCGGCCAGACTAGCAATCCGGCATGAGGAATGTAGCGAAAGAAGCAAATGGGAACATGTAGGTCGTATGATCTAGCACAAACCTCCCTGCTTCGTCGAACCGATGGAGAGCATTTAAAAAAAAACTCCTGCGCTCTCGCGATACTCTGCGAAATCTCAGATTTCTTAGCGACCTCAGAGGTTTGTAGGCAATATGCGTGATGTACAAACCCTGCAGTTTGGATTTTCTATGACCATTTACTCGCATAATTTGTAAATACCTCAAAGAGAGCCCACATTCAATATGTTATTTTATCCTATAAGAGGTTATGGATTAAATGTAAAGGGAATTTCAGCCACAGAATTCGTCTATCACAAAGGTCTGCGAGTAAAAAAGGAATTTCACCTTCACCACTAGGCGGAGTGGGTAACTCCAGAGGGAGGTGAGGATTAACTAACCTTCCGCAGGCGGTAGAAAGGGCTGCCGCAAATCGGATAGCGCAGAGCCGGAAATTTTGTTCTAAAATGTAAAGGTAAAAATGAAATACTCGGAGTTTTGCTTAGTCCTCTCCTCCACACGGCATATGAAATGTGAAACTTGTGATACCGAAGTCTCACACAAAACATTTCAACCTTTCGGTGATTGAAACAGTCCCTTAGATACCCTGAAGGTGATAGTGAGCGTTTTGATTGAAAAAAATATATGGGGAGAATAGGAATCTAGGAAAAAGAATTATGTAAATAAGGGATTCAATAGTGTAACTCTTGTAAATGCTCATCGGTGACCGTAGGAGCAAGGCAGATGTGAAACTGGTTGATAAGCTACAATTGACTGAAAAAGGGAGGCCAGAGGGCTGTGCGCCGGCATAGGCGGACACATGTTTTGGCCACAGAGTGGAAAGAAAAATCCCATAACGTGGGTCAGGATCAGGGAGAAGCCATATTTGATGTTCCAACTCAGGGGGCTGACAGATTATTTCCCCGGGTCTCACTTTAGGCGACCGTGGAGGCCGTTAACCAGCGTACACGTTCAAATGGGAGCATCAGAAGACGTTATTCTTACGTAAACAGATTCTAAAATGGAATTTTTTGGTTGAAAATTGAAATGCCTGCCAAGCGATAAGATGTTCCCCGTTTAGTCTCAGAATTGCTTTAACTAAAAGTGGTGCGCCAACTTCGCCCTTCGAGCAAGCCCCACTGCCTCTTGACAAGGAAGTTCCGGCACTCAATCCTAATACGCCTTCTCAAGATAAGAGCTCGTAACGTAAAGTCAAATCTTCCCTTATATCTTTTAAGGCATTAAACTTTACCCCAATCCATTTAGTGAGTAACCAATTATTTACAAGTCGGTCGCAAAAACACAAGATACAGAAAATGGATGTTTGAGACCTAAAGATGCCAGACGAAAGTGACGACATAATTGCTTGAGGAAAACAAATTAATAGCATGGACCTTCAAATGCTAAAATCCAGCATCTATTTAAGGCGAAAGAAAGGTAAAGAACCTAGGTACATTTAAAAAGGAAACAAGTATCTCCTCCCTGCTCCCTTTTCCGAGCATCATAACATGAAGTGAAGGAAGCCCGACAGCCGCGCACCTTCAAAGGTGACAAGTTCTGTAGGTACATGCCTCCTGCCTCTATCTCTGTGGCAGGCATCCATTCAGA
The DNA here is from genome assembly GCA_017562135.1 of Dipylidium caninum. Lineage (NCBI taxonomy): Eukaryota > Metazoa > Platyhelminthes > Cestoda > Cyclophyllidea > Dipylidiidae > Dipylidium > Dipylidium caninum. Next base: position 122,986 of record QEYB01001189.1, read on the forward strand.
CATGCTGGGTTTCGTGACGGTTGAGTCAAAATTGCCCTGAGTGGTATCCGAGCAGCAACTTCCGAAATTAGGCGCAGAAGAGGCGACCGATGGTGAGGTAGTGGAACCCGAGGAGGCCCCAGAATGACTTTCTGCCAGCGGCAGACCAGTATAGGCATCAAGGGAGGCGGGGTCGCGCCTTTCGTGAGCTTGCGAATTATGGAACAGTGAGTGCTCCGAGTTGAATGAGTCCAAAATGAGCATGTCACTGCTTTGCAAGTGGGTGGTTTGATACGCTGAGTGTGGTTGGAGCCAGGTAGAGTTGGAGATCGGAAGGGAGAAGTTGTCGCCGACTTGGTGACTCCACGTGGAGCCCTTGTGGCGCGCGTTCTCATCGGCTAGGGGGTTTGTGAGCACGACGCAGTCGCCTAAAACACAGTAGATAAATAATTTGAAATGGGCAACCCGAAAGCCCGGTCATGTTTTATTAATAAATCAAGTCCCCCTATATGATGGGAGCTTCGCCGTACAGAGGAAAATAACCCGCAGGACTATTATAGCCGGTTGCCATGCAAATCGCTCGTGTGAGGCCTTATAGCGACTCATAGGAGAACGGAACTCCAAAATACATCAATTCTTAACACCAATTCCGAGTCCAGGCTCTGTAAAGAGCTCAATTATTTGTGGTTTGCGGGTCGCAACTCAGTCGTGATTTCGAGGCTCAACGGCAACCCCTTTATCCGTTGTTGTTGGCGACGAGGTTCAACTCCACTCTTCCATGAGGCCTCCCAGCCCCTCCTCTTCGCGTGGAAAACAGTTCTCTCAGTGGAGGTTCTTGGGCTACAAACTACATCAGGTGAACTCTAAGACGTCCAAAAGCGCAGGCGCAACACTTCACATGGCCGATGGGCGGTGGTGCTGGCTCAGTTCTGTGCCCGAGTCCGAAGTGCACTCGAGAAAGACAACGCTGTGACGAAAAATTGAATAATCGAAAATCGATAACGCGGTTTAGTAGAGAAAATGGCGACTGTCCTCCTCCTAACGCCCGCCGCCTCAGTTGGCCGTGCACTTGCGAGTGCGTCGGCCGCCTCACCCTCACTCTCACGCCATCACCACCGCCACCACCGCCTTTTTCCGGCCTGTCACTCAAGGCAAATCGGTTGTCAATAAAATCGACAGAATCTATTTCAATTTCGACCGACTGGGAAGAGGGGTCACCAAAAAACCGGTACATGAAAATTTAATCGGCAAAAGACTGTCCAATCCACCAGGCTGTCATCAATTTGAGGCTCTGCTTGCACCAACCCGACCAAATGTTGTAAACCAGGAAACACGTGGTTTAATCACCACAGAAGTGTGAATAGAGGACCACACCCTCCCTCCGATCCCACTTACACATGGCGGAGCACCATATTCTGTTCTGCCGAATATAAGAAAGCAAGTAGATGTACGAACATAACAATCAGTTCATTGTACTGACGTACGGGAAAAAGTCTCCATCCGGTAATGACCAACTTTCACGTCTGTCCCCTGTTCCTTGCCACCATAGTATTACACTCCACAAGACTTCACAGAACTCCGGATTACAATTATTTTAAACTGGCTCAGGTCGGGCGAGATGTCAGCTAAAACTCTTAACCAGAATACGAGGATAGGACATGACAGACAGGTGAAGCCGTTGCAGTAAACGCAAATTAAGCCAACTAGCGAAGGGTTGATGAAGGTTGGGCTTATCAGTTAGTTTGTGCACCTTTTTACCTAAGCACCTTTATTTACACACCGGCTCTCACCAAGTGCACGTAGAGAGTCGACCTTGCGTTTCGGTTGCGTGGACGTAGGGTTACAGCCGTCTGTTACCAGGCGTGGGAGCAGAATACTGGGAAAGTGGCACGCAGCCCTTTCTAAGAGAGTTATTAGGTTCCACCCTAGGTGAAAAGAGGCACATAAATGTGGAAAGCCTCTTCTATGAATAGACTTATCCAGCTGTTTTGAAGGCCGCCCAGCACACCCTCATGGTCGGGCTGCGCGGTATCACGCAATCGGCGCATAGCCATCTGACCAGGCGTAATTCAGCGAAATACGGTCAACCTACTGGGAGTTCGATATTGAGGACTCGATAGTTCCGTCTTGATCGGGAATCCGCCGGACGCAGTATTCACCTCTCTACTTAGCGCTCCCGAAACGCCCCGTCCATTCTCCTCGTACACAGTGCCACTGTTCTGCGATGATGCCGGCGTCGGCGGTAGTGGATGCGAAGCGGTCAAGGACTGAGAGACGACATAAGCTGCATCTGGCGTGTAGGTCTCAAAGGCTCTGCTTCCTTTTATCAACTGACTACCGCCCATTTGGTGCGGCGCGTCGGAGTACCGTGGATAGGCCAGACCGTAGGGGTCGCGGTGGCTGCTATCCACAGGACTGGAGTTCTGTTGTAGACGCAACATCTTCGAGACCTCGGAACGGGATACGTGATGTTCATGGACTTGAGCAGCTGCTGGATACTTGTCCAACCAACGTGGCTTCGTTCCATCCTCTGAAATAAAATACACATCGCTTAATTGGTAAAGAATTTTACACAATAGACTTACAAACCTACGTTTCCCAAGTGCTCACGGTCTTGGTAATCCACATAACTAGATTAAATTCGCTTGAATTTTGTCTTACTCAAATATCCCGTACTACTGCCAACAACTGTTTGACAGTTTCTAGCCAACGAGGGTGTGTCTGCGTAATTAAAACGTGATGCGTCTGTGTTGCGTGTGGGATGACTTTAACATGATCGTCACCGACGCCCCCCGGCACGGGTGAATGAAGCGAAAAAGAGTGATTGTGCGCAATCAGACGTCAACCCTCAATCCTGCCTATTTAAGTTTAAGATCAAATGGCTCATGTTCAACTTCCACAGGTCAAAGGAAACTTGAGAGGAAACTTATTAAATTTTAGTGCACAGTTTCGGCACTACGAGGTGGCCCCCAGACATCATCTTAACAGGGTACTCTGCTTCCAGGTCTCTTCGCGGCTACAGAGGGCCGACTGTGTATTCTCTAAAGATTTCCACGATGGCACAAGGCAAGACAGTTTATGGGGGACAGCAAAACCCAGCCCCTATCAAAGCGCCAAAATCCGCTTTAGTTTAAAACTATCTTACACGAATTCGTAGTCTGAATGCGTTGGACCAACACACATATTTTGTGGTTCCACATGGAGCCGATGGTTCTATGAAGGTAGGGTTTGGTGCCTCCCATTATGACTAACTGATCAGTGTCGCAAGCGGATTAGAGGCCTCGAGTGAGAAATCAACATACCCGCTACTTTACCTTTGTATACAACATCGATGGTTTCAAGTGTGGGAACTTTTATTATGGACTGAAGACATGGAGGATAAAGAGGAAAAGTAAATGGAGGACGAGGCGACGAGAGGCCCAAATTCAATTGGCGCAATATGGAGTTCCACGGATAAATCACAACCTGGTCTTGTTCAAGCGAGAGGATGAAAATAACAGAAGAGGCAGGAGCACTTCAGAGCATGTTACCCTCCCTGTGTAAGAGTCCTAGAGGGACGCGAAAGCGCTCTGTATCCATCAGGTAAGCCCCGAGGGCAATCAAACTAGCAGGTGCGAGACGCTGCCGAAGTCGACTGCACTCCAGATCCACACAACCCAGTCCAATCGTCCAAAAAAAGGACTTGTTAAGGCGCTATTTCCACGTATGGCGCTCGGATATGGCTAATCTATATGTTGGATCGTAAGGAATTAGAAGAAGGAAGGTTTCTTCTCCTCACAATACTCAAAAACCCGAAAGTGGAGCTGATTTTTACGTCCTGGTGTTAAACCTAATCGGACCGGATTTCGTCTTTGACTATGCTTGAATTGAGGTTTGCATAATTTCCACATTTTTTGGCTTCTTCCCCATATGCCCGTAGAAAGCTGAGATTTGTAGTGCAAATCCTGTTACCAGCGCTATCACGAGTGCCTGTGCACAAAAGTCCTCCTCCGAGAGTGATATCGCTACAAGAACCTCACCATCAAGCGCCAAGTCAAAAGTAGGCTTTTCTTGAGAGTTCTTAATGGCCCACTGGTCTACGAAACAGCGGCCACAAATCCGTGGATGAGCGACAGTTTCGGAAGCTCGATTGGCGTTGGTGTCCTAACTACAAGCAGTCGGTAACCTCGATGGACAGACAAGGCCCACTGGGAGGGACCCAACTCCACACCAAAAAGGGGAAGACACTCAGTAAAATTATCAAACTCTGAAACACGAGATAGCAACCTTCCATAAATAGCGGACAGTATCGGAGTACTGGTCTTGACTTTTCCTCTTATTCTATCAAACACGTCAAAACAAAGAACAGTGAATTGGCAGAGCTCAAACTAAAGCTAAGGTCTCTTAACATCGTAAAAGCTGCGAAACTCAAGAATAACTTATTACCTCTGACCTACTGCAATTTTTGCCTCAGAGTCCACTTCACAACGGCTTGGGCTTCGCTAAGAGGAGAAGTCCGGATACTCTAGTCAAATAATTTGGGACTACTCCATGTAAACCATCGGTTCCAAGGTTTTAATCTCTTCTGTTCACTGCAAATGTGCTAAGGCTTGGCCGTGCATTTACGGATGTAGCTCCAGACTGTTTGCTCATTGCCGTGGCTAAATTCACATCACCTCTTTGAAACGGTGGTAAGTTCGTGAGGATGGCCGAGCAGTGGCCTCTTTTAAAGCTCGTTAATGCTATTATTGCTACTGAACATCCCTTTACCAAAAGCTCGAAAAGACACTTGAGTATGCTCCGGCAACAGACAAGAGAGAACAGGAGACTCACTTTTTCGAACCTGGATGAGATCGGGTCGCATGCCAATGAGGAAGCACCGTTTGAGACGACAAGCTGGACACTCGCGTCTAGTCGAGGGTGATACTACGTGTTCCCCGGACTTGGAGGTGCATGTAAGATCCTGAAAACCGACAGGCATGTTGAGCTTCACGCTCGCCCCAATTGACTGGGGGAAACAAAAGAAAAAAATCCTCACCGGCAAGCTCACGCACTAAGAAGAGGGATGAAAATACTTAAAGGCCGGTTACGCACTACAGACGCGTGTCTTTTAGCAAAAATTTCTGTTGAGGATGAAAAGTAAAGAGAGGAAAAAAGGTGAGAGAAGGCACGACCGAATATTATGAGCCTTTTAAGCGAGAGATACACGAAAACTTGGAAAACAGTGCCCTATGCGAGAAGCCCAGATCTGTGGGAAATTTACGCGAGCCAGAGCGCGTCACAGACACACTTGAACACAACTGACACAGGCTTGTCAATGGGGTAGGAGGGTAAATTTCCGAACATCAAAATTAGGTAACCTAAAAACAGCCGCGCTTTCAACAAATAACACCGAACTCCCATTCTCCCGGTGGGAGGTGTCTTACTGTTCCCTTCCACTTCCCATGAATGATAGACGATAAGAACCACACATGACATCTTGTTGAGTTGCCAAAATCCCGAGCGACTCCGCGAGCAGTAGAGATTGCCGGAACGCGACATCATCATAAACAGTCCACACACTGTGGTGTGGATCCTTAAAAAAATTACTTCATGTGTGGCGCAGACACCATCATGAGTCAAGACTCCTGGAAGCATTAATCACCGACTCTGGGTGAGATACCAGCACAAACACATTTTCACAGCAGCGCTCCGCTGCACAAGACAGCCTGGCACAGCACCACTAAGTCATAACTCATCCTTTCATATAACGCTCGTAAAATTTGGCATTATTAATGGCTAAATGAGTTTGGAGATCCGGTTAATCGCAGTTTGGTCCTCTTATTAGTCAAATCAGCGCATGGATCCGAGCACCCACCGTGGTGAACTAGGCAACACCTACGGATAACACGCCCACCTTCGTTCACTGGGAGGCGGCGACGCCAAGTCAGGAAGCACGCGCGCATGGGTCCTCTACTCTCGCGAGCGTCGGGTGCTGTCAAAGAGACCCCAACGCCACGGCATCCATGCTCGTGAGTGGGTGGAGACACCGGGTACCCAGTTTGGCTCTTTGATGCTCCATCACAGCACTAAGCTGTACTAAACTATAATTTGATTTAATTCTCGTACGACTCAACTCTAACCATCAACTACGACGACGTGATCTCAGATAAGCACATCAATTACCGTAGTATGAAATATTTTACGAGGAAATTCCGTCAGTTATTAGAAATCCAGCCGCTCTATGATAACGAAATCGGCTTTTTGTGGTCCTCGTTGGGTTTTGAGAAGCCCGGGTCCTGATTTCAAAAATGCCCACCCGGTTAATTAGGAAAAACCTAAAGACTTGGCCTCCTACTCTATGTTCCAAGGCAGACTTTGCACATGCCTTACTACGTAGGATTTCGAGAGGACGACGAACATTCACTCGTTGGATCAGTGTGCTACCCCGCAGTCAAAACAGTCATGACAATCGCCTTAAAAAAGCCACACAACGGTAAAGTGTGCAACGGGACTTAAGGGAGACAATAAAAGGAGGAAGGAGCCAGCCAAACGCGAAGAAGGACACCCAAAGAGCAGAGATGGGGCAAGCAGAAGCCATACGCATGGAGAACTTACACTCAGACCCTGTTTCAGGGCCTGGAAGTAGACGTCCGTGGTGCTTTCATCGTTGTAGCTGCTCTGCAGAGCGACACTTATCGACAGCAGAGCCTTGGTTTGATTAGTGGAGAGAGGATGGGAATAAGAAAGCCAGCTTTCTGGCATGCAACCACACACACATACACAAGCACATGGCCATCCCAAGCGCCTGTTGCTGGGCAAGTGGAATGCGCACATTCTTGAAATATTACCTGCTACCTGGAGGTGATTGCGATTGAAATTGTTAATTTAATGCATAAACTGCTGGCCTGCTGGGTCATATGCTGCCTGGAATCGCATCCGGTGGACGGAACAGAAACCACATTTATTACTCCCATACCAGGATAACCACAAGGACCTTTTGTTATTTCTTTTCTCCCTCCACGACAGATAACAGTTTGTTTGTGGTTAGATAGGGATTTGTTTGGCATTTGTGTCGAATTGAGGGCGTCCGAGGCTTAAAATCAGTGTCAATGAAAGTTAACATTGACCGAACATGGAATCACCTTTGTTGATATTTCCCACTTCTGTCATTTTGCAAACAATACTCACTGGTACCCAGGTAATTCACTACAGCTTCTCAGGCGACTCGAAGGGTGGTTAAGCTGCTTGGCCACACAGGATCACTGGAATGTTGCCGTATCCCACAAGTGGCCACACATATTCACAAGACATACCTCAGCTTTCATCATACACGATTGTGCTACACATCATACCTTTATCAACAGAGGCACCAAATACTGATTATTGCCGAAACGCTAGTCTTCCTACGTTTAGGAATGAAATTACACGGACGCCGTGTTATCTTTTACGGTCGAAATGCCCTTTTGAATAAGGTGTCCTCCCGCAGGAATTCATGAACTACACCTAAGTCCATCGCCATCAACAGCTAACAGTTCAACATAACCACCTAGATAATGTCTTAGAGGACTTCGTATGTGTTTCCTTCTAGTTGCCTTGGATATACCTTCACGCCGTTTCGCGCGCCATCTGTGCCTCAACCCATGGAAAAGCGTAGGCTTTGATGTTTTCCGAGCCACCAGAAACGGAATTCTTACCCCGGCACATCTATTCATAAGCTACGCGCTGAAATTTGCGCTCAGTGTTGTCTTAGAGTGACGTTGGTACGAACGAGCGTAAGCGATCATATTCCCGAACTACTGTTTGAACTTAGTAACGACCACCGGCATCAGCTCCCATAAAGGAAATCTTGCCTTTAAACGAAAATAAGGGGATTTTGAACAAGATGTTGGAAGAGAAGACTCAGTTGTTGATCAACTATGGCACCCATTAAGTGTCCGCTACTCGACGCTCATACTTTAGCCGCAAATGATTTTGGGTGTGACTGTTGGCTGGCAAAAAAGACGAAAGTAGCAAGTGTAACTGTGCGTTTTCCTTCTGCAGGCAAAGCTTTCCTCGTCTCGAAAAAGCGAACAAAAATATTGCATAGGGAAGAAATCGGACACTAGCAATGGAAACGGGTGGGTTTGGAGCCGAGTGTGTATTCCGAGAGGTACGAGAGGTGGAAATGAAATTGAACTAGTCGCCTTAATGTCACCCTTGGTAAGTGCAGGGAGTCAGAATTGCGCATTATTAACTGAAGCTCTTTTCCTCCACGAAGTCGCTCTACTTTATCCAACTTACAGAAAATTGTGGCACACATATCCTAATTCGAGCTACGGAATTCAGAGGAAAACGGTAATTAGACAAAACGGAACATAGGAGCACCTCGACGGCCAGAGAATTCTAAGCACATTCCTACTGAGCTTTAATTATTCTATCAAATAATGCACCAATGGTCCACTTTGTTAAAATGACCTGGACAGCTCTGGTTTAAGGGAGGATGACCAAGCAAACCCACGGCGCCGATTTCTGCCTGCAAGTCTAATTCCACTAAGAATTCGCACATAAACATGGCTAAATGACTGAGCGACGGTTACCAGCTGCGAGTGTTTTGGACACACGGACGGATTATCCACGTTACCAAGCTTTAATAATAGAAAGTTGAGGAAGTGACTGTAGTGTTTAAATCATCTGATGGTTTAGCTCAAAACGGCCCAAACCAGACTCGGTCGGCAATTAGTTATTGTACCAACTGTGACTGCATGGAAAGGACTGACACCCACCTTATGAGCGTTCCTCCGGAAGAAGGCCTTGCACGACTCACAGGTAAGTTGGCCAAAATTGTGATTTACTGCCCGATCGCCACACACACGACACCTCTTGGTGGCGGAAGCAGCCGCGGCTGTTCCATTAACCACCTCCGTTCGCCCTCCAGAGTCCGCGGGCGAGCCGTTGCCATTAGTCGTCCTACAACTCTCCTCCCCCTCCTCTCGAAGACCTCTAAAACCTTTTGCGCCGCTTGCCGTGGCGATGGCGGTCGACCCGCCACGTTTGCAGCCCACTGGAAGTATTTGATTGCGCCGAGGCTTTGGGTAGGGCGAGGATTGACGAGGCTGGGGAAAGTACGCGATAGTGGATTGAGACTCCCACGAACTTTGATGGTGACGATGTTGATGTTGAGAGAGTGGAATAGCCTGCGAAGCATGTGGTGGGACCAACCAGGGGTCAGGAGCGCTGTGGATTTGTTGCAGATGGTCCGAGGAGGATGGCGACGGAAAGCGCAGATTGGAAACGGAAGCAGCAGTAGCACTTGCGGTCCGATAGGCAGCCGGGGCGGCGGAAGACGAGGAGGAGGACTCGGGAGACATTGCTGTTGAAACAGGTGGCGCATTGACAAGTTGCAGAACGGTAGCGGGTTTCACTTCACTTTCGTACATTGGTGGGTCCGAGGTTCAGGCGCTGGTGGAGGTCCAGCACTTCAGTGGTCTCTGCCAGGTCGGAAAAAATCAACCATCATAAACCAGCAGTTAGACCGAGAAGAACTCGGGAGCTGAACGTAAAGATCCCTCTGTCTGGCGACCAACCGCGTCATGGCAGCAGCCCCAAGTTACTCGTATGCCAGTGAAATACATTAAACTGACTTTAAAACAAATCTACCTCTTGATGACTAAGATGTGCTATTATAAATAGAGGGAGGGGCAAACACTCGCGGAAAGGAGGGGATTTTATAAACAATTCCCGCGGAAGGAATAATGTCAAGGTTTTGTGTGATTTTATATTTTTACACAGGTGCTTTGTCAGACCGGAACTCTGAGTGAAGACAACGGTATTGCACTTTGTTTCCATATTGTGATAATCAGGGAGAACTTGGCGTATTTTTTTACTGCTGGCCACAGAATAAAAAAGTCACCTTTTCTTCACTCTCCCCGTCTCACGGTTGATGTTTTTCTTTTGCAGTTCAGTACCAATCTTAAGTCTTTGTGCAAATTTTTCAAGAAAAAGTTATACACATCTGGGAGCCCTGGTGTTAACACCAGGGTTATGAACAGAGAGGATTACGTGTGAAAGGAAGTTGACTTACACCTTATTAAGTAATATAGTTAAAGGGACTCGACGTACGCGGAAAGGAAGTCGGAATCAACTAAATTCAGCCATCTCATAACCCCGAGTCAGTGTGATCTGGCGAGTTGTGTGCATGCGTGTGCCACTATCCACACTTCCTCACCGATAGGCCGCGAGATGGCACGGTATCGCAGTATTGGCTAAGCAGGCGTGTGTGTGCGCCACAGAGAGGAAATCTGAAACCACCATCTGATCAAAAACACACCCACACGGCTATTCACACCCTCTGGCGCCACGCGGGTGTGTGCATGCAGAAAGGCTTACCTTTCCCACGTCTCTTTCCTCTATGCCTTGCCTTTTCATCATATCCATCGGGCCTTATCCTAGTGCCGCTTTTTTTCCCTAATCTCTTCCCCACAAGCGGGTGATTGACTGATCGAGGTGAAGAGAAAGAACAGGCTCCTCTACCTCTGCCTCTACGACAGGTAGACCCACTTTCTTACTCATTCCAGAAATGTTTTCGAAGATTGGTGAGCTTTAGGCACCACCAGAAAATAAGTCACCGTGTAAGCAAGATATGTATCGAATAATGTCATCTTTATAAGGCTGGTAGATCTAATCGAATTTAGGAAATTTCTTTGCCTTCGCATTAGAAGAAAGAATCGACAAGAACACTAGAGTCTCCGTAACATTACATTCGACGAATACCACAATCTAATAGCTGTAAATGGGATGAAGAACTCTGGAAATTTTGGCGCCTTGACTTTTTGGTGTATTCCGGGCGCAGAAGTTATATCACTGACCCAGCGGGTCAGATGAAAGCAGAAGCAATAAACTGCTCAGGCTTTATCTAAAAATACCCACTAAATTATACTGTAACTTCTGGTAAGTAACGATGAGGAGGAACCGCAGTCCAATTCCCTAGCTGGGTTACTAGCAAATGAGAGCATTCCTTCTCTCTGTTAGGAAATACCTTGACCGCTGAATTTGTATAAGAAGTGTTTCATGAATGAATTAAAGACAAAATCTTTCCTGAAAAATATTGTTGGTGAACAGTGCTTTGGATGGTGAAACATTCCACCGCAGACAAGGCAAGTTTTCATGAATTTAGAGGGCAGAGTTGACGATTTCGCCTGACTGTGGATACTCCGCGTACACGCGAGAGGATGGTTCCAAGTTATTGCGTTTGTTGAAACGCTTCCATTGTGCTCAGGAACGTCCTGCTCATCTGTTGAACTTTAGCCTGGGTGGCGCCACACAGTAGAACGCATATTCTGAACTAGGCCTCGCTTGAGGTCGCTTTCGTAATCAGAAGAAAGTGAAAAGGCCCACCACACCCCCACTTGCGATCCGCACTGTTCCCAGAGGATGCACTTAGCACCCGAAATATCTGCCAACAGTGGCAGCAGTAGCCCCCCTCCTCCCAATGTAATTCCCAATCCTCGACACTAAGTTCGGCGCTCCGTTTAGCCAAAGCTGCGGGCTAATAGGCGGTGACTGGGCGGTTTGAAAAAATTATTCTTCTGTCTGCTTAATTTCCTCAGACACATACAATCTGGGCTAAAAACGCCCACGAGGGGCTAGTAGATCTCACCCGCGTCGCCTCAACGAGACTCTTCCAGCCTCGTCTCCGTCTCCAAATGGGACCAGACAGGGTCAGTGGCAGTGCAAATCGATTCGGAGTCGGACGGGTTTCGACGATCCCCGCCGTCAGACGTCAGTGGCGTGTGGGTGGCGGCTCGATGGGAAAATTTTCAGACATCGGTGGCGAGTGTTGTATGTGTGCGCATTACTGGGACTATGAGGCCGTGTTTTTCTTAAAATAACATTAAATCCAGCGCGCACACACGCAGGAGCCCACGTCCAAGAAGAAGCGACAATGTACGTGGGTAATGTCTTCTTCCGCCCACCCACTTCCCCAAGTCCTTTCTCCCCCTCACCCCCGCCTATATCTCCCCGCAAAAGAATGTATGTTCCTTGGACATGGTTTATGATTTTTTTGCAAAGTTATTAATTTTAAACTGACAAACGGCCATGAAATATCAGAATTACTACTCCTACCATTACCACTATTATCGCTACTAGTAAAGGGCCGTGGTAATAGTCTCGATTTGTCATCGACAAAATTGATGAGTGTCGGGGTTAAAAGAGGCCCGCGGCCTTTCAAACTCTTTAAATACACCATTTACTGGTACTAGGCGAAATATGGAATTCTAATATCAGAAAGAGGGAATAAGAGAGAAGAGGAAGAGGGGAGAAGGTAAGAATTCGAATAAATCTCCCTTCGCAGTCAAGGCCTGTGCAGAATGCAAAAGTACGCTCCCTCAGCTCGAGTGATGTGACATTTTGCGCGGATTTGACGCCAAATGCAAACTGGTGTTTAGGGTTCCGCCCTGATTCAGTTGTTGGAATACGTCTATCACCAGCTGGACCTTCACTTTTGTCAACAATCCATTGAGCATCCGCATAAGACTCCTCTGCGGTCATTACATGGGCGCAGAAGAGCATGGTCACACGCTAAAAACCCACAATGACGACTAAGATACACCGTGCACCTTAGAAGATCAACTTTTCAGTAGACCTTCTAGACGATAATATCCTAAGCGATTATGTTTACTGTCTGGAAGTTAACGAGGTTGACCATAACAACGCGGGGCAGAAGACCTCACTGATCAACTTGTAAGAAAGGCTCTCTCAGCCCAAAGCGGCCCTCTGTTTGAACCCGGTAGAAGGGCAAATGGTCCATTAAAAGCCACATCATGCTGGATTATTTTAGGTAACCGCAATCGCACTACGCAAGCAACCCCATGAGATAAATGGGGTTTACCTTAAAACTCCGATTCCTTACTGTGTTAGTAGGAGACAGCGGGTACACGTCATTGGAAATTTAGGAGGGTTTGCCCTCCTCATCCACCACCCTCGCTCTTGGTACCTCCATTCTCCCCATCTTTGTGACATGGTAATTGTTAATTTGCTAACAGTTAACTGGGGATAGAAGATCCTTTGCGATAGAGAAAGTGCACAAAGAATCCGATCCAACAAGAGGGCAACATGTCTGCGCATCGTGTTTGTCGTTGGGGTGGAGGGGCAAAAGTGGAGGAAGATCTTTGTGGGTCCCCAATCCCCACCCCGATGAAAATAATCCCTGCTACCGTTGTATGGATAGGTTTCAATAAATCACACGCGCCCACGTGCAGGCACACGCACACACTTTTTGACACCAGCAGTGTACCTCCCTTTCCCCTTTCTTAGGTTGGGGGTGGCGGTGTGGGAGCAGGGGAGGCGAAGGGGGATGAGAAAAAGGGTCCGACTATTTGATGATAGTGATAATTTCATTAGTTCTCTGCGTCTGTGGTTTTTCTTTTCTTACTTCCCTACCTCTGATCTCATACCGTTCACCGCCAGTAGCGAGGTTCTTAGACGAAAAAATGCTGCTTTTCTTTTAATCTTATGCTAGTCTTCTTGCCGTTAAGATCGAGAATCAAATGGAACAGTTAACTTACGACAATTTCTAACCAAGGGGAGTCGTGATTTCTTCTTCAGGTAACGTTACAGAATATGGGAAAAGGACAAATGGGCATCCGGTCAGTCACGACGGCATGGACCAATATGACGGGGAGATTGTTCGTTAACTTCAGGAAATGACTCCGATTTCCTCGAACTAAATTTCCGTAGTGGGTGGGATCGCGGTCTGTTAAAGTTGCGTTACCCTCGCGGGCTAATAAACTAGAGCCTCTAGAAGGCCCTATTCTTTAAGATGGACCTAATCGTGCCTCGTGGTTGACACCGTTGCATCTGTGCCATGGAGGAACGAGATACAGCATAACCAGCCAGAGTGTGCAAAAAAAAGAGCGCGACACGACCACGTGAGGCCCCCCAAAAATGAAATTAACATCCCTAAGTGATTACCAACACACAATGTGCCTAAAGGGTGGAGCACGTAAGCTTGTTTTAGGAAGGCTCAATTGTCGTCTCACTGCATATTTCCGATCAAGGGTTCTGAGGTAGTAAAGTGCAGTGGGCACCGTCCGTTGTAGCAACGGTTCCTGATGTGAAACTTGTAACAAAATCCGAAATCTGCTCATATAATCAGTAGGTATCAACTTCATGACCGCCGCGAATTGTGAACTCAACAAACTGTAAGAAATCCATAGAGACACACCGTCTGATTTTTCTTAGATTCAAATGACTTGACGCGACCTTGAACAAGCCTATTGGGAGCCGACTTCGCTTTCGGAGCCGCCAATCTGGGTGATAAATTGATTGGTCTGACTCATCGCACCTTACGACAACTACCAAAGGTGAACATTTGGACCTTTACATGTCCCAAGGCAAGGGAAAAAATGACGACGAATGAAAATTCTCGTCACAATTCTCCCCCCAGTTGCAATTTGACCTGTGAGGGGAAGAAGGAGCGGCAATTGTCTCCGATGTTAAGTAAAAATATGCGGGAAGGTGTTCACCTACGAAACGCGCCAAGCTCGAGGCACTTACTTTGATGTGTTAAATTGGATCAAGAACGCTCTGTCATCCCCAATGTTACGACGCTCGGCGCATGACATACAGGCCTTGAATGTGGCCTAGTCGACGGAAAATTACGATGGGGTAGCGACTGAGAAGTGCCCGCTGGGATACCAGAGTTAACAAAAATTTTCCCGTAAAGTCGTTGCCTCGATTAGGGTGTGATCAGGTAAAATGTCGGAGGAATCCAACGCCCGTCTCCGTGCACTTTTAGAAGTACCAGTACCACTCCCAGTTGAAGCTGTTGGTAGCCGAAGTAGTCGTGTCGAGAGGCTTCACGCGAGATAGACTCCAGAAATAGCGGGAGATTTGGTCAACACAAAATGACTGATTTGCAATGTATAACGAGGAACAAAAACTTATTTTACGACGTCGAGTGTGAGAGAACCCAAGCGAAGAGGGTTGGGTGGGGGGATTTAGTTAAAAAATGATAGGGACCTTTAAGATTTGACCCTCAAGTTTAGTTATTGCAAGATATGCTGAGAGCAACGTTAATCACAAATCACAATGACAGTGTAGAAGAGTTTCACTACGTAAAACCTCCCTAAACTCACACGTTACTGAAGTTGTGCATTCGCATGAGAACCGGAGGGCAGGTTACTTTTGATAACTTAACCCGCATCGAGGGAGGTCTGGAGTCGACGGAACTCAGCTGCAATGACAGAATTTATTCAGGCTTCTACAGCATGTTCACCGGCGTTAGGTAGGTCGTTCATTTACCCAGCAGGAACATTCCCCATTGGCGGGAAAATTCAGGGAGAAATCGGTAAGTCCTTAGCTTTCCCATTCTTGCGTTAGAGGTTGCATAGAGTGACACAATACGCCTT
This sequence comes from Dipylidium caninum, assembly GCA_017562135.1. Classification (NCBI taxonomy): domain Eukaryota; kingdom Metazoa; phylum Platyhelminthes; class Cestoda; order Cyclophyllidea; family Dipylidiidae; genus Dipylidium; species Dipylidium caninum. The sequence goes on from QEYB01001189.1 coordinate 138,315, forward strand.
TTGTTGATTTTTAACAGGCAACCAAACATCGCCAACGTCTCTCACCTCAAAGCCTACTTTGAGAGAATAAAGTGAAGTCACTCTTTCCTCGATGAAAAGCACAAGATTCAGCAGATGGAAAGTGTCCATGCAGTATGAATTAAAATCTTTAGAAATCGGTGTTGGGTTTTTAAGAGGGGCGGAGAAACTCGTGATTACATTCAAAGATAACAATTAGCATCGGCGTGCAATAATGTGAATGAACAGAGTTGAACGAGAACTCGGAAAAGCTGAAATTCCGTCCGACCACACAGGAGACCATACCACTTATTAAGATGAAGAAACATTAGGTGAATCTCAAAGGACTGATTGAGGCACCCATTCACTTCCCATTCTAATTGTACTCTTTAATCTCAACCACCAACCGAAAACCCAAACCCTTGAGCGTAGCCTCCCCTAGTGGGGAGGGATACATCAAAAGGGTTCCAATCATAATCATCACCCACATCAAGCCCGAGGACATCTTTGTGACGAGGTCGGGTGTGCGCGAAGGCAGGACCACACCACACTGCGCACTACACTACACTACACCACACCTCATCTCACCGAACAGCACAACAAACGCCACCGGCAATAAATCACGCCTCCTTTGCCGTGCGTACATACACAGCTTACAAACGGCCGCAGTGGTGTGCGTGCTTACACGCAGCCGAGCGCGTACGCAGGTTCGTTTTGATGTAAACAACATTGTTGCCGTTAATGTTTTTTTTTTTTCACCTTCCCCTCCTTCTTCCACTTCCATCTCCTTCCCGGCTCCTCTTGCCCAGTGGTCCTCTTCGACCACTTGTGTATCTCGGTTTGTCGGCTAGGAGGTAAGAACCTGGCTAACCCGACTTCAAAAGGAGGCGGGCTCTAGCGCATTACTGAACACGCTCGGGCAGGTTGAACAAGTCTACATGGGGAATTAATCGCCCCGCTCGAGAGAGCACAAGTTGAAACATTGGGAGTTATGTGTGCACTCACTTTGTACAGCCAGAGAACTGTGGTGCTTAGACCTTAGGGTGCCGAGGTATGACATTTATATCCGCGTCCCAATGCGGAGTCTACCCCACAGAGGCGCGTACTTTCGTCCTGGTTCCAAGCTCATGCACTTATATCCCCGCCGAAATATGCACCCGATACCACCTGACGGCTGAGCCACTGCGTCGCGGCTTCGCCCGGCGCCCCGCCCCTTCTACAATTAAGGTGGACTCCGCGGGGACCAGCTTCGACGCGGAAAGGAGGGGGCGTCACCAGCCGTGGAACTGGACTTCACGCCAGAGACCTCCGCTTCCGGTCAAATTTTGGCCACACACACCTCGGAAATGCCGACTCGCCCCGTCGAAGTTCGACCAAACCGCTTTGTGAGATGAGTCGACTGCAACACTGTGATCTAACCTGACCAACGCAATGAAATCTACCTCCGCACTCAAGATTCTTATACCCATAGAAAAGGTGAAAGCGAATAAACGTGCAGCAATTGTTCCCATGATAATGTTTGCGTTCAAACCCGCATGATCTGCCCCATGAGATTCCATGTGACTTTTTGCGCGACCTCGGCAGGACATTGAACTTGTGCTAGTTACTATAGACACCACTAGAAGAAAACTGAGCTTCCTCTCATGTTAATAATGGCGATTCAGCATACGGAACTGGTTGACGGCTTCGTTGCGCTAAGGCCAGACGAAATACGATCACAAGGCTCCAGATCTCTGGCTTTCGAAGGTGGAAAGGAACTGTAACGCTTATCTACCGTTTCTTGACCCATCGGTTTCATAACACAAAGTGATCCGGTCAGTCGTTATGACGCCGTATGGAACACATCAAATCCAACTCGGTTGGTTAACGCACCAGGATTGTTTAATGACTCGACCCGGCGGACCACAGGTAGATTGGCTGGGGAATGGGCTAATGAAAGGCTCCGTAGCATGGAACTCACCATCGACGGTAGCACAATGACTCCTCCCTTTTCGGCCTCGGAAATTATCAGTCTGGTGTTAGATCCCCTGCGCTCCCACCGCCCACTCACTCCCTACGCCTTGAAGGCTAACTTCTCCGTGTGTGGTCGACAGCGCGGAGACGCCTCGGAATACGGCCGCCACCACCTGCCCCCCCCCCTTCCCCCCACCTAACCTCTGTCTGGAACAGCGATGCACTCAAAAAATCAATAGTTAAAGAGTAAGGTATCCTCGCGCTCCCGCCCCTCTTTGCGACGGCTAAAATTATTTCACTAAATACCGCCACGGTGATGCAGAATGACTAAGAAGATTAACTAAGAAAACGAACGCCTGGAAGGGGTTTGAACACGCACTTTCGGCGAGCTTCCGATCAAGGAAAAAGCAGTACTTGGGACTTGTAAAGGTTACCTGCACTTAAATTAGTATTGAATTCATTGAAGGAAACTCACGACAATGCGCGTGGATGCACGCACCGTCAGTCGCTCTAGCACACTCACGACTTGAGGTGGAAGACGAGGCGGCCGGAGAGATGATTAAACCACGGTGTTTACACGAAACCATCAAAAGGCTAGATGAAATGGAACTCCGCTACTGGCAGAGAACCGCAGTGTACTAAGTAAGTGCAATAACAACAGTGCAGGTGGCACTTCTCTCAGCCTCACTTGACTCGATTTGACAATGTGACAACCAAGATATCAGTCCATCAATGGAGGGATGCCTTTGTAACAGCAGGAATTTATGGGGAAGAAATTCAGTGAGGGAGGGCATAAATTAGCGGATGACCTTCTTTGGGAATGATGCGATGGGGGAACCCACTTCTAAATAGTCTTGGTCGAATTAGGACAACGAGAACCCCTCGTGTAGAACAAAGGAGGCCACTTGAGGTAGGGAAATTACAGAAGAATAAAACGCTATCAAGATGCGGTGATTGGCTGGGTAGCCCTCTAAAGGTCAACCCAAATAGTTGGAGTTTCCTGCTTTCACGGTATTATCTACTGCAAGCAGGCCAAAACGTAAACTCTCGGATCGTTGTCTGCAGACATGAGGGAGGAGCCTCATCTCACTATGAAGTGTGAACTCCCGACTTTAGGCGGGCAGAAGCATTCACCAGAAAGATCTCCCGATGTTCGAACTGCGAGGCGGTTCGAGGGTGTCTGGATCGGCCTATCTGCCAACTAATGAACGAATTTTACCTTCCCGGGTGGAGAGAGTTGTGGAGACGGAATTGAGTGTCTGCTCTGAGCGAAATCTTGATGTCTGTTTCTGCGATTGGTCAGCACACTGGATTCACTCGAATGACTACTTGAAGTTAGTGCAGAAGAGATGGCGTTTTATGGATAGATTACTGGATGCAAAACGGATTTCGAGACATTGAGAACGTATTACTGAATACCATCTTCCTCTCACAAATCAAAGAGAACTGACTTCACGTGAAAAGCTGAAAGAAGGGCACCACAGCAACATGAGGTGGAGCAATTTTACGTGAGCTCCTTAGGTCATTGAATGAAGTTATGAAAGGACCTGTTTGTCCCTTACTGACTGTAGCAGACACATCAATTCCGCTCTTTTCCAACGGGCTCGAAGATCGCTTCCGGGTAGGTTTCGACAAATTGGTACCATCTCATCCTTCATCTGGCGGTGGAATGAAGGGGCGAGGGGCAGGACGAAGGGGAAGTGAAAGGGATGAGCTCGCGCAGGGAGAGGGCATAGCCCTCCGACTCGAGATGCACAAAGACCGCGGGCTAGAGCGCGGTATAGCGAGACGATGATGGAGAAAATTGCATGGCAGCAGTGAATAAACACACACAAAGACCGCTGGATGGCTCATAAATCTTCGCTATGCGTGTGTGTAGATAATAAAGTTCGGCATGGAACCATCACGAGGAAGTCAGGAGAATAAACTACCACGATTAATGCTGCGGTATTGTGTTTACGAATACCCGCATACACCGCTTGATTGGAGAGAGACCGCTCAGATGCGAGGCAGTGGATGGATGGACGGCTGGATGGATGGATAGGTAGATGGATGAATGGACGAGTGAACGAATGAATGCCTGTACCAGGTAATTAATAGGCCGGCAGCTGACAGGCCACATAAATGATGAGCGCCTTTCTTAAGTTCTCTTTAGAGGATGTCCCTGCCTCGAATACAGTGAAGACATCACTGGGAGGGGGCGAGGCACAAAGGGGAGGGGTTTTTCACACACAGCGCATGTTCCACCCACCCCAGCCACCGCAGCCCCCTGCCCACCCAGGGAGCACTCGGTGCTTGGATGGCGGAGACGCTGCAAGCAGCCGCGGAATGGACAACTCGTATGCTTCCGCTTGCCAGAAGGCGGAAAGTAACTGCTCCCCCACCCCTCCTCCTAAAGGTTAATACTCGACTTCTGCCACTTTTTGAAAATTTCAGTATATCTCCAACTGTAGGAGAAAAAACGTCCCATCAACTGCCAGGCAGAAGAATCCTTACGATTTTTGGACTTGAATAAGCGGAATACCTTGAAGTTATCATTGTCCATTTCGGGCACACCTGCACACAGTCCACATGTTTCCATGGGACATTCCTGCGAAATGAATGACGTGAAGCAGGGCGACATCTTGCGGGGGGGGCGGAGTTAAGACAGGCCCGGGAAATGGCCATCACAACTCGCGCGACAATCAACTGCCAACTCATCCTGCGACGACCTAAGCGAATGTTAAGGGACGAAATTATCGCCTCAAGATGCTCTAGTCGCTGCAACACAAGACGGCATTCTTCAATTTCACCTTTAAAATGGGATTTCCTCACGACCATCTAAACACCTCGTCATCGAATAAAAAATAACCTCCACTCGTTTCGGGACTGCTACTCCTGAATCTGCAGCTGGTGGTGTTACTATCGTTGGTGTGGAGGTACTAAGGACTGGGAGAGAAAGGATGTGTGGGAAAGAGAGGAAATGGATAAAGATATGCTAGTTTTTTTTCGTATACTCGCGCAAGCACACAGGCGGATATAAGCACACACTGACCGAGTTGCAAAATCTGTTTTGTCGAGCCCCTTTTTTCCAGCCTTCGTTGTTCGGTCCCCTCCCCGCCCTCTGCTGCGCCGTCCTCACCTCTAGTTGCCCCCCACCCCACCCCCGCCCCCCCCTTTTTTTCTCGGGATTATTGTACCTCCATCTGCCCCCCTCCTCCCCCGGGCACAAACACCATTGTTGGCGATGTTTCTACTGCCGCCAAGGGTGACCTTTCACCATCCCAGCTGGACGGCATGGGAGGAGAAATCCGGCACGGAGATAAGGGCACCTTTTTAAAAGTTTCTCCCAATGACAGCATTTCCGAGGTGCTTGTGTGCACATAACCGCACACACGTGATGGGAAGTTGCGTCCCTCGAGTTGATCTGCCTCTTAAAACTCACACACACACACACACACACACAAATGGAAACCTCGGCTTTAATAGTCTTGGATCATCTCAAAGTGAGGCTGCATTCAGAAAGGAAAGCGAGCTTTCTTCGTGGATTTAAGGTGCCAAAATTATGGATACTAGCGAGAAGACCGCCAGCACTGGGGAAGTTCAAAGGGGACCGCTTCAAAAAAGCCCTGCGAGGCTCCTGACTCGATCTCTCTCGTCACAATGGTGAAAGACTCTCTGAGCAGCTAATAATCGTAAACACTTCACTTGACTTGTTTAATCCCCTTTTTGGATTAATTGACTCCACTTGCTTGACTTACAGCAATACAGTGACGGTAGTGACAAAGGTGGGGTCCGAGGAAAGGTTCCTTCGGTATTTGAAGAACTAACTCGTGGTGCCCCGAGCAAAACGACGTAAAACTTAGCAGAAAGAAACAATCTTCGGTCTATCGCAAATTAACTCAGTCCTTTCGAAGGGTGCATTATTATCCATCCTGGAGTAGGTTTTTTTGTCAATGGACAGCCCAGAAAACCAAGTTGTTATTGTAAGGAAGGGAGGCCAAACACTCGAAACTACCGCACTCTCAAATCGGTGATATTTCTGAAATAGCTTGAGCTGATTTGGAAATATTTCGGTTATCTCTTATGTGAAATTTTCGTAAGATAAACAAGTTGGTGAACACTTTGTGCAAGCCCCAGGGGAACAGATGTGGGGAAGTTCTAAATTTAGCTCGTACCAGGCTCAGAAGAGGGAAAAGCTTTGCCAGTTCATCACAAAAGTCCTTACATTTATGGCAAAACTGGCACACTTTCCTCATAAACCATAGACTCAGTTATCATATGTGTTAACCAAGATAACTCCGCACAGAGGAGTGTACATGTTAAAATCGCGCTCGAATTCAGGAATTCGTAAAGGTACAAGCACCTTTGATTGCATGACGCCTTGCGAAACGGTTGTGCAACCGTCAACTGAGTGACGTTACGAGGCCCCGCAACCGCGGGGTCCAGGTGCTGGGTCGCAGACTTCTCAACCGCATGTAGTGAAGAAACCGGACTCACACCGAAGGATTACGTGGGTTAAGGACCAGTGGCTGTCTTCAATCTCGCCAGCCCTTCTCCCCTTTAGCAGGTGAGAGCGGCGTGAAGACAGAGGTAGAAAGCCCGCTTTCGGTGACTGCAATCAACTAGCCTGAGTGGGGAGGGTTAAGGAGCAGCCTCAAAAGCATAATCTGAAGCGCGTCACGCTACGTGCGTGTGGTTATACACAAACACACACACACACACACACACAGTGACAAGCCTACTAGAGGTATCGCACATGCAACTAGCGTGTCGATCCTCTAAATATTCCCGACCTTGCGGCTTGCAACCGCAATGAGGAGTACTACCGTGATGTATACTGTTTTTTTCCACAAACGGCTGCTTTGGTTGGAGGGTAAATCCCCTCAATGACCTCGTGCAACAGGCAAGAGTGGTGCTACTATCAAGAATCTTCTGGCAGCAGTAATAACGGCCATGTAGCCACAATTTTCATGAAGAAAAGTAGCAATCTTCACATCCTTTTCAGTTAGAGAATTGCATCAATTAAAAATCTGGATAATAAATAAAATAGATTTGTAGGGAGAGGACTAATCACGGTGATGGGCCAAGGGGAAAAGGAGACAAAACAGCACTTTCTGAAAACTGCATGCAAGACAGAGAATACGGATGGCCATAAAGTAGACACCCCGACAGGAGGGGACTTCTGTTGTCGGCTTTTTTAATAGATTTATTTAAACCATTTCGCCTCTAATTCTTTGATCAAATGGTATGCGCCTGTGCACGCATTGAGCTTGAAAATATATATAGGTTGAATTTTCTTCACATTGAATTCAACGCGTCCGCAGAGACAGGCTCGGGAGGGAAGGCAAAATATAGAAGAAGGCGAGGAGGGAGCGGAACAGCTGTTTTTCCCTGTTATAATAGCCCCAACGCCTCCTGTTCGACAGTTGATACGGCTGTATCCGTCCAGGCCACCAAACATGTTGAATCGGAATGTATGAATTTTAAATTGTGGGAAGCGCTATTTGAAGGCGTCGGCCTCTCCTCTGACTTATGTGATGTTCGTGTGGCCTTTAATTTTCTTGGTAGCCTTCGGGTGGCTGTGGACGACCGTCTGCCTGACGACGGCAGTGACATCGACTCCAGCTAAACAAGGCGTGTTTGCTGATTCAACCGAGGGAGTGTCAATCATGGTCAACTGGTGTTTTTCACCGAGTGTCTTCGTCGAACGAAAGAGGAATGCCTCGAACACAATCGCCTCGGTGGCACCTCATGTTTCAACAGGACGCTTCGCCTTCGGTTGTCAAAGGGTTTGACAGCCCTCAACTCAATAGTGAATTGTCAGCAGAGCCGCCTTCGCGCCTTCCGACATGGAAAGATGACTGAATTCACTCCGGTAGTAAAGCTCCGGTGGTCCTACTTCTATTGTGCCATTACATTATTTGGTTTTTGGCCCAACTGCTTATTACATAACAAATTGTTCGAGAATCGTATCTAAAACACGACCTGTGAGGTTAAATATTGTCATCGAAGGCGCAACTAATGACAACGGAAAATCGATTACGTCATGATTTCTCGGACGACAGTAGCGAGGTGAAATAGGACTGACGAATAGGCACTGACTTCGTGACTCGTAAAAGCAGGTTTTTTTTTACTTTGAAAAAATGTAGATGCCGCAGGAAACTACAAAACCCGTGATGTTCGTTCAATTTGACAGGCGTTCCTCTGCTACCAAGTGCTCAATCGTCGAGTCTTAAATGGAGTCGGGATCATCTCTGGGGGACTAATGGCTTCCACACAAAATACAAAGGCATTCACAATAAATTTCGGGTTATAGGACAAGAAATGAAGGCGTCGTGATTCCCGCCACCTTCTCTCAAATGGTCTTTAGGTGTGTAAATTTAAATAACCAGTCAAATGGCACCCAGGAGGTGTGTATTTGGTGAATTTCTGAAATTCCGCCACCCAGGCGAAGTCCTTTGATCCTACATCAGTACTGCGTCGTGTTACCGGGTCTTCGCAATATATTTAATCACTTGGGGTAGTGGGGGGCGAGCATTTTTTATGCCTTTTAATCCCGCCGCGCACAGACCCATGCAACATGGGCACCCCCGACCGATGGCCCACATGGGCCCGGAGCGCGGGTTCCGTGTCAGTGCGGCCTCCCTGAGATGACCCTGAGCCCTGGGAGATTAGCAGTGGTGTGGCCTTTATAGCCCCTCCCCTCACATTTTATTCACCTAAGAGGCCTGTGGCGGTCAGGCAATAAATCATTGGCATGTGTAAACAGGAGGACCAGGACTTGGCGATGGCAACGCAGAGAAAGGAGGAACAAAGAGGCTTCCTTTAAGTAGATCGGGCCCGTTTCCAAGAAGTTTATTGAAGTAAAACCAAGCGAATTTAAGGGATGACAATCAACGAAAACAGAGATAACGGGGAATTAATGTGGTGGTTGAGCAGAATCAAAGGCAACTTCCCACAGTGGAGGTAGAAGGACGATAAGGACAGAAAAATAAAAATATTTCGAACGTATTCTTAACCTCGTTAGTGTACGCTGTTCCAGTGTGTATGTGGGACTTACTGGGTTGGAATTTTTCTGGGCAACACAATGTGGGACGCTTTCACTACCTCCTTCCAATGCTGAAGTACTCATTAACCAGGTAGGCGACAAATCCAATAGCTGGTTGTAGTACCGCGGGATATGGGAATTATTGTCACAAAACGAGTTGAGAGAACGGTAGAGGTAGTCTTAAGTACTAATAAATACAAGAGCGATTCGAGGTGAGGTACAGATTACAAGACATCAAGCATTCCTGACGCTAATAATGTTGTGAAAGCAAATCGAGTTAATTGCCCTCCCCCCCCCCCGGAATCCAGCTTCAAACTCACGACTGGATCACTGAGTTTGATCACTATGTCTCGTTTGCAGGGTCGTTTTGACGCCAGATAGAGGAATGACGTAATTTTGGGGTGTGGCCGCCTGAATCTGCAATTCACCACTGGACTTGAGGTACCGGCAATTGAAGCCCTTACTTGGTTCATATTAAAGTCGATTTGCGAAAAAGCGCCCACACCCGCATGAAAAAGAACGTATACTCACGTAGAAAAGAACTTGAAGAAGGTTGTAAAATCCTCAGGCGCGCAATTCTATCAGGCAGGACGACTCGTTGGATCTATCCGGCCACAAGTGGGGCGCGGAGCCAGCGGTTGAGCAGCGACGACGTGGTGCGACGCAGAGGTCGGTGGTAGTGAGGCTGAACGAAGGAGCCAACCGACAGTGTAAACACATCAACAATAACAAATACCAACGAGTGCAGGGCTCGTGTGTGTGCATCGCGCGCAGCTGCTTCGGCCAATCGCGCGGATGTGAGCTTCATTGCACGCGCGAGGGGTCAAGCCACCCGATTGGTCCAAAATGCCTCCAGTGGAGGATGTGCGTGTGTATTAGCGTGCTAACGTGGATGTTCGCGTGTGCGCACGTGCGTGCTTGTGTTCAACTATCTGGATCTGCGTAAACCCGCTACACCAGTTTCCGCGAGTCCGAAACCTCGGGGCGGCAAATTTGGCGAATGGAGGAGGGTTTCTGTCCAACAGGGGTTGCGCATGCAAGATATTCACCTGAAGTACTTATGCTTTCTGCTAAAAATTAGGAGGCCTATTTCTTCGTTTCGAAGTTAGAGGCCAAATTTAACCATTTACAAAGACTATTCAAGTTAGTACTTCTATAAATTCTTGTTTTCCATTCCCTTACATCGACTGGAAAGTTGTACGAACAACTGTACACGTTTCCTGGAAATTAGAAATTCATTATCCACTAAGAGCTGACGGTAACTTCATTTCCAGTTCTATCAGAAATCATGATTGGCGACAGCATACCAAATGCTTAAATGAAGAGTCTGTAATCAATACGACATATGACCGAATAAAAACCTCCCATTCCATAGAATAGGAAAGGTAACTTCTTATACATAAACTGCAGAATAAGATAACCGATGTGGTATTTATTGAACCGTTAGTCTAAGTAATTTATTGAAAGGGAGAAAGTTTTTTGTCTTCCTTTTAAAAGAACCAGAGACGGAGTTCCAGTTTATGCTTGTTTTCACTCGTGACTTTATCAAGGAAACACTTGTGGAACCCCTCACGATATTCCATTCTTATCACTGTTATTCTGCTTGATTTCCCAAACCTAAATTCCCAGACCGACCAACTAGTTGGCGTGGAACTCACATTCCGCGTAAAAGTTTTGAGTAGAACACAGTTGCTACTACATCAATGGTTGAGTATTTCATTTTTATTCTATCTATTTGTTCAAAAACCCCGAGAGCTACATATATTCGTCCCCAATTTGACTCAAATTGTTTGATAGTTCAGTCAGATCAAGGCGCCTCCCCCTCAAATGGCGGTTACCAGGGGAGTTGCCATAATCAAACAGGATTGTGACCCACTATAGGAGTATTTTTGAACCTTTAATGCCAAATAAGCCCTCGTCAAACGGAGAGCGTCTTTCGTAATCTTCACGTGGTTATTTAATTCATCAGATGATGTGAAACTTTTATACCAGGCCAACTAAATGCAGCGGTGCTAATCCAACTCAATGTCCTGTCAGCGAAGCCTATCAAATGTGGCCCACTCTTCTTCAGAAGCTCAGTCAATATGTCTGCAAATGGTTTTGACGCAGTAGACAAAAACATTTCCACCAATCATGAATGTAGACTACTTTTAAATGGGTTGCGTAAATAGTTGGTAGGACAAAAATTATGGAAACTGAGGAGAATGAGATACTGATTCACGAGAATGTCCCTTGTGCGATTTTACGAGTGGGAAGAGGTAGTTTGTAAGAATATGAAAAATCCCCGTGAAACTCCACATAACGTGCCCTTGTCGTCAGTATGAGAAGCATGCAATTGTTTGACTTTCCTCCCCTCGATCTACGTAGTCATAGTCATAATAAAATCGGTATATTATGCTGAAACACCGTATAAATAGGGCCAGGGGATAAAGTTTAGGGGAATTTAATCGGAAAATCTCATTCTTGGTTTTTGAGGGCATTCTTTTAAAAATGTATACTGACGGAAATTTAGGAATTACTTTCAGTAAGAAAAGCCCTTAGTGAAATAACATTTACAACCGAAATGTATATATAGGACACTATTTTAAGATCCCTTTCGCAGATGCTCGTGAACAAAACACTCTTGTGTAGACAATGGAATTTAAAGGTAGCTAACATTCGGAAATGCATTAATTGACGCAGAGGCACAACTGAGAGAAATATGCAAACCTCAGTAAATCCATGAATGAGACTTAATGTATGAATTTCTTAAACTCCTATGGCAAAGTCCATTGGGTGAGGTAGTGTGCCCGATCGCAGGGTCTTAAATATGTTAGATAAAACAAATAGGTGAGCATGTCATTTAGCTATCCCAAACGTAAATACCTCATGTTCAACAAGTGTAAAAAGCATGGTGAGACTGTGCCACCACGTAAAATAATATCAAAAATGACCAATGACATAACTACGTATTGTATTTTTACAAACTATTAACAGGGAAACTGTGCAGATCAATGTAATAAATGAGTTGTGTATTTGATTACTTGGTGAAATAGTCTCTACTGCTTCTGATACGAATACAGGTGATACAAACTAATTGACCGAAGAAATTTATTAAAAAAACACCCCATTTGCAGGTCCTATACTTCATGCCCTAGGAAAATCTCATGGCGGCGGAATGATCATTTAAGAACATGGAATATAATGAAGTCATACAGGAAAGCAACGCTCTTGGAGCTCAAAATAAAGGAATAGATCCACTGACGTTAAGGTGCAAGTGATTACACACAAAATGTTACTATCTAACCTCTAAAGTTGATTATTTACATACTTTTCCATACAAATTTGCCTATCAGTAAGTCCACAACATTAGTTTACGAGTGCTCATCCGATAATTTGGCTGCGTAAGACATTTTTATGGAATAAATCCACTACACACGGTAGCAAAAGGCGTATGAGACCTATAATCAATATTAATATTAATGATTTGATATGAATGCGTGGAAACTTTTATACGATTCAGGATGTGGGGTCGTTGAAACTTAATTTGCATACAAAAAAATAGACCGAGAATAATGTAGGATCCTACCCTGGTGAGCGTCGAAATAAACGGGAATGCAATGATAACACGGAAATCGCGAACGAGTATTTGAATAGTCGCGGACACGCAGCTCAAGGTGAAAATAGTAAGAAGAGATGGATTTGAAACAGCGGCGAACAAAGATTTCGATGATTTAAAAATAGTTATCTTATTCGTTTAAATTTACAGTGAAATAGATTTATTTTACACTGTCTTTCCTTGGTGAAGTAAGAAGCCGTCAGTAAATGCCCAAGAAAAGAGCTAATAAAATAGTTTGGTCGAGGGGCCGCATCGTGGCAAGGTAAAAATGTTTAGGGCCCTGAAAGTCTAAGCCTCATGAAACGCATGCACCTATGCTATAAAAGCTGTTTTTTGTTTCCATGGCAATATACACTTTAGAGAAGGTAAATGTAATAAATTAACAAAAACCGCAAAAATTACCACTAAACGAAACTCCACTGTAAAAAAAAAGGTTTCTATAGGTCATGCCTTTTGGAGGTTTGAGAAAGCTGTGTCGAGACACGGAGTAACACTCCAGACAGTCTTGTGGCATAAATTTCATCCGATGTGAAAAACCGAAACGTCACGACTTCGAAAGGGTAATTTAACGATGAATGTTTGTCTAGACTGTGGAGCCCAGAGTCAAGTTTCGATAAGGAATAGATGTCTTTCATTAGTATTGTTCTTATCAGCGTAGAGTTGTTCCAAAACCGGCCTAGCGTTGCCAACTTTCTCGGCTTTGACTTTACGAAAAGGATGGACACAAGGCACATTATTGTGCTTTGCCTAAACAGTTGGATCTTAATAAATTTTTTTTGAGAGGTTCGTTGTTTTTTGCGTCGTCTGGTTTCGGCAAAATGTAGGCCAATAGTTCATTTTAACATTAAGGTTGCCATAACAGTATATCTGAACCAATTATATCTTAACTCTTATTAATTTAGTGGTTCAGAATGAGATTCGACCGATTATTGAAAGTTATTAGTCGACTACCAATTGTTATACACATTTCAGATATGGCGGGGGGTTCGGAAGGAGATGCCGGTGATGCTCCGTGCGCTGTTTCGTTCAAACAGCTTAAAAAGAATAAATTCGCTCTTTCAAACCATTTGAAAAATGACTATGTGGTTGCGAAGAAAGATTTCCTGAGAAGAACACGTTTTAGGGACCCCAGATTCGATCCCAGAGTCAACGGCCTTTGTGTTCTCAGTGATTGGGCGTCTTTGAAAGAAGATGAAGAAAAAAATCTTAAGGTAATCCTACTTTGGCTTGACTTTGCTTTTGGCTTTGAGTTTGACCTCGTGCGAGTCTAGGGGTTTATCGGGGGTATGCTTGGTCTTTTGCCTAAGTTGTCACTTTCGTTTTCATTTGTCTGCGCAATTATTCCCTCATGTGTAACCGCTCCCCTCACATTTTATATTATAAGCTTACAAATCTAAGCCAAATCTCTTACATTATTGGCTTAGGCGAGCATTATTGAGTACTCTTTTCCCTGAAACTGGTTTAGTCCCCGATCTATTCTGTTCATCTTGACCCATATACTCTAAGAATCTGGATTACATCCTCTAATTTGTTTCAGAAGAGTGTCTCATTTTTTGTCACGCATTATTCACAGGGGTAACCCCCACTTGTTTTCTATGATCTGGCTACCGCTATTACCTTCTTGTACTACTCATTATTAGACTCTCAAAAAACAGTTGGGTAAAGCTAAATCTGAGGAGGAACGCCAGAAAGTTAAAAGGGCTATCAAGTTAATCACGCAACGTCGAGCGACAGAAAAGGATATAGCATTAAAAAAGCGTGTGAAACTCGATCTGCAAAAGCAACAGATGGAAAACCTTAAGGCCGGCAAGCGAGCTTTGTTTATCACACGAAGTGAGTTATATTGATTTCTATAACCTTATGATGCAATATTTGCTGATTTCTGTTCCCTAACTTAATATTTCCTTTTTTTATAGGTCAATTGAAAGAAAAGTTAAAGGAGGAGCGGATGAAGTCATTGAATAAAAAGGAAAGGGAGCGGTATTTGTCAAGACAAGCGAAGAAAAAGTATACAGCTAACGCTTTTGATGAGTGATGTGCTCTCTGTTGTATATACTTATTTGTACAGATTTTGTACATAGTTCTTCCTCTTATTTATGTTGCATTTATTTAGGGATTGGTGGTAGACAGTTGTCGCCATAATCAAGCAGTCTTTATTTTAATTACTGGATAGAATATTAACCCTTTAACGTTTTCCACTTTAAAATTTCTGCTTTTGCAGCCTTTTCTGTCTACTTTTTTCATCACTATTTTCTTCGAGTACTCTAAGTAAGATTTGCTACACATTTAGATGAAACGGTTGACATTTCATTGCGTTGGGGTACTGTACAAGTTTGGGGAGGGGGTTGGGGGGGAGGAGTTGTTCTTTTAAAAACTTCCGTTGGTGCTGCGTTTTTATTCAAATATTTGGACGCTGATCACGTGCCCTTTCGAAACAGATACATTATCCTCTGACGAGAAGTTAATTTAGAGTAGGATTCTCGGTCTAATTCCCGGGCCATGAATTTGTCAATACCGATTGGACCTTATCTTATGGTTTTGATTCCCTTTTAACAAATGTATCCTTAGGGTGCTTAGTATTGCTGTAAAATGTGGGTTTTAGATGCCTCTAACGAGTTCTCCGAATACTGGGATTTCATTTGGCGGCTCGAGATCCTCACAGCGATGTATCTATACTAGTAGGTGTCTTTGTGCGTAGGGCCACACGTGTTTGGATTAAAGGCGCTGGTTGTGAGTGCAAATACGACTTCGGAAATCGGTTTGGTCAACCTTGTACGATGGTATTTTAGAAGGCTTCGTAGTACTAGGATTTAGAAAAGGAGAGACGAATTGCTCATCAAAGAAGACGTGACTAAGTAGTTTATCACAAGTTTCATTGATTTGTGAAGTTGACTGCGATTGCGTCAGCGTAAAGTTCACTGTCGCACATTAGTTTATAAACGACCATTTCTTAGTTCATATTAGTAGAGTGGTTCTTGTGATAATCTGGTTAGCTGCATTTTTACTTTTTGATGTCTTCATACCCCTCGTTTTGTTCGGCTTTACTGTAAGCGTGCATAGGCCCTCTTTAGATCGATTCCACATTAAATTAAATCTGCTCTATCGGCGAGTGATTCCAAAAGAGGGAATATGAGTTGGAGAAGTATTAATATCGCGACTGCGGTCTGATGGTTTGTGATCCGGACGCTTCATGGGGGTAGCCAAAATTTGCCTACGGTAGAAGAATCAATGTATTAATGGAACAAGTACCATATGAACTTTGTGGTCATTTACTTTTTTTCTTTCATTGATTAGCAGGCAGTTTTGTCGGATGTTTTGAACTGTAGTAAAAAATTCAGACCTGTGTGTACGGTCCCATTTTGATGAGGCATAGCCTCACATTACCAAAACGGAAATCAACGATAAGATGCAGATACTACGCTGTGTTTTATTCCTTTGAAATTTTTATTCAACTCAGTGGCAGCAGAATGACGTAGAAGCTTACCGCACGGCACGACTTTGAAGGGGGCACTCGCGGAGGATGATCAGACCTCACAACAACTCTTGAATGTCAACCATTGTAATGATAGCAATGAGTTACGGCGTCACGAATGGACGAAATTTGGCCACATAAACATTTGTCTTGACCGAAAGGCCTTAATCACCGGAGGTCATTTGACACGCCAATGACAACTCAACTCCAATAATACCCACATACGTAATAGGATTTGCCATTACTTTCACCAGAAATTTTTCAATGTTGGAACAAACATCAAAACATCCAGACTAACTTTACAGACGACAGTTCATCATAAAGCCCCTGCGCCAGATTGCAAAAGCCTTACACTGGCGAAGTAGACCGAGAGCATGTCTCACATTAACCGGTTGACCCAGAACACAAACTGATGTTATCAAGAGATTAGAGATATTGGAACCAACTTGTATGTTTAATTACTACGCGGTAACCAAAATACGAAGACAATAATACAGGATGAAAAGTGTGTGACAAGCAAAATTGGAATGGGTATATGGAAGCTGATGTACAAAATAGATATCCATGCCAATATGTATGATTGTGAACTAATCGGGAGGATTTGTTTCAAGGGGAACAGTCTCAGAGACTTCATTCGAGTGGTTCTCCTTATCCTCTATCTAAAGATGTATCAACTACGTAACAATTATACTTACCGTAGCTGTAGATATGTGGTCAGCGAGTTCGTTTACAATCTCCCGGAATTTACCCATTGATCGACCGGGAATCGTTATTGCAGAGCGGCTAGAAGCCCAAACCTGAGAAATACGTACAAAGACTCCATGGCGATTGGCAACTGAATCGAAGTAGAGGGTACGATTGTCAATACGGAAAGCCCGAGACGGCGGCAATTCTACCCCTACATATTGAGCTAATGAAAGGAGGTACAGAGAAATACCTTTCTTAACTTCATGCGGAACAGGAACCCACCAAATTTTCAGTAAATGATATATAGATTCGTAGAGCTTGCGTATACCCTCAGCAGGGATAGCTAATTTTATCCGCGCATTAGTCGAAAGCATCGTTAGACGGAGGAAATACCCCCTTACATTCCTTTTGAGATCAAGATAATATCTCCGATGGGGATAATTAAGAATATGTGATTTAACAATTCTATCACTCCTGGCAACGGAATTAGGAGAGTCAATTAGCTCATCCGCGTTATTTTGCGTGATCTGATCGTGAAAATTTGCAAGATCCAAAATTTTATCCTTAATATCATCAGCCGCAGTCATTGTTAATAGGATCCTCGATTTTCGTCCATCGAGACCAACCTAATCGATAACATTATTTACATAAGTTCTGCGCACTTCTGCAATCTTCATAAAGCGACCTCGCCAATTTCTTTTCACATCCACATAAAACCGTTTCTTTTGGAATTGCAAGGAGACCGAATCTAGATCTTCTTCGTTGGTCACGTCAGCTAAGAGAAATTGATAAAACACAAGGTTTTACCTTGGCGCGGTAATGCACCGGGCAACGAATATGGAATAATGGGTATATTAGACCGGTAATAAAGCGAATGCATTTTGCAAATCCTTCTTTGATCAAGATCGAAAAATAAATAGTGCCGTATTCAGACACTAGTCTTAAAATAGGAGAGCCGACCGAACCTCGCAGTCACGCTACCACAGGTGCTGGTTGAACCACCCAAGGTCATATAAGTTATTTGTTTGACAAGGAAACCATTTAAACTAGGATACAAAAAATTTTTCCAGAAAATTTAGACTATTAACAAACAAAAATCAAAGCTTAATAATAATTACTCAAAATTTAGTTAGATTTGTGGAGTGGTGACAACTTTGTTAAAGATAACTGATTTAAGTGGCTTCTTTACCTCTGTTCACACTTCCCAAAATATTCATTTGGCGCACAAACCCAAGTGCCAAACTGATGGAAGCATAGATATTTGTCTCCAAAACGTGTTACACGAGTTTTAGACCCACCAAACGCCCCCGCACTCCTGACCACGACCACGTTCACCCATTCTCAGATATTGGAAACACTGGCACCCAGCAACATGCACTCAGCGCGACACAACCCCTCACCCCCACCCCTATACACTCATCTATTTCTACACCAAGCCCACATTCGGAAGCTCCATATCACTCAATGCACCCATTACGCTATTCAGGTCAGCTCAAAGCTTTAATTAGTTATGCAATTTTGAACCCGTTCATAAGGAATGGCACAGCTGCGAAACCAAAAACAAAAAAGGCGTTAACATATGCCTTACCAACCATGCGCACTCCTCTCCCCCCGTACAGAAATCATTGGTATTCATTGGCCTCGAGGCTATTAGTCCGTCCCCTTCCTTCACGCGGTTCAAGAAAGAACCAATAAAATGAAAAGAAAGCAAAACGATGAGTGAAGTATTGGCAGAGATTGGGACAGGGTGGTGAGAGAGCAATGACCAGAATAAATGAAGCGGAAAAGATACCAAATACTATCTTCGAGAGTCATGCATCCCCTTGATATCCATCTTGCTAAATTCGTTACTAATAATGTCATTAATTGTATGTGTAGTGACATCATCACTATCCATCATCTCCTCTTCATTGCCGCAGTATTCATAATTTCCGAATGAATGTAACGACTTCTGTTCAAACGCCAGTCCTGAGTGTCTGTATACCAAGGACCACACGTAAGG
This sequence comes from Dipylidium caninum, assembly GCA_017562135.1. NCBI lineage: Eukaryota > Metazoa > Platyhelminthes > Cestoda > Cyclophyllidea > Dipylidiidae > Dipylidium > Dipylidium caninum. The sequence continues at coordinate 157,054 of QEYB01001189.1, forward strand.
AATGAAGAACTCATCTGGAGAATCCTCTTCCACGTACTTAAACTTTAGTTCTTGGAATTCCTTGAGTGTGTGAATGCGAGCAAAGTCTCCCATAGATTTGTTGATGACCATCATTACTGTAGATGTCTCTGTAGGATGTGGGCCCAGTTCTTTCTCGATTCGGGTAGCGAAGAAACTCAGAACAGTGTCGATGTTCTGCATCAAGTCCTTCGGCAAATCGAATAAGAGAGAGAGATGATAGTGAGATTCGGTAAGAAACATTGGATAGTTCTGTTTCACTGTGTCAATTTGTTACTTATTCTAATAATGTGCCAGATTGTAAAACTATTAACTAAGAAAGCATAGTTACATATTGCGATTATAACTTCAGAGAAATCACCCATAAGAGTCAAAAATACATATTATCCAATAAAAGAGCAATTTTCCAAATAAGGCGGAACCATGGACAATAAAACTGCCTGGATGGGTCAACAGCCAAGATTTGGTACAAATTTATTCAAGATATTCAGCATAGTACACACTAAAATTGGCTGGTATGGCATATGACGGTGTCACCAATTAACCAAAAAGTATAGTTCAATCGGGTAACCGGAACAGCGTACTAACTGAAGGCAAATAGCTAGACTATCGTTCTTTAAGACAATACGTAGAATCGAAAATTTCACACTTAGGACCATAACTTTGCTCACATATTTCCTTTCGATAGGGAGTTTCTGATTTATACCAATGTCCTTTTCCAACTGTTTGACTGGATTAAAAGAAATTTCAGTGTGCCGCCACATTTAATCCAGCTAAGAAGCTACTGGAGCCACTAAAAACGTGTTTATTCGCCAGAGGAAATAATACCGTATTTATGAGAATAAGTTATAGCTATTCTGTTAAGCTTCAGTGTCAGTTATGAGAACTGGTAATCATCACATTACATCATCAGTGAAACACCAGTAAAACTCACTTTTGCGGTTTGAAAAGTAATTAGTGGTCGCTCTTCTCTTCTCGCCCCCCCCCCCTTTCCTCCTTCGTCTCCACCAAATTCAAGTAATTGGCGCCTAACGATGAAGGGTCACCGGAACCCGGAAGATATTTTATTTTTGTTACCACCTCGCTTTGGGCGACCGACCAGCCTCCACTTCTGACTCAGGTATGAATTACATAATGAGGTCCACCGGAAACAGGCATGGTCAATGGATATTTCAACAGCGCAAGACGAAAATCTACTGTCAATCTAGGGAATTTCCTCGCCGGGTTAATTCAAGTCCCTTCTTATTTTATAAATGATCTCCATAAAACCAAATAGTAACAGCAGCAATTCCGGTATTTCAGAGGCGACCTGGTAATTTGACACCAGTTTTGATCTGAGATCTTGATTTACGAGCATGAATTTTTTCGTAGACAACGGCGCGTTAAAGTGTGAACGATACAAATAATTAAAACATCGGTCAAAGTGGGGTGAAAAAAATGGAATACCAAACATCACTCCAAACAGATCAAACATATCGGTCTTTGTTTCAAAGGGGGGAGGGGGGACAAGAAATGCGGTGAAAAGTGAATGACTGGTAGAAATACACCGCAGTAGGATAGAAAGAGGACCTACACTATCTAAAATAATGGTTGAGTGCAAAAGAGAGGACTTACGTTAAAGGAGGGATGAGTGTGAATGGGCGCCAGGTATTCGCGTTGGTAGAGGAGGTTGTAAATGAGGTGGGTGTTTGTAGAAAGGGAGTGCGTGAGAATGGAATTGAAGATCTCCAGCGTCATACGCATCACCTCCTCCAACAGTGATAGATCCTGGAGCTACACATAATGATAAGAAAAAATGAAAGCGGCCGGTTAGTCTATGGGAGCACTTTAGAAAAATGTATGCGATTCATCTGTGACGCCATTTTTGAGAAGTAGTACGCATGTCTGTACTGGGTGAATTATCGCCTCCTTGCCAAACAGCTCGTGGACTGGGACAACCCTTCTTATCTAAGCAGCAAAGAATATGCCGAAGTTTAAGACCCTACTACAAAAATTGACCACATTGAAGGCCGAAAATTTGGTTCCAAGTACACGTAAAGCGATATCACAGTGTCCTTGTCAAATTGTTCATCGTTTCATCACCTACGCCTTTCCTAGGCTTCATCGGTTAAAGTTGAGGAAGAGTTAGATTTTCACTATTTACTTCACGTTTTATTTGTGACAGTGGAAGACTGGCAGAGCTGAAAAACGATTCGATGATTAAAACGAAAAAGTTGAAAAGTCACGAACCAAAACATCTGACGACGTCATCATGCTTAACCGCACGTCAGGAGTTGTTGAAGGGGAAAGCCGAGGCCCACCAGTCGCCTCCTGCTCCTTCAACTGGTCGTTGAGATGGCGAATCTCGTTCACCAAGCGCTTGTGCCTTTTCACTAATTTTTGCAGAAGACTGCGCGAACACCGAAAAGGCCGGTTAAACAATGACCAAAAAACACAATCCGTGAGCTCATGTCAGCAACAGTCACTAATGGTGGGTGGATAAAATCAGTATACATTTATGAATAGCAATCTTATATATGACACAAATTCACTCAGCGTGAAAAAATTCAGAAAAGAACTAGTATATTAACCAAAATCGCTTAAGTAGGCCTTACACTTTAGGCGAAATTCCCCGTACTAGTAATATTCGAAATCCTAAATCAAATGTTAAGATTCCAACATTTTGACTCGTCAAACTCCACTGTTAACAAAATTTATCGCGATTCAACAACCCTAACGACATCAATACAAAAGGACACCTATCATGAATAGTTGCCTACAGAAGCCCACAACTATTGGGATCTCGTCGAATCCTCACAACCATCTCGATCTTCACGTCACGGTAATGGCTTGGGCAAGGACCGCTTTGAAAAAACACCTTAAAATGGTGTTAACATAGTAAATCATGATCTGTATTTTAGGTTTTTAGGCCACTGAAATAATGTAGGTGGATAAGCAACATTAAAATAATAAATCAAAATGGGAAATAAAGCTGAAGGCTGTTTCGAAATGTCGTTTTGACCTGTCATCTTTATTAAGTGGACAAATTCTTCTACTGAAAAACAAACCAAGTAAATTAAAATTTATATTACAATGACTATGCGAGAGAAAAATTCGCCAAAGCCTGCAGATAGATAATAATGGTTTCCCTCCAATCCTTAGCATCAAGTCAATTGATCATCCACCTCCCAAGGGGAAGAAAATAACGCAGTTCACATCAGCGAAAGCATACTGATTTAATTGGGTGACCAGTCGCTAAAATGTCTCCAACTTCAAGATCAGTCTGTGCGCCTAATAGAGCCAAAAGTTCCCACTCTTTGCGCCGTAGAGGGGTTTGGGGGTACCTGAGACCCCACAACAGAGATATACTTACTTTTGCTGTTATGATGGGTTCGGTGCATTGTCTACCCGTATTATGACTCAATTCTACTTACAGTCACAAGGTCTACAGTCCTGTATTAGCAACTGTATTACCAATCTCGGAAATAATGGTTTTGTCTTGATGAAAAATTAAAAGCCTTACCCTCATAGTTCGGATTTATCATGTCGAAATAGAAATGTAAGACTTTAATTAAGTGAATGAAAAGGGGTAAAGTGAAATATAACACTTGGAAATTTATGAAAAGCACATTTTGAGATCTCACCCAACTAGAGTTTGACTGACAAAGGGATGGAGATTGGTAATATTCGGTGACAGATTAGCCAGTGCTGCCAGGCTATTTATGTGAAGATATTTGTCCTTCAGTTGGTTAAGATGGTGCTGAATGGTTCGGGTGAGAACAAGGACGAGGAGGCCGCCCAACGAGACGCCTGTCAACTGCCGATCAACACTCGGGGGCAGCTTCTTCACCAGCTATAAGGAGGCATTGTGAAGATCGACAGACTACTTGGCAAGCACACCTGTATAACTAACTTGATTTACAACCACCTTGTGCTCGTGCACGACCAAGCGTGTCTGGAAGCGGAGAAGACTTTGAACTTACAATATCATGCACCTCTTTGGCGAAGTTATCATTCTCAGTGAGGATTAAGAGAATGATGAGGGCCATGTAGACGAGGTGCGAATTCTCCGACGGTGATTGGTACAACATCAAACAGATGGGGAATGCCTGAAAAAAAATCATAAAACAGCTAATAGGATTAAACATATGTCCCCCAAGTACTTTTCGCTACAGTTTTCACTGTCATAACTGTCAAAACCTTTGTGATGGATTGAAATCATCTCGAAACAACCGATGAAAAATTTGGGTAAGTAGTTCTGAGAAGAATATGCCGTAATGATTATCCTCACATCGGTCATATAAACTTCAAAATAGGTGAATAGAAGAGGCAAGAGAAAAAGAATGGCCTTAGGGGAGACGGAAAATTTTAAGAAAAAAATATTTTCATCGTGGCGAAGAGCTTTCTAGGAAAGTTATTCACAGAACAGTTTTCTAAGATTTGTTTGGAACATTTGGTTTCGTAGCGCATCCAATTCACACTTCCTTCGAAATGCGAGTTTTACGGTCGCTGGAGCACATTATCTTCAGTTCCAAGCGAGAAACAAAAATTCTCGTGTACTACCGAAAAAAATAGGAAGGAGGGACAGTGTATGGAAGAGTTTTGCACGAAGAGGGAGTGCCAAGTGCAAATTACGATCGAATATGACTGAAACTGTTGAATACTCGGAGCGTTAAAGGGAAACAAATTTAATAGACATAAGGTAATAATGCTCGGCACGCATCGCCAATGCCATAGTACCAAAAGTAAGAAGAAATTTTCTCATAGTCAATGATAGTAAAATGTCGGGAATAGGATAAAACTACAGATATGGGTTAATTGGGAGTAGATGACGATAAAGACAAATAAAAAATGTCCTTCAGACAAGAGACTTGTAGTTATAAAGACAGCCTTCGTTTGTTAACAGCGATGAGACTTCGTGTATGCCTCATAAATCAACATGGGCAAAGGTGGCATGCTCAGCAGCTTTCCCAGATTTCCACGAAATACCTCAAAAACCCTGAGTATTTAAATAAAAGAGAAAACGACGCAATACACAAAACAACTTTTTAATCCCTTAACGATGTAATATAAAAGTTTGTCGTACGCAGAAAAATCTATCCCAGTACATATTTTGAAGATTAGACGAGAGGGTAACCTACAAATTTCTCGTAGAGTTGAGTTTTCATCACAAAGGCGCGGAATGGGTCGTTACGATGTAGGAGGAGATAGAGAAGGAGGACGGAACTGTCTGTATTAACAGTGGAAGCAAGGGTGCCGCAAACTTGTCTGAAGGGCACGTAAGGAGGCTCGAACTGCCGCCCACCGCCTCCTTCCTCCAAATCCTTCTCCTGTCGACCGTTCTGCTTCGCCTCGCCGTCGGTTTCGTCTGTGCGTAGGGTTAAAGAGGAGTTTGAAGAGCTCCAAGATACAAAATTAAGGAGTAAAAATGGCCAGTGATCAAAACTAATCTTCATCTTAGAAGTAGCCTAACCCAGCAAGCCAGGATTCCGCTTTAAAAAAACTACCATGAGCGATTATTCACCGGAAGAGAATAGGTTATTTTTCGTCATGCATTTTTGGGCATATTTCCCACTATTTTAGGGGAACAATCGCTTTGTAAATTTACAGATTATCGAAAAACATAGCCCTAGAACGAGTGTTTATGACGGGGCTATTTCAGTGGTTGAACACGCCTATTTGCACTTGACGAAACAGTTAGTGGACGGGTGGACTGTGGGTACACGTATGTCAACGGGGAATAGGAATTTAAAGAGGGCCGATTAAAGGGAAGCGGTCTTTGTTCCAAAGAGAAGATATTTATTGCGACAATTACGAGAACGAGCGATTACGGAGGGACGCACATATCTTGCTGCTCGACATAACGGAGGGAAAGAGTTTATGAGTGAAGTCTTTGAAAATACTTCAAGCGATGAAACGGTATCGTGGAGGTCCCACAGATTCATAAATACGTACATCATATTAGGGCTTATTTACTAGAAGGATGGTTATTATTTTGCCTAAATAACGGCTGCGTATCCGCTTTTCGAAAAAAATTAAACAAATAGCGCAATACGAAACCAAAGGCTTATTAGTTTGATAAATGGTCGGCATTTGAGCCAAAACCGCCAACAACCAGAGATGAACTTACAACTTGTTTGTTTCTCGTCACATGGTGTCGCAATTGCATAAAAAGACCGATATAGAATTTTTGCAGGCATGTGCTCGACACTATGATTGTTCATATTAGGGAAAAGGAAAAGTTCAAAAGTAATGTTTACTGCGAACGAGAATTTTGGTTGAAGAAAAATAAAGGGGATAAGAGGTTTTATGTTCCATTGAAATATGATAAACGTAAGAAAAGTAAACAAAGAGCACGTGTGCGCAAAAGACTACGGAGTCCATCTCTTAATTGCCACGATCATGGCACTGAAAGTAGGCCTCAATTAAAGTACAATGCTGACGATAAAACTGTCAAAATTGTTTCTTTTTAATTATTACGGATCATGCAGTACTCGATGTAAGAAAAATCTTAAAGTAGCATCACGATATTTCGACTCAATTTCCACTAGTTGTCAGGACAGCGACGCTAGTGCAAATAAAACTTGAGGAGAATATGGCTTGCTCAAGTATTTACCCCGTGTCCAAGATTGTTGGCATCCAGTCTTCCAACTAGTGGTGGAAAGGACACACTAGTTACAACGGAGTAATTGCTTTGTTTGGAGCTGCAGAATCGCTATATGATGAGCTCAAACAGGAAATAGCATAGTGCACTTGACAATTTCACTGCCTTAATGTGCAGGATATTCACGATATATCACAAAATCTAAATTTTACCATTGTCGAAGTAAACACACTTTCCATCAGAAACTAGTCGCTTAGTGGTGCACTTGTAATGGGTGAAATATCTCTACCGGTAATCTAAGTGGAATTTGAAATATATACGACATCGTCTGACATCGGCTCGAACCGATACCAAAATTAATGTAACGCACTTGACGGAATCACCAAACAAAGTGGCGTGATTGGCTCAACAAAGGGGCCAAAAATCTTAGTGTATTTTTTGAAACACTCTCATTGTGTAACCACCTCTTTTCATGTTCAAACAACTTGTTCAGAAGTACCCAGCAGATTTAAGAGTCGACAAAAATAAGCGGGTTTGAAATGGCCAGTGATAATGAGAATGGTAGAGGTAATGGCGAGATAGTAGAGAACATCATATTTTTTTGGTTTACCAAGGCATGATTGAAAAGTGACGCAGTTCATACCATTCCATGCGAAAAGTTAGTCGGTTTCAGTCAGCTTATCGAAATAGCTTATGCATAACTTATTATATGAGAGTAAGTATACGGGAAAGTCATCCACCAAGAGGATATGCACTAATTAATTTGGATGCACAGAAGATCCCACCAGTTAAGTAAAGTAAAGATGGTGTAAGGTCGCCTTCCCTTCTTCCGCACTAATCATGGCCTCTATAAGCGAGCGGTTTTGTAAAAACGCGTCATTTGTTCCAAAGACATAACCTCTGACTGTTCGTACTTCCCAGCTTCAAACGAATAAAAAAACAGCAAATGAGCAAAATGATGTCCGTTACAAATCAGTATCAAGACAGAAAACTATATTGTATCATTGATCTTGTTCTGATTAGTTAACACCAAAAAATTGTCAAGAGCAAATTAAGGCTAATGAAGCACGAAAATCACTAATTTGCGCTCGAAAAAACGAAAGAGTTTAAAAAGGCATGTTAAAGGGTCCTAGATCTCCGCTATAGGAAGGTAAATGGGGAGTTTGGTGAAATCTTTAAGCTATAAAGAGGAATGTGGAGATCGCAGTGGAAAATGAAAGAGATACTCGGTAATATACAAGTCCAGACTTTCTGAACAAAAATAGAATAGCGCAAAAATTTTTCACTGGAGAACGAGTATAGTAATAGAAAGAAGTGACAGTATGATTTAAAACTTAAAACCCTTATAAAATCTTAATTCGAAAAGACTAAGTACAGTACGATTTAGCAAACGCGAACAGTAATGTATCCTTCGTGGAAAAACTCGGTTTGAACGAGGAAAAAAGCGGTTGAGAGAAGCTATTTTCCGCGGATTTGTAAACTTTACCCATCTTGAAATGGGTAAGATACGAGGGCAGATAATCAGCCTACCGAAAGGAGAAAGGGCAAACAAAGCCTCGCGGTAGGGGTTTGAACCAATATCGCGGAAAATACTCCTGGAAGCAGTCGCGACGGCAGCATTGACGGAATTAAGAGGTGGGGTGGCAGAAGGTACACCTTCGACGTCGGGTGCAGCTGAGGCGGCGGAAATAAAGCCAGTGGATTGAGTAGTAAGGACAAGAAGGATATGGCAACTCTGTTTCGCCAATGGATACAAAATACCAGATCCCGGATTTACAACTTCCGATGTAGTCTCTGTCTTCTGGTTGCCTGCGCGGCGTGAATAGCCAAGTGTCATCACTGTCAATAACCCACCTGCAAAGTCGAAAAATATCATTGACTGCAAATTCTTCGTACTTGAACAATGAGAGTAAGAGGTATTGAATAACAACTCGATCTTTTTCTATATTGTTCAAAAGCCGGAAATGGAGTCCTGGTCAAAGATTCAAGTCATGCTTGATCAAGCTGACACTAATAGTACGATCTCTTAATTCATAGAAACTGGCAGTACAAGGCCATAGAATTGTGAAATATGGTAAGAGGAAATGACAAGCCGGAAAGAAACCGCCAAAAATCCCATACACTTGGGAATAATTTGATATTTCAAACAATAATCTAGTAAAACGTTTGCTCGTATATACAAAAAATTGACTTGTTTTGTATTTGTCTTCTCTAAACGGCCCAAACTACCTGAGAAAGTAGCTATTTTAAAAATACGAATAGGAAATAATGGTGGCGGATGGGAATTCATTAAACGTAAAGGAAATAAGGGTGAATAAACAAAGTTGGCATACTCGCGATAGATGAGGCAGCGTTCCAAAGTAATCCAGGTGCGTGATTTTCTGTTAGCATGGCAGCCGGACAGGGGCGATTCTCAGCGACATTAAGCATCAGTCGGTGGATAAAGGCTGGGGCGTCTGCCAAGCTAGAAAAAAACGATATAAATAATGAATACAGTTAGAAATATCCGCTTACCATTTCATCGAAGTGAAGTACTTGCAGGTAGCGGGTATCTCGTCACCACCGTAACCAGATACTTGGGCCGACAGAAGAATCAATAAAGATGAAATACATTCATAGAGGAGACCGTAAGTACTGTCACTAAATCAGACGAGTCTCAATGTTAATTGAACGGCTTACTTTGGAGTAATTTCAATAACCAATAAAAAAAGTAGATGAACCATATATTCTGCAAGTGGAGTGGAATTCGATGCTATATCAGAATAACATTTACTTCAAAAATTACCCTTGGAATTTATGTCCGCGAAATGTAAGTTCATACTATGACTCGAACGATTTTCTAATATGTACTTCGTGAAGACACGAAAAATAAGGAGGGCATTCCGGGCCATCTTAATATCTGACGGGTTACTTGGAAAGAAAATTAGGTTTGGGGGAAGTATCCTACATCTCTTGCCCCATTTTAATGCTACCCAGGACGCTGGTGGCTTTGACGATGAATTGTTGCAACAGAGTAGCTAAGTTATGCGTTCTTAAATCATTTCGATAGAAACGTTGTTGGAGACTGGAGACGGCGGCTTCAAGGTAGAAGGACGCTTCACTGTTATCAAATAGAGTGAAATTATAACTGCTAACTTTGTGAGAGGCGTTTGTATATTGAAAGATAAAAGGCGATTCCAGTATTCATTACTGCTATGGACACTCTCCTGACCGACAAGCTTTATCAAGTAAGGGTTAGTGGCAAGATCGGATAAATTGCTAACACTAGCACCCATGTGAAGAAAGGCCCAAGCCTTCTGAAAACCTTCAAACTGTTGGGCACTTTTATAATTCACACAAATGCAGAAAATTTTACTTTATTTAGAGACATATTTATTTGTCTCTATCAAAACATTAATTTTAAAAAAATAAAATTGAATAGAAGGGGGTAAGGAATTGTATATTTACGCCAAAAAGATATTAATCGGAGAAAGCAATGAATTAACTGAGCTACAATGTTTCCTTATTATAAGTGCCATATATATATATATATGTATATATATTTGAATATTACTCGTAGTCTAACAAGGAACTGAGATGTCCACCTTAACAGTGGACACTACGGTGTCGAGAAACGTACATCAAGTTGAGTAAATAGGAAAATTACCACATTTTGCACCCTATCCACAGCTCGACGATCAGACAAAACTTTTTACGACGTATAATTGCAACATCACCCCCAAATCTGCATATCAGCAAACTTATGAGCAACAGGCAATTAATTTCTCTGTCAGTGATAAGCATAATTCCATGTTTCTTAAAAGGAATTTGATAGGGCTAATATTTTGAGCATAGCCTTTGACACAAAAATTATTCAAATGACTTCACACTGAATTCGGCGACATTGAGACTCTGGAGGAAGCCAGAAATTCGGGGACGTGGTTAAAAGGAATGCATCTATAATCGCTAAAATTGTTGAACAGCTTTAGCAGTGGAAAGCATGATTGTGAAAAACTGTATTAATTTTAGCATCAACCTTTCGTGTTAAGTTTATTTTGGGCAAAAGCGTAACTCATATAGACTCTGATGTTTTCTCTAACATTGGCGACAATTGTTAATAACATTGGCAGTTAAGCTGGCATAATAACTCATTTATTAAGTACTATTGAGGGTTTAAGTTGCCGAATGGGCGGAGCACCCATTCTACTATTGCGTATGACGATCCATTTACAGAAAATAGTATTATTACAAATTTAAAGAATTTTAAAGAATTCCTTCATCTACGTATTACGTTCCGGAAGAAAGTACACAAATTCAAATGAGACAGGATACTTTATCATGTAACTTATCTTGTTATAACAATTCTTTCATTTTAGACCACAACTCCTTTCGTGGAAAACAATTGAAACATCGTTGGAGACTATCTGCATTATTCTGCAATACTTACCATGGGCAAAAAGCTTTAGAGAATGAAGTTATTTAGTATCATCTTGGATCAATAGACCGATTGTCAATATTACACGGCGATCCAAGTTCTCCCCCCATATACAGGTAATGGAATACGGTTAAACAATACATGTGATATATTTGGAGGTTACATGGTCTGCTAGCAACTTTTACATTCAAAATAAATGAGTTTTTGCCCTTGGCATATTCAAGTTTGGTGATGGAAAGTGTCCTTGGAGAATCGAAGAGCTAAAAGGGATCTATCTTCGGCGTCGGTTGTTCTTTCTTGTTTCGTGGGGAAGACTTGTACGGATTAGCTTTAATGAGGCGATAAAAGAAGTAGATAGTAGCTAAGAAGACCCTAGGGCGGAGGCGCCTTATTAAATTACTGATCTCCATATATTTGCATGACCCGCCTGACCATAATGTGGAGCTAATAAAAAAGTTTCATTATGCAATCACCTTTTCATTAATATACCTATTTAGATTACGCGCAGTTTCGCGTAACCATACACTCGAAAATATGTCATTTTGGCCTTAAACAGTTTATTCATTTGATCCCCATTAAAGCCTATTTTAATATTGCTGGCTAGTGCCTTATGATTCACTGGGAATTGATTTGCATTTAGTTCCCAACACTTTTCTATTGAATACTAAACATATCTCTGTTTTATTGGTTGATCCCCTCACCGCTCTCTACAAGTTGGTGTCACTTAAGTCTCGTGCCTTAATATCCGTGCGTGAATCTTCCATATGGCGTGGTATACGATATTAAGCTTACCTAGATACTTTTGTCGCATCAATGTACACTCGTCTTTTATACTACCTTGGTGTCCTTTATTTGTTCTAATGGAAACGTCTCCGTTTCACTTGTTCTTAACGCTCAACACTTGTATAGAAGTGCAAGCGTACCTCAATTAGTTTCCCCTGCGTAGTGTAACACAGACATTTCCTGACTGATCTTACTTTATGGGCCACTAATCTCGTCGTGGTTTCCCTTTTTTTCCGAATTAGGTCATGCTTAGCTCAGCGGCTAAGGTGTTCTCTCCCCTCAAAGCGATTGAAATGGCGTTTGTGGGAGGTCTTCGGTATTTACATATAGGAAACTATCTCTGGTAATTTTGTTGCTTTTAATCTCGTGTTCCTTTAGTGCTGAACCCCTGAAAAAGAAAAAACGTGTTGATCCCTTACAAGAACAAAATCGGATTCGCAGGAAGGCAAAACGAATAGAGAAGGAAGTCAAACGCCTTTCTAAGCAGGGAAAGAAACTCAAACCCGTCGAAGAAATTGAAGGCGACCGGAAACTCATGAAGGAAGAGCAGTTAATTCCTTCTAATGTTATTTAGTTTCTGTTATCCTTTTGTTTTCTGCACGTGATTGGATATCTTATAGACAATCATTGTGACACATTTATGCTGTAGTTAAATTATTTCGAGGGCATCTTCTCTAAAACATTGTTTTTCACTTTTAGGTACCGGTTTTTTTGGCAGATTGTCGTTTAATGTGTATTAATACTTCTTGATTCTTCCCCATTGACTGCTTAATATTTTTTTTTAATATACTGTTGATCAATGTGTTATCTTCATCAGTTTTGTCCCTAAATCCCACAACTTCAAGTAATTTTCCTATTTGAATTTTATCATGTTTGCTCCGCCTTAAATGAATGCGATTTTTGACAATTACCTTCAGATACACCGTATGCATAGCTATTATTTTGATAACGTTTCATCACTGAGCATGGATATTTATCGACTGTCAGCCGTTTACTTTTTTATTCTATGAAATACATCATTCATATTTCTAGTATCACAGTATATTCCGTTTATAAAATGCTTTAGAAGTCTATTCATCGGATATTTATTTTCCCCGAAATTGATGTATTGTTTCTTGAAAAAGGGAACGTCGTCGACCTCAAGTGGTTTTGTCGGAGAGTGAGATCGATAGGCGATGTTTGCTGATGAAAGAATGGGCCCGCTACCAAGCCAGCGTTAGCAGGGCGGAGGAACGTAAATTGCGTAGTGTGCAGTCGGCCCAGAAAGCGGCACTTCAATCCCTCGCTGCCGTTTCACCACATCATCTTTATGCAGCTGCAATCCGTCCCGTTGGTGTGACGACCATTGTAGACACAAAAAGTAATGTGGAAGCAGCGGCTTTGTCTCTACATGCAAGTGGACCTTTCGCCACAGTGCCCTCCGGCGATCGGAAGTTGTACGATCCGCCGGACGGTGAGAAGTTCGATCGGACACCTACCTTTGAGTACGAATTTGAGTTGGATCGCAGATTTATGGCTGAAGCGAAGCGTGGAAAATTTGTCAAGATATCGGGCAAGAATCAGGTTTCTGTGTAGCAATTGATTTAGGTTTCCTTATTTGTACAGTGCGAAGCATTTAACTCCCCTGTTTCATTAATTAATCTGGTTTGCGTGAAAGTTCCACTCTGTCATTTGTGGCTTTTTGACATTTCTAAATGCTTCATTTGGTGAAGTTGTGACTTTTGTATAAAAAATACATGCCTTCTAATTTCCTTTCTCATAATCTAAAGTGCATCTATTATTGCAAATGAAATGGTAGCTAAATTTTGAAGAAATAGCCATGTGGGTGTGGAATTTTTCTGTGCTCAGCGAATGTTGCTAACGACTTTTTAGAAGTACGCACACAATTATCTTAATCACTTTTCCTTATTCGTCTGTGTTTTCTGCAGCTCCAATGATCCGCATTTGTGCTTAGAAAAGTACGTTTTATGCTTTGCAAGCAGAATGAATGGATATCATGGACTAAGTGGGGGTATATTCGTTTTCTAGTATGATCACGCAAAGCTACCGTTATTAACCGCTCTACTATCTGGAATTAAGTAGCATTCGGAAACTGTATTTGACCGCCTCCATTTTTGTGCTCGAAAAACATAGGATACGTACAAGTTGTCGCCTTGACACAGTAGTTGCTAGGTCTAGGTAATGAAACTTGGTTACGAAGTTACTCAAGCACAAAGGTAAAAACAGAGCAAATTTTGTACACATTCTTTTCTTAATGTTCCCTCGCATTGCTTTATCCGTTGTGCTCGTTCTTTTTGCTTTACTGAACCGTAGTGATTTGGAAACGCCGAATTGTTATCTTTTTCTTGCATCATTGACATCAGCACGTGGGAACAGTATATGGAGATTACTATGGGTTGGGTGGACGGTGTTAACAGTGGAATAGGAGTACTTTCCTGCTCCCTTCCCATCCGCTACTTTTTATCACAAATATTCCCGACATTAATTATTGTTCCGTGAGAGGAGGAGACATTAACTTATCCTTCCACAACGCCCTACCTAGTATATTTATAAGCCGGTAGATTGGAAACCGATTAACCCACTGGAACTAATTAACAAGCGTGATGGTACTTTGTGTTTTCCCTGCATAATTAACTAGTAGCGCCTCATTTACCTGGGGCACTTTTAAATACAAGAGCTTGGGATATCATTCGCCCTCTACTCCGCACTTCTTATGGGATACAAGCCTAATTAATTTCACAACGCGATTTGCCAGAAGCTAGCTGTACTGATGAGATCTTATCGTGTGCATGAGCTGAATCTTCTGCTTGTTTGGATTGACGCCTTTAATAAAGTTAGGATCTTTTTTTATAGATTAAAAAGACTATCCCCTCACTTGTTTCCCATCAGGCGAACTTTCATTCATGAATTTATATCCAATTTCCAATGAGACAAGCGTGTTTACTCGTGCATTATATTAAGACTTGGGAGCGTAGTAGCGACGTCCTTCGATTGGTGAATTTATTACGGTAATAACTATCTGAACCGTTTGGAGAGTAGCGGCAACCTCTCGAGTCTCCCTCATCATCAGTCCTTTTGGGTGTCGACTTTAGGCGTCTAGTGTAGTCGCCAGCCTCGAGGATGTTTCAGTTCAATCTTTGATGGAAAATCAAGGCTTTGCACCCTGGAAGGAATTTAATGACATCCTTTTTTGGTGCTGTACGGGCTTTAAGGCGACCATTAATTTAGGTGTCAAGCTATGCCTACCAAATCGCTTTGGTGCCCATGTGCGTGAGTCAACCTCCCGAAGGGGGAAGATGTGGAAAGTGGTTGACTCGCCGATGATCCCCAGGTAGTGGATAATCGGGATATATTCATAAAATGAAATGGATGCTATTTTTCTTCCTCCGGGTGATTATTTCTTTCAGATTATAGAAATTCACGAGTTCATGATTATGTCAGCGTCAATCTTGGAGGAGTAATTAGTCAGATGTGGGGATATCTCTTTAATACTAGCGTTATTACAAAGAAAAATAATAATCTTGTCAGAATTTCTCAGACTCTCCTTAACACCGGTGATTGCGATCACTTTACAGGGTGAGCAGCACTCGCTGATTGTTGGATTGGAGTGAATTAGACCAGTTTCACTCATATTCTTACTGCTAACACTTTAACAGGCCTGTTTTTATATGACCTTCCCACATAAGGAGGTGGGAGAATATATTTCTCTTGTACTTCGGACCACAATTTTTGCCCAATTGATTGTACATCTGACTCCTCAGTAGGTGACGCCGACCGTTCTAATGGCGTCTCGGTCGGGAAAGCGGCACACTCGTCAGCTATGACGACACCTCCGTCTGCTGTGAGATGTATTGGGCAATTAAATAAAAGTACAACGGCGTAGGCGTCCGAAATTCTAATCGTGAAAGACTGTTAACGATGATTTGCACCAATCTTCAAACGACGTTTGCCTTGAGGCGTCAAATTGATCTGGTGGTTGTTTAAAGGGGCTAATAACAACGGATGCTTATGTTGAGGACTTACAACCTCGTCCCAGTTGACCAACCAGAAAGAAGCACATGACACGAACCTGTGGTCGGCCATTAAAACGTGCTTTTGATCAGAAGTGAGCGCACATCAAAGCCAAACACCCTTCTCTGACGCATTTTCGTGCCACTCCTCTCCCCACCCCGCTTCGCCTCACCCCATCCCGCCTCCCCTCCATTGGCTGCCAATCGCAAGTCGGCTTCATTTGGCACCCGAGTTTTTCTTCCCTTTGCCAACTTACTTGCTGTGTGAATAGCTCCCTTTCCTTGCCCTTTTTTCCCTGCAAAAGACACCTTTCCTGTGTGCGCACGCGTTATTTTAGGAGAAATCTACTCCTGATCCCTTTGACCCAACTAAAGAAAAAAGAATAAGTTTGAATTAACTCCGTCCCTACTCTAACCTCGGGGTTCTGTGTCAGATTAACCTCAGCGTATCTTGGGTACACTCAGTGAAAACCTCTCGGGCACCGATTGTCGCCTTGTGACGGGAAGCTGACATCAATCAAATACTGATAAGCCGTAAAATGACCGCGAATTGCGCGCTGGGCATTACAAGGACTAAATGCAAACGGATTTTGCTGAGACTGAATAATCTACGAATAGGCCTAAGAGAAGAAAGTTTGATTTAAGATAAAAAAGGTATACTTTATTACGTATCAGTAGGTTTGAAAGTCGCGACAGTGCATATAATACTGATAATAAGAAAATTCCTGTGGACTGTTCATCATTGCGTTAAATTTAGTGGTGAATGGTCGTGAATGAATGACTAGATGTGAATGGATTAGTACATGCGTTCAAATTCTATCTTGCGTCGGATCAGAACCCTGTAGAATAGCGGCAAGAAGAGGCTGTTTACGACGATTGGAGGTGAATGAAATGAGGGGCGCCCAGCGGTCACAATTAAATGCACGAGAGGAGGGGGAGCGGCGAGGAGGGACCGAGATGGAGAGGAAGTTTTATTGCACACAGCACGCAGCATTCCTCCGCAGTGTGTCGGAGGTTTGGCGACAAGGCGTTGAGGTGATCTCGCGAGGATCCGCACTATTCGAGTAGTCGGGGAGCACTTCGCGGTCATTCACGCCTTCTTCAATCACCACGTAGACATCAAATACGAGTGGATTTCGTCGACCCACATATCCACTCCTACTTCCACCGCTTGCACAGCCACTACTACCGAATACACTAAGGGTTGGATCTACCACAAAATCTGCATCCCCAGAACGTAGAGCAGCCAATGAACTAGGAGTTGGTTGAAGACGATTAGAGCCACGTCCACCGTCGTAGTAGGAGTTCGGCGTGAGGAAGGGGTGATGTGGACCATCGGTTAGAGAATGGGTGCTAAGGAGGAGGGAGAAACGGCCTAGAAGGCTGGAGAGACGTCTGCGCCACCGTCTAGGTCGAACGCCGAGGTCGGTGAAGCGAGGAATGCGTGTGGGCAATGTGGTAATGCCTTCAGTCATCTCCAAACGATCTCCATGTTCTGTGACCTTGGAGGGGGCTGACGCACCCGAGAAGAGATCTCCACCTCCGGTGGAACCATCCTCACCATTAACGCCACCGCCACTGCCACCTCCCTCGCCACTACCGATACCTCCAACACCACCGGTGGTGGAGAAAGTGGACGAGTAGGCTTTTCTTCGACGAGGGAAAGGGTGATGGAGGAGGACACGAGGGTAGTTGGAAGTGAGTTGAACGGCTGCGTTGCTGAAAACTACGCCACGACGCCATGTCACACCATAACCGGTGAAATCGTGTCCGCAAAGGTGGAGATAGGGTCTAAAAGGGGGAGCAAGAAGAAGAATAAGAAAAATAAGCAGCCGTATAAGCTAGCAGTCTGTCCTAACGCTGGTGAACATTGAGATAACCAACTTTGAGGATAGCCAAGCAGGGTTATAGGCAAACCAAAATGTCACATGATCATTCGTAGTTTTTGAAGACACTCGGTCATTTGATGCTCCTCACCATGCACTCAAAGTGCGTGTATATGATCGGTGAAACAAAATAGAAGATTCACGTGTTTCACTGTGAACACCTCGGAGTTTTGCTGTTTTCCTAGACTCCGGTTCCGTGTACTCGGCTCATTGTGGAGAAAGTAGTCAGTGTGTATGAATTAGAGTTAGTCATCTTCAATGGCTGTTGAAAATGTATGATGTCAAGAGGCCTTTAAAGTACGGTTTATAGACATCGACGAATGGCAAAACAGATTTTGAGAGAGCTCCGCGGTGAAACAACATCCACGGGATGGAAAATGACTGTAAGCCTTGGAAGACATGGAGAAATGAGACCCTGTTTGAGGAAGGTTTCTCATGACGACCTTCGACACGCAGCAGGAGGCAGATTTACGTTCAAGAGGGTGAAGGGGGACTGACAATTTGCTATTACATTTGTAACTGAGGGTTTGTAAATCACAATCGTCACGATAGCTCCCAAAAAGTAACTCGGAGAATCAAAGAAAATCACGCTAGAAATTAATACTCAGCGCTTCATCCTTCCATCTCACTGATACTTCGACTGAGGACCTCATTCAAGGATAGATGCGAAAAAAACAAGGATTCTACCAAGACACGAAGGACGTCCATCCACCTGAGATCTCGGGTGCCTCGCAAAGTAGACAGAATGAAAAACAAAACTTTGTCATTAAGGGAGGAACGAAGGTGAAAGGGAGGACATTTCCTCCCCGTACGTGGTACCGAGAATTCAATCCTTGAATGATGAGTGGGACGAGAAAGAAGGACTCCAAGAAATGTCATCAAGGAAGTGTACAATCAAAGCGGTTCCAAGATATCCACATTGATATCTTCAGACATTTCAACTCAGGTCAATTTACTCCCCTAGAGCCGTGCATAGTTGCAATGGAGACCGTTTTATTTCAAAATTTTTTCGACCCCTGGGCAAACACCTTTGTGTCTTCAGCCACCTTCCTATCCTTATGCAGAACATAAATTTATGCCGATGTTAGTTTTGTTGACAGTTTCCAAGTCCTTTGCCATGCCGACAGTTCAAAACATAAGTCATTCCCTGTACTTTTTTTATCGAGAGCTGTCTGTGGAGCAGGACAGTCTTGCTCCTACATGCCTTTGCAGGCTTAATACACCCAAAATACTGCAAATAGCATCGATATGCCCAAGCTTTCGCGGTAGACACTCGTTGCTTGACTAAAATAGGCATGAACGAAGGTTGATGTGGAGCATAAAGTCATCCCAGCCTCCCCTCTTGGCGTCGTCAATTCCTCTTTCACACATGGGGGGATTATGAAAGGCGAGAAGAAACGGCGTCTGTTTACGAAGAAAGTGGACAAACACGGAGAAGCAAAAGAAAAATTGTGCTTTGAGCGCCCAAAGGAGGTTTTCTTTAAAAGTGCCCAGTCTTACCTGGGTGGACCACGTGGTCGTGTCTGAGAGTGGGTGGAAAAGGCGGTTGGTTTTCAGGAGACCGGTATTTCGCTCCCTTGCTATGTTTTGCATTCGTGAATCAAATTGTTTATTCACGGCTGAGTGGTCTTGACAATCAGGCGATCAGATGTCTGCGAGGGTGGGGGAATCACGGTCTAACGGAAGTGTCAGGCGGGAAGGGTCGCCTTTTAAGGATAGAAGGAGTTTCTGGGGTCAGTGAATAATCCTATCGCCTCAAAAAAGTCGACTAATGATCAAGCTGGCAGGAAATACTTCCAACGACACTTTGCAACAGTTAATTAACTTCACACCTCCTCTCCCCTTCGTGACATCGTGATGGAGAAAAGTGTAACAGTGTTGGAAAAAAATGGGAGACAGAAAGTGAGATTTATAAGGAGGAGGAAATTCAAAATAAGAGGAGTGCAGACGCCTCAGTAATAACCATTCCTGATGGCAGGAAAAATTCACAGTAAAAGTTTATTTGAAAGTAATTTCCCGCCCCAACGGACTCGTTTGATGAATTATGGGTTTGATGGCTCTCGGCTAAGCCTCGAAATCCGACCGAATTAAGCCAAGAGAATGTGGCCTGTGCGATGGGAATCAGCATTAGTGAAGCAACAACTTGACTGCTATTTGTGACATCAATGCTAGAAGTAGAAAGTCGGCTGACGAGGAGAGAGGTGAAAACGTGACCAGTGTGAGACTTGATAAACAGTCCAGTGTTGTAGTAAACTATCAGTGTTTAGACACGACGACTGTAGTTGGGTCTTGTCAATTTGGCTCACTCACTTAAAACTGTGAGACCAGGGGGTTAGACAAGTTCAAGGTCATCTAAAAATCCAAAGGCGGGGTGCCAGATCCAGAATTTTTGCAGCCATAACAATGCGGATTTGCGGCATGTGTGAGAGGAAATCTTTATTGCCTGCAGTGTTGATGCCATTTGGGGGGGGGCACTTTTGAGGGAAAGGAGGCTTTAATTTTTGCGAAATCTAATTCGGAATCCACCTTGAAGAAGCCATTAATATCCTCCTAGAGTCATTCCATCCTTGAAAAGGGGGACAGGACAATGAGATCACGAAGTACGTGGGGATCGTTGAGAGAATTTGCCCCACCCATCAGTTATTGCCCTGTCTTTAAAGTAGCATAGTAAAATATTCACTGCAGCAGTGGGCCGAGCAGGCCTATGCGCTGATGGGAGACCTGGCCAAACTCTCTCGACGCGACTCGTGATCTCAACACCAAAAATAAATTCACTCATCCAAGTATGGATAAACACTGATTACACATGGACTCGTGTGGAATACCAATGATGAAGAGAAGGCCTCATGCACGGTCTATCACGCCGGGTTGAAGCAGACCAGAGCGGGCACTTGGTAGAGGGGCGTTGGACGTACCACACAGAAAAAGAAAACGGCACCGTTGGCCCGAGAAAAAAAGACGGCCGCCCTGTGTATGCGTGTTTGTGTGTGCACAGCGGCGCTGCATCACCGCATAGGCGGACGGGCTGGCGGTCGGACAGAAACGACGAAATGGGACGCAGTTGGACCGGCCACTTTTCGCCCATCCATCATTTCTACCACAACTACCCCTGGTGGCCGCCATACGGCAGCATCTCCGCGGTGTGATTATATCAACGTGTGAAGATCCCACACTGGTTCAGGTGCCACAGCCCATCTGAGACGTCCTATATTCCTTCAAGTAAGCAATTAAGGTCGTTCACATGAATTTCAACGAAATTCCATTCTCTGTCCTATGGGCGGTTCTAATGTACGCTTGAAACAAGTGGGAGTGCCTAGGGCAACACTCCTCAACCCCGTCAATTCGCCTGCACTAGTTGAATGTGGCACCACCCCAACGGAGGATTCACTGACCTCTTAATGACGCATTCGAAAAAAACGGGTATTCCAGTTCCATTTAAGACAATGACACCGTAAGACATGAGAACGACGACTCACAAATGAACAGCTCAAGTCTAAAAGGAGGGAAGCCTCAGTACATGGCAGCCAGCGCTGTTAACGTTGTCTACCACAAACAGTCCACAGAACCACGTCAATTCGGAAAGTGGTGAGTTGGCGGCGAAATCAAACGCTTGTTCACCATATCACGCAATAAACTGATACGTGACACTGATAGGTTGCGATGGAGGGTCAGAGAGGCGGGCCACAACTATCAGAGGTGGAAGCAGTGGTCATCGCCCCTACCGATCAGTGTTAGCTGAGAGGTTTTCGATTCATGGGGCATGAACAATTATGGGGGGAGGGTGGGGGGGGGGCAACTCTCCCAGCAAGTTGACAAAGACGCCATCTAACAGCAGCCTCAAAAGAATTTCTTTTAAAAATAGTCTATTCGCCCAGAACTCTCAGGACACTGTTAGAATTTAGGTCCAAATGATAAAAGTATTTTTGAAACTCAAGTTTGTACTTGATGAGAAACCAGTGCAGAAGGCTGATTCACCAATTCTTGGTGCTGTTTTTGCTTGAATGCGCAATTGGGGGAGGGGAGGGGAGGGGAAGGGGGGGCGAGAGAAGTGACGGACGACGGTAATGAAGAGGGTCCTTATTAAGCCCACCGTCTGCGCACTTCACTTTCAAATGTTAACTAAGCCTTCTCCATTTTATCTCGCCTAAATAAAGCATTTTATGGAAGGAGATATCATCTCCCTTTCGACGCCCCCTCGCCTCGCCTGCACATGATAGGTGCGCAGATCTTTCACTCCCACTTTTTTTGTTTGATGCTCTCTCTGCAAGTTTACATTTTTATCATTCACACCCGTGACTGGGGAGCGATTTTAAGCACCGAAGGATACTCAGCTAAACACACGCAAATTAGAGGGGAAATGGAAGTCTGAAAGGAGGACGGGCAAGCACTGCCAAATCGCGTTGGAGCCAATGTTTATCCCCGCCCGATCACTCGTCTAACACGGAAGTGTTGTGAAAGCTTGAACACGCGCGCCTGTAAACACGACCGAAAATGGGTATGGAAGGGAAAAAGAAGAGGAAGAGGGCGGAAAGGTAAAGTAAAGCGCTACTTTGAGCATTTTTGCCATGTGTAAATGAGACGAGCAACAGTGTAAACAATGACGGTTAAGCTTGAGCCTGACAACTTTATACTAAAAAAGTAGGCTAAAAAGTAGTGATATCAGTGTGATTTTGATAGTGCGAGGGGGACGCGAAATGGGGTGGTGGGGGGGGGAGGCGAGGGAGATGTACTCAGAGGAAAAAGACACGACATTTTGCATCCATTCGACACAAACCTGTGCACATCTACAGTGAAGGGGTTGCGTTAAAACAACAGAATGTGACTCATTGAATTTATTTTGAATTTTGAAATTAATTTAAATTTATTTTTGAAATTATTTTGCCTAGAGATAAAACGCACCCAATGTAATCTTCGTTTCCGGCGGCGCTTAACAGTCGTATTTAGATGTCCAAAGTCTCGCCGACGGACGAGGAAGGTTTTAACGCCTCCCCATTTGACCTCCTCGATGAGGGACGGAGGGCAGATGGTGAGACTGTGGGTAGATTCAGCATCTCATCCGCGGCTAAGGCCGCTCAAAGGCGAGAAAGTGGAAGTGAAGAGCGACAAACAACCGCAGAACGTGAATTATCTCCCTAAGGACGGCAAATACCCAGGTATTTCGTGCAAACTTCGAGTCTAATTGACATTCCTACGAGGAGGAAAAAGCATTCGAAAGGGGATTTCTTAGTTCAGACAAGCTAATGGGTGAGTTGAATCACCACTAATATTCCTCTATTCACAGCTGCACGTGGCCAAAAAACCACAAGTTGGAGCCTTTTTTTCAACCGTTTTACAAATCTGCGCCAAATACTCTCACATAAGTGGGAATATTCTCACCACATCGAAGGGGTATGTTAAGAGGACGCGGACTGTGACGGGCGCTGCGGCTGCTTTGATGCCAGCGTTATCAATGGACACGGAGATAAGGAATGGGAAAAAAACAGTTCAAGTGGACAAGAGTATCAGCGGCTCCTCGACAGATGTTTAACTTCGTATGTTATCCGACGCCTGAGGGAGGGGATAATTTGTTACTCCAATGGAATGTCAAAAAAAACGGCTTTTAGCATGTGGTGTGCAGCGAAGGGAGAGTCTACAGCCCCTCCATCGGCTCGACCTAACGAATACTGTCTTCTGATGATGGTCGGAAAGTGGTGGATTCACGTCAGACTAAAAGGTCATGATCCAGTTTCTGCCAGAATTCGGTGAAACACACAAACACGCTTGAGGTCTTGCCCCCAGATGAGGTGAACGGAAAAAAAGACGATGTCAATTTCTTACTGGCGTTGAATAATAAAAATTCCCGTTTCATCTGTCGCGCAAAACATCCGCAGAGGATCATTAATCCGAAAAAGTCGTGGTAAAATTCGCTGGGGCACCCGAGACAATGGCAACGTGACAAGTACCACTAGCAAAATGAAAACTCCCCATATCTAAAATGCCAGTCGCCTCTGTGCGGTGACCCCAACACCAGCTAACCGCAATACCAAACAAGATGGGTGGCAGAATAGAGTGACAATGCACTTTTTGAAAGAAAGCGGCCTCGAGAATCACGACAATCACGTGAGTTGGACTGGATGATGACAGTCCGTCTCGGCTGTCGCTACACCGAAATTTGGCGGAAAGACGATCCACCACCGAGATGATGAAGGGAGAGGGGAAAAAAGAGAGAAAAAGAGGGGGAGACAGTGAAGTGATTCACACGCGCGCACCCAGACATGTCCACCCCGCCCCCCACCACCCCACCGTCACCGCCTGGTCAATTAGTTGAAGTGCCGGAGAGGGAGCAATGACTTACTGCACTCGCTCCACCACGTGGGTGTACAACTCTTGCCGCCAGGCCGGCATGTGGGAGACGATGATGTTGGTGTCCGAGGGGACGCGAGCATAACGCTCCTCGACCGCCTTGATGTCGGGGAGGATAAAGCCGTCGCAGAGCGCCGAGGCAGAGACAGTGGATGACGTTGGTGTTGATGAAGAGGAGGAGGAACAAGAAGAGGGGGCAGGAGGGGAATCGGACTCGCACACGTCCGTCTTGATATGCGCTGAGGAGGAAGAGCCCCTGTCGCCGCCTTTGGAACTGCGACAAGTCGGCCGTAGGCCCGGTCTTCTTTCAGACTCATACTTTTCTTTCTCCCTCACCTTCAAACTTGTCACAGTTGCCGCTGTTGTAGGGTTGCCAGTACATGAAGAAAGACATCTTTTTCGTCCGGCCTGTTGACTTCGTGACCACGGCATGGAAGAACGCAGCAACCATTGAGGAAACATAGCTTTCACTTTGGATGTTCCCGAGGATGATGCTAAGTGTGATTTCCCATCTTCAGGTCGTAAATCGTCTGCCGACGTCCAGGGAATTCCATAGACCTTAAGACCGAGTATTTGACACGCGGCATCTTCTAAGTAGATGGCTGAAGGAAGGTATTTCTGAATCTCGGCTGCCGATGGTCGCTCCGGGCCGAGGTAGTCCCAGCATCCGGACACAAAGATTTTATAAGGATGCGGTTGATGCCTGAAAAACTCGTCGATGGCTCTAAGTTTCGTCTTCCACAAACAGTCCTCCGTGGAGGGGGAAGAGGCGGAGGAGTAGAAGCGGATTGAGCTATTTTCTCCCCAGGTTGTGCCTTCCGAAAGTAACTTCGACGCAAAGGTGTACGGTGGCGTAATGGAGGGCCGTCCAAGAAATCGCCCGAATGGATCAAGATGTGACCATAGGGCAAGCCGTTGGCATAATAATTACCCACACCTCTGGTATCGGAAATATGTACAACACGGACAATTTGGGCTTTTGGATGACCCACATTACCCACGACAAAAACGTTCAAGTTTTGATAGTTAAAGAGGGACGGGGAGGCCTGATTCACGCGGGGATAGTTAGTAGGGAAAGAGGAAGAGCAAGCGCCGGTTTTCATTGTTGGAATCTCTTTTTGTGGTGTAGATACGCATCCGCGTTTGAGCATCGACTGTCGGTTGAGTTGATCTCTTGGAACTGCTGCATCAGACAACCTTGGCTTTGTTGATTCCTTCGGAATTGTTATTGAGGCAACCATTGGGCTGTCAGTGCGCGAAACGTAGGTCATTAGCAAGGAGAACGCATAATTTCATAGACAGGTCTAGGACAAAGTAAAGGAACGCCCAGACAGTGTATGGGTGGAGTTAGACCTAGAAAGTAAAGTAAGTCGGCGAACCGGCCGCTGGAGCGCGTGGACGCATATAAACTGTGTTACCACGGCACGACCGGCATTTGTCAGCAGCACACGCGCACGAGATGAGTAGCGCTCGCGTCTGATTGGGTGGGCGCGCTAGCCGACTGTGGTTGCCAACCAATCAGGCGCTAGCGCCAATCACGTGAAGTCTATGCCACGTGATAAACTAGATGTTACCCTATGCGTGTGTGCACGCGGGCGTACGTATGTGTAGGCGTACGAGCGCGCCTGTGTGCACAGCCGCGAATGTCGAGCCATTTATGGTGGTGTCGTCGTCGGCGGTGTCGATGGTGGCGAAGGTCCATCGCGGCTATTGTCATGTGACCTTTGCACGTGTGTATGTTGTTGTTGTGCTTGTTGTAGGCAAAAAGCTCATTGCCACTCCCTTCAGGGATAAGCGCACTGTTTGGGTCGGTGATAAGGCACAGTTTAAATTGAAATGTCTACATTTGAAAATGTTAACTGTTTGTACGTAATCCTATTGTCTCCCCTCCACTCGGTGCGATATGATGCTCAAACGCGTTAAATTAGTCGGGTCAGTCATTCGCCAAGTGAGTGAATGTATATAGTCTTCCCCTGCTACATTTTCCGGTAATAATGATAATAACGATCCACTCCAACTCAGGAAGGGATCTTTTTCCGAACCTGCCAACCTTACCAGTCCCGTTTAAAAGCGGTGGCAGAGATGTGGGAAAGAAGGCTGACGAGGATACCGGTTTATGCACTATCATTCGGTTGTTGTTAGACATGCCTTATAACAAACAGCGGTAGATCAAAGGACACAAAGGCCATATGATGCGGGTGGGGTCCCCTACCGCTGTCATTCAATGCGAGTTAAAGGGACTGTTATATTGAAATTGCGACTATCGTAAATGTCCTCAGGTTATCCCATAGGATCTACTAGACATCCACTCACATATAGCGTCAATTTTCTGAAACAGTGAAGGAAGCATTTACTTTTACTGCAGCCATTTAGTCCATAAAGATTTTAACACATCTGCCTGTTAAGCTGTGTTAGATAGATGTACAGTACAGAATTCTTTATAAGATATGGTTTAAGAGCGAATACTTCCCCACAGCTCCAGTAATGGAAATCTCCTTCTGTCGAGTAGGCACCCATTAGAGCCCCTAAAGTAGAGTTTTCATTTACAGGACACGGTAAACTAGTGAGGCAGCCTATCGAAGTGGAGGCTGCTTTCGAAGAATCAGAAAGGCTTTAATAAATGCTACTTTCGTGAAGGTGTTTAGACAGCAGTGACGTCGGTGGGTCATTACAGATCTCGAGGTAGAATTCCGTGACACAGGAGTTAAAGCCTAAAATTCTAACTGCGCCCTTTTTATAGAACATAACTCTTCGTCTAGTACAATTATTTTTTCCTCCCTCACGTCGTCTACAGCCACCGCTCGCTTAATCTCTTCGAGTGCTCAGTCATTGTGATGTCTCCATGTTGAGATTCTACTATTTTCAGAGCTCGTGCTAAAAATACTCAAAGGATATTTCAAGACACCGGAGAGGTGAATTCTCAACTCTCAGTCTCTTTATTCATCTACGAAGGACGTCTCAAACGTCTTAAGCATCAATAGATGGCATTTTGCATTGAGAGCGGGACTTAGAAGTTAAGCACCTAAACAGAAATGTTGTGAAGTAAATACACCTAAAAAACGATTATCAGTTATAAGGGGAAAATTAGTGTCTAAATAATGCCAGCACTTGTGGCTTACCCCAACCTGACTGGCGGGAAGAAGTGTTTTTGCGGTCTTCTTTCGCCAACGTTTCCGAATAAATAGCCAGGAGCATTCCTAACCAGACTTCCTCCACCTACACTATCTTCCGGTCTCCTGCATCCCAATTTCTTTCAGTAGACCATCGTTCACTTTATTCACTTCATTGTTGGTAAACTCTTGCGTTCACATAACCGGTAGTGATTCGTAGAGACACTTTACCTAACCGCAAAATTCCGCTTGTAAGTCATCGCCGCGCCATCAACCAGCCGATCTGCCGTGCCTGCCTCCAGCACAGGGCGGCGACTTAGAAGGCAGCGAATCGGGCAATGGTGCTTTCAAACACGATCTGTCGTGAAACGTGTGAATGGACCCACACACAAAAGTTGTCAAGTTCTTAATGGCCCTGTTTGCGGACAAGGTCACTTTAGTGTCAAATCCAGCGCCGAACTGGGGCTGCACTTGGCACGCGCTCCCCCACCGTTTCGCCGAGTGATTCGTCATAAAAAGGCGCGTGTTTTGCACAGATAGACTAGAGGAGATTTGTTGTTTATCTTGACGCTGTCATTCACTTGATAAATTTCACGACTAGTCCGACCCGTGCCTTTAGATCAGCCGAGACCTGCGATATTTAAGTTATCTGCTACCTGAGGCGTCAAAAAATGCGCGAAGTGTGTTAACTAACAAGTGGAGGAGGATAAACACGACCTTTACTTGCAAGTAATTAATAATTCACTTAGATTTATTTGGTTGTATGCTACAACTATCTCGTTTACTCTTCATTTCATTTACGCCCACGTAAATGGCCCAACACACTTGTATTTATCCCCTTGTTTGCCAAAAACGGTAAGTGCTGCGTTTATATTTGGTAACCCGTGCATACAGTTATTTCATATACAAATTTGCGAAGTGAAAAACTGATATCAACGGCGACTTTCCTTTCCCGCCTCCAGCGAAGAAAAATGCGTCTGCGTGGGTAGGTGCAGAATGGTTATGCAAACACACCTCACCGGAGGGCGAATCAAAATCACGTGCTGAGGTGAGTCATCCAACTCCCGCCTACGTATTGGCAAGAGAGGCAGCCAACTTTTGAACAGCTTCTGGTTGAAACGCGCTTACGCGCGCACCAATTTCAATTTGGTGTGCACGAAAGGAAAAAAAAAAGAAATGCAACATAATTCCCATAAGTGGATTATGGGTCATAAGGCCATCCTTAGTGCTCTGAAATGGGTCTCGCGCCCTTATACAGCACTTGGCAAGGCAACAAATCTTAGAATTGCCAAATGACTCGTTTTCGAAACTCGATGGATAGATAAATTAATGACTTATTAACACGTGTTGATTTCATTATTGTGTCTGCGCGTAAGATTTGTGCAAAAGCCACATTTTCTACCTTCCTGTAATGTCATTCTAAAATGGTCTCAAAAGTGTTAATCCTTTCTGTTTGGCTGTGGAAAGGAGGCGGTTAGAGATATTTAAGAATGGTCAACCGCGTCACACAGGAATGCTTACTAAAGGAATATTCTTCTGGCCCACCATAGTGGCACCCTTCAGACTCGTAGATCACGAGCCAAAGGGACGAGACGTGATGCCGACACACTTTAGCCCAGCCTTTCAGGTCCATTTTATCTTGCTCGCTCCCAATCATCAAATTATAAGGGAGGCCAAGATTTTTATCATCATGAATGTTGGCAAAACTTAATTGTTTCAGGAATTGGCTTTGATAAACAAGCACACGAACGTTTGATCCAATCTAGGGACGTGAGGCTGCCCTATTCGTCTATTCGCCCTGTCTCTTCCCGCTCCCCTTCACGCTACTTAAAAAGCGAAGAGTGTTGCATGTTCACTCACTTTTTTGATATGGACGCCCAGTCCTTGTATGCGTATTTGCTGGCTTTCAAGTCACCCAGAAACTCGAACAAAAATTTGCTGAAAGATTTCATCTATTCGTGCCACACCCACTGCACTCCGAGTTGGCATTTTGGTAGGAAAAATCGAATAACCATCAAAAATTAGTTTAACTTTTGAAAAGTTCCAATATCGTGATGACTTAGGAGCCAAATTCTAGTTTCACCTCAAATGTCATGACATCATCTAGTTAAAATCAAAGGTATTTTGAAAGCCAATCGTCTTTGGTTGACGAACACGAATCACGTGTGTCGGTGAGTCATCTGCGCGCATTTGATGATTGGTTGAAATGGAGAACAAACAGAAATCAGGTGTACCTCCAATGGAAGTAATTGTAACAATGACAGGGGCCAGATGGAGAGAAATGAAGGATTAGCGATCATGTGATAGTCAACAGATGCTTTCAAACTGAAAATTGGACAAATGAGGTTGGAACAGCCAAAACTAGGTCGGGTAAAACAGTACACCACACACAATGCACGTGAACCTCTTGTTAACCTCTTTTCAGCTCTATACGACTTGTTAGGTCGGAAACACTGAAACGGGCGTTTAACATAGGCAAAAAATAAAAGCTCAATTTTTCACGTTATTTATTATATTCAGTTGAAATAACGTTCAATTGTATCTCGACTTTGCGCCAGCGATGCGGCAAGTCACAAGTAGCCTTTGAAAAAAAACTTATTTTTAGAGTTAACAGAGAAGTCAAAGCGTTTTATAATAATCTTTCGGTTATTGTATTTTTTTTTTCTCTTAAAAATAAATATATTTGCAGTGAAGGTAATAATCGTTAGCAGAAACGCCGGGTGAAAATGAAGAATATGGTAAAACTTCATATTGTAGAGAAGTTATTTAATTTGTCAACGGTAATTGAAGCTTTATGGTTGTGTGGGTAGGAGGTCTGACGGAGATAGTCAAACCAGGAGCCATCAATTGCCAAATATATTAGGTTGGAAACTATGAAACGGGAGTTTATTATAAGTAGAAAAGGGCAATGTTCAAAATTAATCATTGAATTTCGACTAAAATAATTTCTATTGGCACATATAAACTTCTGTCGACGTTTGGACAAGTCATAAATGACTTTTTGTGAAAGTCTCTACTTTTCGAGTAAATAAACTGCTTAAAGTCTTTTGCAGCATTATTTCGGTCATTACACATTTTTTTTCCCTCAAAACTAATTCTAAATACGATAAAGGTAATAATCGGTCGGTGAAATATCTGGTGAATGTGGAGGATACAGTGAACTGTCATGTTTTGAAGAAGTTTTTTGATTTTCCAACAGAAAATTGGTACTTTATCATGCAGTAAAAGTGCGTCGTGCCAACCGAGCAATGTTGATTGCTTCTCCCTAGGCAAAAGGACTCGGGCGCTGTTACGCTTTCGCCTGGTGGTGGTGGTGGTGGGAAGGAAGGAAGGAAGGAAAAATGGATGGCCCCTCCATGGGCACTCCACCTTATGGTGTCTGTTCGTGCGACACATATAAGTTCACTTTTTTTCCTTTATTTAGGCGTACACAGATGGTCTTACCCACCCATCTGGACGGCTAGTTCCTCGTTTATACCCAACGTCAAGAACGGTCAGTGTCAAAATGGACCGGTGGCTACCAAACGCCTCCTTGACAATGCTGAAATTGCCAGAAGGAAATGTCTTGAACCATTACCATTAACTTCCCTTAACGCTTGAGCTGCGCTATGATTGACTTTGAACTGCTACGAGGAAAGAAGATGCAAATTGGGGTTTTTGCGTTTCCTTCTGGTTTCAGAGGAAAGATGAAATAAGTATGGGGTACAAATAATTGAAAGTTATGCGAAATGAGTAAGAAGAATATTTTTAAAATTTATACCTACAAAATATCGAGCGAACATTTTAACGTATCTCCCTCCGTGGCGACTGAAGACAAACAACATGAAAACCCCCTTTTTATAGTTTCCCAAATTACAGATTTAATATTTCACTTACAGGAATGAGTTTAATATCAGGATATCATCTATAAAATAGGCACTCCAAATGCGCCTTGATCGTCATATTCCAAGAAGAGAAAAACCCGGTCAGTCTTGAGATTTCCCACAAAATACCACGAGCAGTGCCACGACGGCGGTTGGATTCTCAGTGGAGA
The DNA here is from genome assembly GCA_017562135.1 of Dipylidium caninum. Lineage (NCBI taxonomy): Eukaryota > Metazoa > Platyhelminthes > Cestoda > Cyclophyllidea > Dipylidiidae > Dipylidium > Dipylidium caninum. The sequence continues at coordinate 188,233 of QEYB01001189.1, forward strand.
AGGTTTGGCTTTGCCCTGAATGGAAAGCTGCTTAAAAATGCATTCAAACGCTAATCTCTTCGATGTTGGACACGTTTTTGGCACAGTAGAAGGCGCTAAATCAGGTCGCTAGCACTTTTCTTAACTCAAGTGTCGTAATTTTTTCTCGAGAGGTTGAAATCTGTGGGGACAGCAACTTATTACACCCTTAATTAGACTTGTGCATTATGGAATGATGACAGTGAGGCTTCGTTGCGATTCCATCGTTTCGGTATAAGTAGTTCCATAATGAGCAGAAATTACTTTAAATAACATGGTAAGGAACTCCGAAAAAGACGTATTCACAGGAGGAACTGCTCCTCATGCAATCATTTCAGAGTCTTAGTGGAGAAAATTTTCGCCGCTGGACCTCTCCGACAAACTATTCAGATGTTTACTGTTTTTTCCCCGATTGTGAAGCTAGCCTTATGAATATTTAGAAAGGCACCTCATACTCCGTTCGGGGATAATTCTTTAATAAGCTCCTCGAGGCCTTAAGGGAATTTGTTATGAATTCTTCCTAGTTTAACTATTTCTCGGAAATTGCTCCTTGGCCGATAATTACCAAATTCGTAAAAGAGCAAATCGACTTCGCTCCTATTTCCTGAAATCAGACAAGTTGAATACACTTCGTCGTCAAGATTCCAACATGAACTCGAATGGAGGGTTGGAATAATTCCCGCAGAAATCATATCGTGCGAAATTTTAAGTTAGGTGGTTTAAAGGCGGCACATTTAACTTCTTCCTGAAATTGCTTCGCGTTTCAGTTAATCTGCTTATTTGCAGAAGGTCTTCCACGTAGAAACGCAAAAATAGATTCTGCCAAACTGAAGAAGTTGTAGAATTGGCCCATATGGTACATCGAGAGCACTTGTTAGGTAGTCTTTGCTGAAAAGTATTAATAAATATGACGTTTTGCACCATTTTTTTGTGAAGAGAACCTCGTCGCGACACTTGAAGTGTCGAGGAGGCGTATTTGAACTCCGACAAGGGCAGGGTGGACGCGATGTTGACTGAGTGGTTGTTGATGGGACTGAGGACCGAGGGGAATGGACGGGGAGGGGAGAACCTGCACGGAGATTCACTGGCACGCCAACTACATCCGCGATGCTCTCGAAATGCCCCAAACTTCACTGACTTTTGCTCGGGCCTTAAACTTTGCCTCCCATTACCGTCGTGGATTTTTGTTTTGTGCCCTCGATCAAAGGCAACCTCTGCATGTTGGCACTATCAGCCTTGTTGCCTCTCTCCTGTCACTATGATAAAGGGCGTGTGGACAGGCGACCGGCCCACCCACGGTGTGACCATCTTTGTCACTCCTCGTAGGACGGATGGATCTGACACTTGTGCCTTGACAGAGTACAGCTACAATGCCATTCCTTGTTCCCGGACTCGGTGTCAAGGGAAGCGCCCTTTCGGCTCGAGCTGTTACAAGTAACGAATCGCCACAATTTGGCGACGTGCGGATGATTAAAAGATGCATGGTAACCCTCAACACCTTATTTACCAATCAATGTTGGTAAATTTAGGATAAAATAAGCTTGGTATAAAAGCGTAAGCGAGGTGATAAGGGAGGAGGCATGGAGGAAAAGGAGGAGGAGGAGGAATAGTGCTGGGTGAAGAAGATGAAGTTCTTCTGATGGGGCGTGGAGGGGGAGGAGGAGGAGAGGAAGAATAAGACAAAAGGTCTGCCAGCGCGGCGTGTAATTAAGGCAATGACTTTGTCGGCAAGCCAAAGTGTTACCACATCAGACTGGGGACCTTGAAAACAACCCTGGAAAACTATTCATTCCTTGAAGTTGTCTGGATTACCGCATTGATCGGTCGGGATTGTCACACCGCATGAAGGTGTCATTTGAGGTTGACATGGAGGGTGAAAGAATACGAGGTCGAGTTGGTCGAAGAGAAGCACAATTATGGAAAGTGAGGTAATAACTGATAGAGTTATTCTTTTAAAGAATCCTCCAATTGCTGGTAAACATAAAAAGGGATCACTTTGGCCGTAAACTGTTAGGATTTCAGGCTCTTATGAGCTCAACCAGTCTGCCGACTTCTGAAGCTAGTTCGTCGTCTTCAGGGATAAATTAGAGAAATAATCTTTGTAGAAAAACAATCCGTTTTTTAAATGTAGAATAGTAGGCCTGAGCGGCGGTAAAAAAGTTCTAAAATTCATACCAGAGAATTTATGTGAAAAAATGACTGTCTCGACTACAACTTAGTAATGTTTTCAGTAAAACAAATCCAAGCACTGGGAAACTCACGCTCCACGCTATTATGCTGTATTTATGAAATTAAAATTTGCATATTTTAGAGCGAATGCATTTAATTATCCTCACATATTCAGGAATTGTCTGCCCTTATTGCAAGACGTGTTCGGGCTCTTAGAACGAGTTTCCACACACCAGCCTGCAGACAAACTGCCTTGCAATTCTTTGGAAGACAAGTCGGCCATTTAGGAATTCCATCCTCATTGGAAGTGTCCCCTCGGCCACTAGTCTGGGAGAGGACATTTTGCTGCCCGACTATTTTATCATCACCTCGATTTTTTGACCCCTCGAGGATAATGGGAGGGTGGTGACGGAGGTGACGAAATCCGACGTTGTCTGTCGTCGGGTTATATCATTATTGCACAAGTAGGAAGGTTTGCCCATTGCCCTGTCTGCTCGCCCACCCTCCCACCTCACATGATAACAACACGCCTGTCGTTTTAATTTCGCAGTTAGGGTGAACTTTTTCCACAGACAGTGGGGTACGTGCTATGAGCCAGAGGCCAGTGGCAATCGGAGCAGGCGACCGGAGGAGGGGAGGGAGGGGGGAGGTGGAGGTCTCTCCAGAAATGCGTCAACTGGCAAAGATGTAGGCTCAGAGGTAGAAATGAGGCAAACGGCCATGTGATCCGCGTTGGGAAACTTAGGCGTAATTATAAAATGTAGTAATTTTCGCAACAAGTGGCTGGTGGATTGTGTGTTAAGAACAGTTCCAAAAAAATACAAATCCTCCCTTTTGACTTATAAAACAACCTCGCTGTTGTGTCCTGCAGCTTGACCACGTGGGGTTGCCCATCCTGGTCTCACAGAGAGCAGAAGATGAAGGCGTTTTCTTACACCTATTTGATTGTCAGAAGTAGTTTGGCAGTGTCGTATCTCCTAGGGTGACACAAGAGTTTGCAGCATGGGCTGCACAAATACCTCGCGACGTTGAAGATGTCATTAAGCTTATTTCAAGAATGGAGAATGCGCAAGCAGAGTCTAGCTAAAATAATGAATAGAAGAAATCTCTTAAATGTATAGAAAAATGATTGTCTTCAAATTTGCATGGAGTTCTCGCATGGTGCGGTGAGGGGAAGCGTAATCTTCGTGGCTCCTTCACATGCCGTGTTCCTCACCACCTTTTCCATCTATCCGACTCGGTGTAATGACGACTTAGTGAATAATGTAGGCTTGTTTACATTGTATTCAATGTGTAATTATCGATGCAAAGTAATAAGCTCATCCAGTACACAACTTGGCGTAGTCCACTATCTCTTTACTCGGTCTTTTCATGTTACATTAGTAGCGTGAATGAAAATCCGGAAGAGGAGGTAAATCCTGCCACCAAGAGGAGCTCGGAGCACCCTGTCCTCGCTCCATTATCACCTACCAGCATTAGGGGAAATCAGACACATACAGTGAAGCTTTAGCCCCAAGGAGATTCGTGCGGGGCTGAGAGATGTCCGCTCGCGCGGCTGATAAACCTCTGCATTAACTTAAGCGAGAGGGAAGAGGACAGGAATTTGGGCATTCTGGCTTTGGATTACATAGTTTTCAAGCAACTTTCCGTGTTAGTCGAGGGGACTAAAATAACTTACTCTGATGTTCAAATAGTTGTTTGTTGATGTGAATACACCATGCATTTACAAGCTCACCAGCGACAGGGAGGGAGATAGAAAGAAAGATTCAGCTAAAAAAATGAGTGGATTTTAGAGCCTATTTGGGAAATGAGGAAACAATTCGAATCCGCCTTAATTGAGATCACTAGCGTGAGTAAAAAAAATTAAACGGGCAGGTTCTCTTACCTTTTAACTAAAATTTAAAGGAGGTCGTCAAATGACAACCTAGGGAAGTCCACGGAAAGTGTCTTCTCGAACAGGAATTAAACTTTTTTGAATACAGCCAAATGATTCTGCTTTGTGCATCTACTACTAAGGACCTTTTATACTAGGTTGTCATAAATCTTACTTCTCATCGCTTTAAATGCATCAAGGTGCGTTGAGTAAGTTGGAAATACGAGTACACATAAACAAAAGATAAAAAGTAACCCCAATTCAGACATCCACAAAGTGAAAAAGTTCCCGTGTTTTCATCACTCTAAAATCATTTAATATACAAAGGAGTAGAAGTAAAAATAATGACAGGGCTTTAAAACATGTAGTGTTAACTGCAGCGCCTTTTTGATGCCCCTTTGAAGCGGGCAGTTTGCCTCTTGCGGAGAACAGGCGAGTGTGTGCGGGGCAAATGCGAGTCGCTAAAGCTGAAAGACGTTGTGGCATGCACTTTTGGACCACCCTGGACTGCGGTGATTTATGAGGCCGCTTGACAACTGCCCTGGTAAAGGAGATGAAGAAAAACACGGATTTGTCGTTGTGTCATGACACCTTTCTGGCCAAACTCTAATGTCTCGTCACTCATCTTAAGGGCATCGATGAGCCCTATGGGAAGTTGATTTACGTCTACAACTTTAACTGAAAATGTGTAAAAAAAGAGTGACCTTAAACTCGACGCATACCCAGTGTATTGTACTCGTGTGTGTGTGTGTGTGTGTGTGTGAGAGAGAGAGAGAGGAGAGAACTTGGAAATGTAGTAGTCGGGTCTTTTAGTTCTTTATTAAATTGTCCATCTAACAGTTTAATCAGTCAAGTTATTCACCTTAATACACAATTTCACACTCTACTCTACTTTTTTTTGCATGTCCGCTCGAATAGATTGGGTGCTGACATAATAAAAGCGCGAGGGGCCCTTTAAAAAACCTAATTTTCAAACATGAATGAGTACTTAGAGGGTAAAATAAGCCTGAGAGACGAGGCCTAGGACACGTTCACAAACTCTCAATCCAAGCTAACAACGCTAAAATGATTTTCCACGCACCCACCTGTCCTGTTTACTGTCAGTAGGCGAAAGAGCGTGGGACATGCAGTCTTGACGTTTGAAGACCGCGAGGTTCAGTCGTCCCGGGGCAAAAGTGCTCGGCTAGACGTTTGTCTAATTGGCTGGGCAACATGGCATTCGTCAGTTGAATTGGACATAATGGCAGATTGCACTTCACCTTCTGCCTGTTCTTGACCATTTCTACTGCGCTTTGCTGACTCGTTCTCTAGACCCTGCCACAACACGGTTATTTAAGTCTCTTCCAAATTGTTAGTTTGCTCCGAAATCTCGTCGAAAGCGCCCGAAACCTTGTATATTAGTATGGCGAAAAAAGGATAAAAACCCAGTGTATTTTTACACAGACTTACCGAACGCCCCCCTTTCTAAAATGCCACAAATGGAGAGACACGAAACTTCCCTAATACGAGCATGTTACCTCGAGGCGGCACGACAAACGCTACTACTTATGAGCAGCCTTAATTTAAGCCCAATTTTTGAGGGGAAACATTGAAGTGAACACAGTGTTAGGGTTACTACCGAATCTCTGAAAGCATAAATTTTCGATTGGACTTCTTTGAGTCTTTACGCCTTTGTGGATGCGTAGGTCAGCGACTTACGTGGGCGAGGCCGAAGCCTCCGAGTTCAAGTGTATTAGAGCCAAATGATCACCCGTTTTCAGCATTCCCGTGAGCTCTTAAGAGGAAGCTTGGGTTCCTCGACAGGCCTTTCTCATACAGCTGCAATGGGGTGAACCATCCGTCAAGAGGATTGGCGTGACTGGGTTGTGATGAGTCAAAAGTGCTACCACCATGGTGAAATGCGCAGTAAAGGCAAATATTTTGGTGTTACATGATCGAGAAATGTGCAAACAGCATGAAAAGGCGCTGAATAGTAAATGACATCCCACGACAAAGATTGCTAATTAAAGATAGAATTGGAGCCCTTAAGACGGAACAAAAGAGAGAGAAGGATCATCTAACTTCTGATTTGTGTGAGGTAGCCGCTTTCACGGTCGCAATTCAAGAATTCGAAACTCTATGTGGCGGATGAGTGACGAGAAGAGTAACTCATTTCTGACATTGAAAAAGTGAAATGTGTGCATAGAGCTGTGAGCTAACGACCCCCGAGGAGGAATGTGCCAAAACCGACTCACCGCCTCCCTCCGCATTTGCATGATGCAGGCGTGGAGGCCTGAGGGGCTGAGGGGGCGAGCTCGGGCTGGAGTGGCAGATGCGTCACATGGGAAAGAAAGATCCAAGTTTCTATTGCATAATATTTCTGACACATCCCATGATCTTTTCTCAAGGTGACGAGAGTCAGAGGTGGCATCACACTTATTTGTGATTTGTCACTTGTAAAACTTTCCTCCCTGAGTGCAACGTAAACTCACCAAGAAGGAGCAGCAGCACCTACCCTATCTTAAAATTATCTTATCAAGTAAGAAGTCAAGACATAAAGACAATTAATGAGTAAATTGGCTATACATAAGATTGGCTGTAATTGTAAAGTTATAAAGTGGATTTAGGATTAACAGTTCCACTTGTGAATGCGTAGTTTGACGGGCAAAGTGCCAACTACAAAGGAGGCGGGATGAGGGCTGCACACGCCAAATGTGATCAGCATAAACAGCGGGTCTCAAGTGACTGCAACTGAGTAGTGCCCTCTGGCAATGGCGGCTCCGCTATACCGATTGGTTAAAATTCTCAGAAGTATCTAAAAGTTCACGAAGAGGAGGAGGAGGACTCAGGGAGGAGGAGGGAGGAGGAGGAGGTGGAAGGTTTTGGCGCTAACCCTGGTTGGAAAGAGGCCTCCTTGACTTTTGCTCGAAGCATTGGTGCGAAATCAGCAAAAAATAGTTCTGCCCTATTCGACAAATTACGACCAGCTAATCTGGTGTTAATAACGCTTAAATGTCTTTAGAATTTTTGTTATTTGTGAACAGCTCCGTGTCAATATGAAGAAAAGGCGGAGGAAGGTCGGAAGTTCCGGTCCCCAATTCGCATTTTGTTCACCCTTCCCCTTGCAATTTAGGCCTAACTGCTATTTCCACTGTTGTCGCTGCCACTGCTCCACGTTTTGGTCGGATAATTTGCGACGACGAGTGTGGTTCAACCCTCTTTAGCGCGGCCGTTGAAATTACGTCGAGGTGCGGGGGCTGCGACTCAATTCACCAACCGTCCACCGGGCAGACGGAATATATCATTTTTACAAATAAATAAAAGTGATATTTATACGCACAATGCAGACAAGGTTATAAAATCATACACAATATCAAAAGATCCATGAATGTTGCACTTAACGTCCCTACAATTTTCAACGGAACGGTATCGCCATTTGTGCGACAGTGTGGCCAAATTATCACTTCTGGGTTACTATTTTTGCAATTTAGACTTAGAAGGGCATGATGTCGGTGCAATTTTATTAGTTTACCATTATGGAGCCTTTTTGTGCTTTCCGGTTCGTTCAAAAGCTTGACTTTACGACTCTCAGGCTCCATTTTGTCATTGGATGAGGTCCCCTCGAACTTTATACTTCCACTCAACTCATACGCATATTTGTGGAAAGCTCTTAAGCTTATTACAATAAGCTGATTCAGATGCCATTGCAACTTGGCGGAGGGTTCGCCAATCCTCGTTAAGGCAGTGTAAAAAAGCTAAAACGAAGATCAGATGGAGGCAGTACGCCTTGTTTCATCTTTCCTCCACGTCTTACTTTTGTCTGTGAAAGGATGCACACACAAATTTTTGTGGTTTTCATTAGTGGTCTGGTGCGTGCTTGGGAGAACGTGAAAATTCATCTATCCTTCCCCTTCTGCTGCATTGGATATGCGGAGCTCAATCAATTGACCGCCTTGTGGCATGCCGACACTTCAAAAAAGGTGATAGTTTTTGGAGTACTGCTGACCGGTGTGTGGGTGAGGACTTGCAGAAGATCCCACGCAAGTCCAATTGTCTCTCTCTCTGTGTGTGTGCGTGTGTGTGCGCGTATGAATGCGTTGTAGCATGTGTGCAAGCGTAGGCGTATGAAAGAGAAAATGGATGTTGCTAAAAAGAGCAAGTCGGAGTAATTTTTAACGCCTATACAACATGCTGATTTCCCGCTTTCGTAGAATCTGTCTATGATAAACAAAAGTCTGCCTAATTGCATTCCGCTGTGGTGAGATACACAACCATGTAGCATTCAAGTCAACGTTCTAGTTACTCTACACGGGTTTTGGTACATTTCGAAGTTGAGGGGAGGGTGAACCCCTAATATCGCCCAAATTGATACTTATCTGACGTACTTCTGGGGCTCGGGGCGCGTTAGTGAGTGGGCTCGCGGTAGAACAAACGAGCACTTATAGCCTCCCCATGCGTCCATTCTCGCATAACGATGGCACAGCCTCATTAAACAAGGTGTACTTTTTCCAGATTGTAACCCTTTCTGAAAGATATCACATGCAGTTATTTAGTAGAACTGAATTTTAGGCGCAAAGGATAATAATTTACGAGAAAACTATCATAGGATGCATAACTTCATTCTTCCGATGATGATGTTTCCTCTGCCGCCTTCAACTTATGTGCCAAACTATTAATAACTTCAACCGACATTAACTTTTTCTCTATAGGGTTAACGGTTGAAGTAATTTGAACAGTCAACCGTCCTCATCCCGGGTAACCTAATTATTCACTTCGTACTACAGTCGAGAAGGAGAATGAGTATTGTGGAGAGGTTCGCTTTCTCATAGAGGGTCTTAGGCACACACACTTGAGAAAAACATGTTTCTGATGCGCACATGTTGTGTGAATGGACAACTTTTGAGGTCAAGTGTCCACGTCATAGTAATCTGTAAGAAGATAGAAGACACTTTTGTTAGAACATGTTTAGATGTACTTTGAGGAAAGGTCGGTAAATCTGCGGTGGTTGTAGCAGGCTGCAGCCCGGATGGCAAGTACTCCCAATCAGAAGTTCAATAGCGCCTTTTCCTTGGCGTGTAAGTAAAGCTGTGCATGCGTGTGGCACACACATATATTTCGAAAGAGGAGGTGTAGGGCGGTCAAAGGAGAAGGAAATAGAATTTCGGCTCCATTAATCGTGCCGCCTTTGACCCATTCACTTATCTTTCGAGTCATTGCGATTGACGATGGACGTGTACTTTAGCTCTACATCGTCGTAGGAACATATTTTGCGCTAACATAACCAGTAATGAGTATAAGAGGACTAATGAGGATGAGGGTTGCTTGGATCACTGAATTTCCAATTCCCACGCTAGGATTACCGAGCGTTAAAGGATAAGAAAAGGGGAGAAGCTTGTTTGAAGATTTCCTTGGGTCAGTAGTCTTAAATTCACTTATTTAACACCTCATATACTGTTGCTAATACGCGTTGAATGCCCGATTTAATAAGTAATTGTCAGATCAAAAAAGAATGCAAAGGGAGGAAGGACCCTTTATACTTGTTCGTAATAGTATGACAATGAAGTACCCTGAGACTAAGCCTCAATGCTATTATAGGACCATGCAACCATGAAAGGAAGCAAGGACACAAGGAATAAACAGATTCGGAGTAGGGTTCGTGGTTTTAAGATATGTGGAAGACCCTTTGGAGTGAGAGTTAAGCATTCAAAATAAGGAAGTAGTGCAGTAGTAATGAGGATGATTTGATTTGATTAATATGGCCTACAGACTATGCCTTAGTGTAATAATAATCAAAAGCCTTACCTACAGAAAATTAGCCATTACGAATATTGATAATAACTCCAAACGGACTCTAATGGATTTAAAGAACATCTTGCTGTATTTTGCAATTTTACTTAACCGCCATCGCGGAAATCTCTTCAGGCATAATACAAACTGCAGTGGAGTCTTAATGAACAATTTCCGATGTCATCACTAGACGTTCCTGAATCAAGAGTCACACTCTTCCTCATTGAATAAGTTCAGAAATAAAGGCCCGGAGTTAAGATAACGCCCACAGGCATTAGAAAGGTTAGGAAATATGGAAGGGCAGATGAGGATACTAAAAACACGAAAGAAGATAAGTCATTTATGAATGTTCTACGCGGATTTACTGGACGGTACGTTCGGTAAATGTGACTAACCAGGCAAAGTAGTTTTAGACAGACCTATAAATTGTTCTAAATGTGGAATACTTTTACCAGCGGACGTAAAATCAGAGAACGCTCGACTGGAAGCAAATTTAGGGCGAGCTGGATTTGGGAAGAGGGACAAGTAACTTACGTTCCAATAAAAGTTTAATGTCGATAACACACAAAATTAACAGAAAAATATTTCGAGACGCGACTATTTTTATTTTATTTGTATCCTTAGTAAAAGTGCCGAGTATGAGACCATGATGAGTGTAGTTTATTGAAACCGAACTTCGGAACCATATTTGAATTCGTACAGCGTTAGGTGGACCTATGTGACCATTTGTATCTGATACCGTTTAATCTATGGAGGTTATCAACAATCTGTTTGCAGGTAGTTTTTTCCTGACTTTCGTCACTATTGTTGCAACTCGTTCCAGCCAATATTTGGTTTGTTTTCCTTCGCTGTTCTGCTCTGGCTTATTCCGCAAAGTTCATTTACATCACACTGCTCATTCCTTTCACTTATTGAGATTAATCGCTTTAGACCTTCGAATACTCAGGCTATGGATAACTTTATATCTGTTTTAATTGCTAACATAGGGGAAAAGCTTGTTCTATCGTGTGTAGACTTTTAAATTGGTACTTGAAACACACGTCAAGGTGACTATATGAAATATTGACAAATTGTTCAATAACCTGGACGGCCGGATTTAGAACAAATCGTAGGATGATCCAAATGGCCAGTTATGTCAGCTTATTAAACTTTCAACAATTCAGCTTATTAAACTTTCAACAAGCCATAAGTGGAATGTAAATTTTCAGTCAAAATACCGCTTTTGTTTCATTTATTAAAGGCAGTCAACACCGCTCCAGGAACGAACCTTCTGCAATATCCAGCAGTTCAAACAGTATCAGATGCAAATGGCCACATCGCCGTTGGCGCACGAAACCCCAGAAGAAAGAAACTGAAATAACAGCGGCGGCAACCGCCGCGGAGGTGTGTTCGGAGCCGGGCTCTGCGGTAGAGTCGTACCCGGGTTTGGTGCGGATTCCCGCAGACGATTCGTGCGTGGTATGCGCTAACGATGTTGACTACCTTTATGTGCTACACAAATGTGGCCACCGAGCTTGCCTAGACTGCTGGCGCACTTTCGCCTCCTCTCAAGTCTCCTCCTTCGCCATGGCCCACATTACCTGTATCGCATGTGACCGTAGGCTTTCACGCGTCCTCACCATTCAACTCCTCAAGCCTCGTCACGGTCTCGCAGGTCCTTTTTCTGCTAATGGAACTTGTTCTTCCGTTTCTGCTGAACAGCAAACATCTGCAGAAAAGTTGAGCCAGAGATATGAAGATTTCCTTCTCTATCAGTGCTTGCTTCATGATAAACACACGCGTTGGTGTCCGCGCGGCTGTGGGTATGTCGGAATCTTTCTTTATGAGTTTCCCATCATGTGCTTGACAGCAAATAACGAGGATGGTATGTTACACACGCAATTTGTCAGATTCATATCTCCGTTTTTCTAATATATGATGCGCTACAGTTGTGTTCTTAAAGTATTCACAAACTTTTTTGAATTCTGGTACATGAGGACTATTCCAGTACGGCGCAAACTCTGGAGCAATCGGAATTATCATTTTTAGCTAACCTTTTAACTCAAATCAAGTTGCAAATTCTGCTGACATCGATTAATGTAGTGTTCCTACCATTAAATCTAGTCTCGTAATTCGGGTTTATTCCCGGATTGTATGCAATTACCTCGGGTCTGAATAGTTAAACGTTTGTCTACTTTGGATAAAAAGTGTGAGCAAAAAAGCCATCTAAAGCGTTCACTAAGTCTAAAAGCTATCATTTTAAGAATTAGGAGTTCGTGCTGAACCACAGTACCCTAAAAACTTATTGAAACTTGTGGTGGCTTAGAAGGGAGAAAGATGGTCCACTTTAATATTTTATTTATAATTTTACGGACTTGTACACTTAATTACAATTCACCTATATTTACATGAGCCTGTTTATTTCAATTGTTACTTTATTTTCGATACCGATAATTTTGGTGTTTCTACGCGAAGATTTATGTGATATATCCTTTCTTTCATGGACTATTGGGAAACAAAGGCGAGAATAATAAAGGTTTACCATTAACAAAAGAACGTCGTAATTGGATTTTTCGTTTTTATGTTAAGAAGTGTTAATGACTTATAATGTCAACATTTATTAGTAAAATTCCTTGCTTTTCTTAACTTTGTTAATTCGGAGTGCTTCTGTTATTTACATAGATCCCTACCTTAGTAAATCTATTGAATAGTCAGATTTATCACTAAAAGTTGTGTACTAACATGGCACTAATTTAACTTCGTCAGATATGTCAGTTATGGATATATACAATGCATATAGGCGCTAAAATTGGCACAAAGTAAATGATTATATTTGCACATATACCAATGGAATTCATTAAATACAATCGCCGACTGTATTTACAAGAAGATGTTGAATATTTCAATTTTCTTTGACGTATTCTCTATAGGCCAATCATATGGAAGTGTTAGGACCATTCGAGGCTTCACTTTGCCCGAACGAACTTATTCATTGTTGATATTATTGCCATTACTGCTGTCAACCAATCCATTCTGAGTCAATTTTCGTATTTTCACGTTATCATAAGAATAATACCATTAGGTCCGCCTTTTGGTGCAACTTTTCTCCCCTAAACTCACTTTTTCCTTATTTTTATCTGCGAACCCCGATCACAAACACGTACACCGTATTTGAATCTTGAGGTTGTACATAATCTAGTGTTTTTTTCCAGTCCTTTGTTCCTGAATGCGAGAAAGTTCTTTATGTTTGCGGAGAAAGACGTATGTGTACATACCCACACACGCGAGTTCTTTCCATTCATTGTTCCACTTTGCTTGCATCGATTTTAGGAAATGGACTAAGGGATGGGAGGAAAAACATAAATCTGTTCGTAATAACTTCCTTTCCTTTTACTGAAGATATGCGGTGCTCGCCGGTCGAGGTTTCCATGCTTGTCCCCGGCTCGAATGCAAGCACTCAGACTGTCGGGGCGAATCATTCTGCTACAAATGTCGCGGCCCTTGGGGAAACGATGGCCACGATCACGTTTGTCGACATCTTACTGCCTCCGCCACTAAGGCCAGCAGAGGTGGAGCTGGCGGCGGAACCGGAGAAGATATTTTGGCTGAGAACCATCGGTCCTTGTTTTCACGACTCCAGGGAATTCTCCGACTTCCTACCGACGCTGCGGCCGCAGCTGCAGCAGTCATTGGGGAGACAGAAGCACATGGTAACCTCGAGGGAGGGTCAGAAGGTTTGGTTCGACGACCTGTGGAACGGCGCTTCTCAACGCCAGCTATGCCGGTTCAAGCCGCTGTTGACATCGCTACAAGCACTGAGGATGAAGAAGAGGACAATGTTATGGCTAATAGAGCGTAAATACTTTCTTATTTTTATATTAATATATGGAGACAGCTTTTCGGGTTCATAAAAGCTATCATTTTTCGCGCAGTTAAATGAGGGTTTTTCTTTTCTATCTTACTTTCATTACATATGCATTCGACAGAAATTAGGTTTGCTAATAGTTTTTTTATGATCAGATGCGATTTTGTCGTAGAATGCAAAAAGCGTTATCAAGATAAAAGAATCATGAAAAGTTTGTAAGCGTTAAAATAAAAGTCCTGTTTTGTGGCCTTATTTTGGCTCACTTAATGTAAAGCTGAACTTTGAGTGTTGCGTACTTTTTTATATTTCCAAGATAGTATTTATTAGTCGAACTTTTGGAAGGCATAGATACTTTTAGATCGGATTGTGTTGAAGAATCTTTCCTTGAATTCCGTTGGCCACAAATTTTCCCTGTTTAAATATCCAGATGGATGATATGAGAGGTGATTGCCTGTTTGCTACTTACAAAATTGGAAGTTTTTCATTAATTTATCAACCTATTTTTTTCTTTAGTACGCATATCAAGTAATAGTATGGGTACCTTTCTGGTTAAATAACCCTAACATCAAAGTTGCTCACATAATCGTACGCCAAATAAAACTGAAGGACGGCCTCATGTATCAGAGTTGACCCCGTTTTAAAAACTTTTTTATCGAATTTGAAGACACATTACTTGAAATATCTAATTGAATTGTAGTAGCTTTTGATAAGGTAATGTGCTATGTGCACCAGGCGTGCACCTAACGAAAACCTGACAATCCACGTGGGCAGCTCTTTTGACGACTTCTTAAGGTCATTCTGCCTCCTTTCGTTGCACAATTTCTCGAAAACACCTTAATTTTATTTGTGGGTCGAGACTTCTACCGGTAGTATTCCAATTTTTTTTCTACAAATTTCCCGCTCTGATTCGTATGAATCAATGCAGGTCTGTCAGTCACTGTGGGAGTAAACATCATAACTATATTTTTATGCGTGGATGAAACATGTGCTGAGATGGGGATAGAAATGAAGAAGAAATTAGATACGTTGAGATCTTAAATAATGATTTGTGACAAAACCATGCTCTGGATACAGCTAGCCCCTAGTTAATTGTTTCTGCGTTTTTCTCGGTTGTTTTACAGTAAGGGTAGAACACTCGGCTTGCTTAGTTAGAGTATTTAAACCTATTGCGTCTGGAAATAGGATTATTTTTAAGCTTTCGGAAGAGCTAAGAAGTTGATTATCATCAAATTGCTACTGATTAAGTATTCTGCTCATTTAAAAAACTACCATAGTGGCTTTTTCTCTGAACATTATTAGGTGATCGAATTCCTTTCTGACAGTTTGATTTTTCCTGATTCGGATGTTCTTTCCTAGCAAATTAGCGTTGCGTTAAACTTTGTTGTTTCAACTGCAGCTTTTCTACTTTCATTTTCAATACGTTGCTGACTTGTTCGCTCTTAATCACCTGTTAAGTCAGTTGGTGCATCCCATCAATTAACACCTCTGTGATGTTCCCATATGCTTGCGCTACTGCATTGTGGTTCCCCCGTGCTGCTTATTCGAATTCGTCATTGGTCCGGTTCCACGAAATAATTGCCTTGTATAAAGCTTGACAAAACCTAATTTAATTGAATTCTCATGATATTTTCCCCCGCTGATTTATCATCTATCATTGGTATCAATGCATCTTTTGGCCCTTTATCCCCTTGTCTTGGCATCGTATCCTATTTGAACTATTATTATGAGTGTTGAGACTGTGCTATCGGTTTTGTTTTCTTGAGAATCGAACTTTATTGCCTTCGCTGCCCATCCCTTTCGGTCTGGCATCATCTGAAATTTTTTCTGCAATGCTTCGTTAGGTTTTTGGGGTTAGTCATAGAGCGCCCCCTAAAACTCGCATCAGATTTTAAGGTGGGAAGACTAGCAGTTTGTATTTAGGTAATAGAACGAGGGAGAGTGTAGTGAAATTGATGAGATGTGTATTTACCGGTTATTATCAGTAGAACTACGTAATAACAAATCCTTCCGTACGAGGGCTTCCATGACCTAAGAAATTTGATTTATCATGGAGAGAGGGAAGTGACATTTTTCACAGTCATGCCAAAGTTCACTGTTTTCTCCAAAATTCTGGCTGCCCCTTCAAAATCTTACATTAGAGTGCATTTGCTTCATATAAATGACATGCTAAACGACGTACACATAATTTTAATTGCGATTATCTCCTTGTAGAATAGCTGCTGAGGCTTAACATTAAAACTTCTTTATGAATACGGTGGACGGAAGTGCGGATTAGGAGAAGAAGGTGGATTTGAGGGATAAGCTTTGGTAAAAGTGAGATCTTGACTAAATACCTATCGGCGATCGTGCGTATATGCTATTCTGAAGCCCGACAATTAACCAAAAGGGGCTAATAAGACGTAATTTGTGGGTCCCTGATTCCTGGTATTAGCATTAAACACCATACAAAGTGGTCAAACGATTAGTTCTAATAACTTACAGTAATGGGCTAACATTCTCCTTTTATGTGAATCCTGTTGAAATTGCCAGATGTGGGTCCTTGGACACCAGTAATTTAAATAAAAGCGGTTTAGCATAAATCGTAAGCACGTGTTTTGTTATTTTTCAAGTATGGTTTTAATGCACTATCAATGAAAATGAATTTATGCTGCAAACTTTCCACCCTATGTCAAGTCATTCTGTCCTTTATTTTTTTTCGACTGAGCAACAGGTATTTTTTATCTTTGAGTAATTTAAAGGGGACGGTGATTATCTTTATTTCTATGGCAGCTAGAAAACGGTTCAATCAAAATATCCCCTGTTCACGTAGTCCGAAATCAACTAAATTCAGAGTAGATAGATAAGTGCATAAGTATTGTTTTGTAAAATAATCTAATTACACATGTTTTTTTATGTGTGTTATTTAGTCTTTCTCAAAAAGTGCCTCTTCAGATTGGGAAATCTTCATAACCAGATAGTTAGATGCAGCGCTATTAACATCGCATCTAAATTGCGGGAAGGAGTATGAACCAGTTGAAACACAGTCTCCTCTGAGGAACGTCAAATATTGGGATGATTCTAAAAAAACACCCTTATCACTTCAAGCCTTGTTAAAATGCTTTGTCCTAGTCACTGATTTGATTGCTTTCTTAGATTGAAGCTCGACATTTTAAATGTTGCATAGACGTTATTGAAAACTGTATTTTGTAGTAAGGAGAGAGCAATTATGGGAGAGAAGCTGATAATTCCCCATGAATAATTTGGCAGCAAGTTGAAAGAAGGTATAATCAGCCAAGAGAATTTAAACACGTGCTTCATAAATGTACTTTTTCGCCACGCCACAATTTCATGCGTTAACAGGAGCATTTATGCTGGATGAGTAGAGAGCTCATTGGAGCTCGTTGAAATAAAAAAAAAGTAATCTTCGAGATCACAATCACCTAATATTCTCATTGTCGGTTTATGATCTGCTGGAAAGTACAAAAAAAGTGTTACTTTTGTTTACACCCCACAGTTTGTTATCCGGAATAAACAGACACGCGTCCATGTGTGTGGATGCTATGCCTCCGACCAAATGCGAGCCACCTTTGGGATTCCCTCGCAACATCTTACTTCACTCAGATTTAAAGGGAGATGTATCTTTAGTCCACTATCAGGCTCTGGCGTGCTTTGTCACTCGAACTCAAACTAAATCACCTCCATGGTTTTTTTCCCACAAATCTTCAGTTATATGTATGTACATATTTTTATTCCAGATCCGATGGCAACATATCCCAAGATGAACTGGACCTCCCCGATAACCTCAACGGTGAGTGTTCTCCCCACGTATCATGCCAAAATTATAGTTAAGAGAAGAAAAAAGGTTGCATTCTGCCTCAAGTCATGATGCGGAATTTCTTGACCATCACTTTCGACCCCCGGTATTTTGCTACGCGCTGCACTTGATTGAAGCCATTGAGGTATGGGTGCTGCACTCCATTTGGATATTCATTAGCCTAATGGCCTTTCTTGACCTCATAGTTGTATTTTAGCTTTAGTTTCTAAAGCTTTTGATTTCCTGATTGCTAGAGCTGCAGAGATAAAGCACATATAAATTCTTTATCTACATTTCGTCCTTAAACAATCCAGCACCATGGAGTCTTTATTTAGTGCCTATTCTCATCTCATCTGAGACTTTTTTTCGTATCCACATTTTGCGTTTAAACCATGGGCCAAAATACTTTACGCTTAGTTGACTAATAATTCCATCTAACGATACAGTTGTGTTCGATCTTTGCGATATATTTATGTGATTTTTTGGAAAAAAACTCTACCCCTTAAGGAGACCGATAAGCCGTTGCATGGGAGTGGCTGCGCTGATGACAGGGCTTTAAAATGGCTTTTTGGGATTTAGTTTATGAAAATATGAGTTTAATGATTCGAATTGTCTGTCTTATCCATTTTTAGTAAATACTACTTACACCCACGTGTGCTAAACAGTTACTTCATTCGTCGGTAACCCCCAGTGTTTACTCACCATATCGCGATTGAAGAACGGGCTGAGAGGCCTAAAATACTTGGTTTTCTTATTCGCATTTCTTTCGCAAATGTTAAATTATGGGTATCCGAGAGACAGAAATGCAAATGAGAAATTAAGGAGCTTGGAGAACGTGTAATTTTTTGGGGGATAAATTGATGGCTTATTCGTAGGCCACATGCGTGCGTGTGTCTACGGCAGGATATGCGATTATCTGTGTGCATATGGGTTTTTATCATGCAAGCGACTAATTAGTAAATAATGATAAAATTTTTTGGCGGTAAAACTACGATCATCATCGGTGCTTCCTTCGCTACCCACCAAACTGCCATTTGCCTTCGACAGCGCATACCTCTTTGTGAGAAGTCTAAAATTTTTCCCTCTTTTTCATCTGTGGATTTAGACAATAGTAGTGAATACGCTTGTAAGAGTGAGGAGTCACCTTTTTTTCCTTAGAAGTCAGGCCAATCAACTTTCCACACTGTTACTCGTGTTAGCGTCTTCAGTCACTGCAACTCAGTCCAAATAGTCTTGTTTTTACTTGCTTACTTAAGTTCCAAGTTTCGATGTGGAAAAGAAGAAATGTTACTAAGATTCTTTTTCATTTGGTTACGAATCGTTTCATAAGCCTATTTTTGTCGTGAACAACAAAAAGGTTGCCGCCTATTAGTGGAGAGAACTAGAAGTCTTTCGTTTTACTTTTCAGATTTCAGAAATGCGTACACCTATTTTATCGTTTGCTTCCCGGCATTACAAATGTGTAGAGCAGATTGACTCCACTTGAAACAGGCTTATAAATATTTGCTATTTTTATTAAAAGCTTGAACATAGTTAACACTAGTAGTTGTGGTGTGAAATAATAGAAAAAAATGATATAGGAGCAAAATATATTGTCACTGATGCCCGAGCTCTCTTTAGGGGGATCCTATCGGCGAATGTCCGAATGAATTAGTAGGCTCATCTGACTATTACTGAGACATTTTCATATCGTGTCTACGCCACCAGGTCAAGTGAAATCGTGTCCTCGATGTAAAACCCTCCTGTTGAAACTCGACGATGGATCATGCAACCACATGAGTTGTTTTATCTGCGGCTGCGAATTCTGCTGGCTCTGTCTTCGGGAGGTTCGCGACACCCACTTTCTCAGGTATGATCATATTCCTACTTTATTCTGTTTCATTGTCAATTTGTGTTTGGAAAGGTTGGTCATTACCACCACTGGTTTATAAAGCTACATATAGGCTTATTATTTCTGTAGTAAATTCATTTGTAGCTATTAGATGTCATTATTAAATGGCTTGAATTTTTCAAACCGCCGTCTTCTGGTGCAACTTGGGAAGAGATGTGCCATGATGTGCTCTTTTTTATCCGTGAGCTAATCAACATGGGTTTAGTTCGAAGGAGGAAAGTTGATTGCCAGTTTGTGATTTGGAGAAACAAGCATGTGATATGGTTCATTTTCCCTCTATGAGATGAATTTACTTACATATTCGATCTACGGTTTAAAATATGACGTATGTCTCGGTTATTCGCTTATTCAATCACGGAATTTTTAGGGGATTGTGTGTGTATGAGAGAGAGAGAGAGAGAGAGAGAGAGAGCGAGAAAGTATAAACACCAAACACGCGCGAAATCCTTGCTTAAAAGGTAAACATCGTGATAAATGTGCCATTGGGTTTCCACTTAGTTTTAGCCTTTTTTGACCTGTTATCGAGGCGACCCACTTCCACTGGTCCCATGAAATACCTTAATTTGTTTCAACTACACAGATGTGATTGGCATTCATTTTCTTTTCTGTGAACATCACTGGAGACGGTGTCATCTAGTCGACCAAAGATCTGCGAATCGTTTACTTTTTTCTCAAAGTTAAACGACTTTCAAGGGCCGTAGAGTCTACTCTACTAACTGTTGTGTTTAATGGTTTTCTTTTGTGTAAAGTCCTACAGGTTGTACTTTCTGGGGCCGCAAGAGGTGGCCTTTTCGCCGACGAATCTGCGCAATGCTGTTGGCAGCCTTCGGGACTCCCTTCATACTCGCCATATTGACTGCTCTCGTTCTCCCCGGCATTGCAATCGGCTTCCCCGCCTACCTCGTCCACAAGGTCATTTTTGTGCGCCACAAACCCTAGATCCACAGACGTTACATACTGAAATCCAATAAGTAGCGCTTTCGCATATCAGGTGTTGCATAATATAGTGAAAATTTTGTTGCTAAATCGGGGCACTTAGTGGAATCCAAGGTAACTTACAGTGAGGCGAAATAATCAAGATTTTATACTTCTGGTTCCAGTTAGCTTAAGAATAGCGTCATACGCGTCGACCGTGTATATCGTGCCACATTCCTGTGCTTGGCACATCCAAAACGTGATTTCAGACATTGAGCCACATGTTTATCGGTCTGTCATGTAAGATATTCAATTGGCCCTCGTGAACCCGGTTTTTGACGTAAGTTGTCTGTTTCTTTTAACATCTACGCTGCCAACTTTATAGATGCAGGTAGCATTCCTTGATTGTAACGAATTGTCTCTCACATTGTGTTAGGGTTAGTACGACAAATTGTGACCCGAAGACTATTAAGTCTATGCATTCTTACTGACATCAGTTTTCTCTTTTTCCTCATCACCACAAAACTGACTTGGTGTATTTTGACAGGGTTAACTCAATTAGATTTTCGTTTTTTTTACTTCTTGGTGCTTTAGGTGGGAAAACAAGTTAAAGGTAGCAAGCGCAAACGTATCCTTCTCAAAACTTTGTCTTTCTTCGGAGGACTACTAGCCTCTCCTATAATCTCAGGCAAGCATATTAAAACAGCTAATGACTTTTTATTTTAACCTTTAACTTTGGTTACTTGATTTCTCTGCGATTCCTCGGAAATTCCACGGTAGTACATGGGTGTGTGCATATAAAATTTAACACTTGGTTTATGCGCCTCTACGCAAGTTAATCACCTGTGCCACTCCAGATTATGGGAAGAGTGTACAACAGACCTATCGTTCGTATTCCTCTAACATCCAAATAATTCATCCGATTCTGTTGTTGTCCCGTTCACTGTTATCGGATAAAGGTTGGTTTTAGAATTGAATACTTCATCCAAACATTTCGGCACAGCTTCTGCCATCTCAAGTACTCGCTTGGTGTTGGTTTGTATGTTTTTTACCTTGTCTTGACTGCCCATATTGGGCACAATCTGGCAGTTTTTTAAAGACCTTTAGTATGTTTATCATCTCAAACTGTTTCCATATGGTCCCATTGATAAAAGTTGAATGGTCTCAGTATGCTTCTACGCTTTTAGGAATTTGAAGTAAATAATCAAATGAAGTGTCAAGACTTAAAATGTCACTTTTTTTTAACGGTAAACTTGTATCTTTATAGCCCTGGTAGCTCTCTTCGGCATCCCCTTGGTGCTGATTTATGTCTACATCTTCATGCCTATCACCCTCTTCTCCGAGCTGAAAGTGCGCCTCAACAGCGAATCGGGGAATACTCCGGCGGTAGACCCGGAAGTGGGTTTTAAGATCGACTGGAATCGTGTCGGTGAGTCCGGCTCGGCATCCTCCACCACAACCATCCCTTCCGAGACACAGAAAGACAGCGCCGAGACATTGAGGCCTGCCAAATCAGAGGGTGTAGGGTCCGTTTCGTCTCTTGAAGTGCTCCATGAGAAGGCGGCAGAATCTACTTTCTAAAGACGTTTTCAGCTCCTTGTTCCTTTTCTCGCTTTTCTCCTGCCGCCGTCACCAAACGCCTTTGTGTTGTCACCGGTTCTTGTGATTTTTTTTTGAATTGAGAGCGCGGTATACACACAAGTTCTACGCTTCCTCTCTCCTCCAACCTCAATTATTAAGGTGTCTTGACCGAGGCGACCCACCCTTTCCCCAAGGAGTGGAAAACCTATGCGTTTCAATTTATTTCGCTTTTGTTACGATGATTGGCGGTGTTTGAATCGGCTTTTTGCTTGTCTTACGGGTGATTTGGACTGAGTTGGCGTGGGACGGTGTTAGAGTGTTCATACGCCTATTCCCGCCATACTTTTTTTACTCGATGACGAAATTTGACGGCAAAGTTCAAGATTCAGTCGAAGAAGGAATCTGTCGGCGATCCTCTTAGCGCATCACATATGCGTCTACCCATAAACCACAAAGGCGTGGCGGTAAAAGCAATGACTTGAAAGAGTCGTGCTTTTTGTAGGCTGTGTTACGGTGTCACTCGCACGATCATCGTTGTCACAAGACGGTAAGGAGAGCCTTGAAGCATGTGAAAAGCGTGTGGAAATTTTTCGCATCTACGAATGAATCTTTCGTTATTTGAGACGTAAGGTAAAGTTGAGGTGATCTATGTACATTCCATTGTACTGATTGGATTGGATGAGGTTCCGAACACGAGTACTCGCGGCAAGCAGCCAACTGGTTCTGAAATATGCAAAATACTCGATTACGTGGAAGAAGGCTCGTGTAGGTGTGAGTCAGTAAATTGTCATTCTACGCCATCGTAGATGTGACTCAACTTTATTTGCAGGTCCACGAACACTCCCATCATGTACTTTCGCGTTCTTCTTCCCTCTGAACTCGCTTTCTGTCGTTATTTGCTCGATCGACCATGTCCACTTCCAATCTTCTGTTAAGTGAGACGGACAGGCAACGTCGGTTACCAGGTGAGGAGGCATTTCGGCGGGCTGACTTACAGTGATAAGAAGGAGGGGTAAAGTGTTCCACTTCTAGCACCCCATCTTTACTCGCCAAGACCAATAAGTGCTTTCAGGTGTCACGATGGGAGTCGTTACGCCCTTTCCCTCAGGAAGCATCACGGAAATGGACGCAAGAGGAGGAGATGGTTGGGAGTGAACAATTCGTCTGATATTTTTTCCCAGGTGGGTTCCTCAAGCGCCCTCCTATAGTTTATTAATCCTTCCGTGCCTTAATAATTGGTTAGGCCACCCCGAGAGGGGACTAAATTACGTCGGTGTATGTCTACATGCATGGGATTTGTTGACTTGGGAGTCACCTACGCCCAGGTACTCGGGGACCCCCACGTTTCCCCACTCTCCATGCGTGAAGGTATTTTCCGCAGAACACTGAGGCCACAGCTACTTAGTTATGAACTGCATGTAATTTCATTTTAGCACCTTGACTCGCACAATCACATTCTTAGCAGTCAGGTGAGGTCAAAATGTGGATGTGTAAATTTCGAGGTCGCTACTGACTGGGGCAATATAGCATCCGTGACGTGAAGTCCACGTGTGGGGCGACGAATGATTTGAGTGGTCAAATATGCCGTCGGGCCCGGTAATGTTTTGCAAAGGTAGGCTTGTTTTTAAGTCAATGTATGTTATTCTCATAGGCTCCGAAGCCTCACTCGCCACCTTTGTGAAGTCACTGCAGCAGTCCTCTTTCAGATTTACAACCAAACCTTTCGCTATACCGTCATCGAGTGATGTGAATGTCAGCTTCTGGTTGCAACAACAACTTTAATAACACTCCTAATAGAATGATCGCAAGGATGGTTTTAGTAGCTGCATTATTTATAAAATGTAATGTCTATCCAGTGAAGACGAAAAGCCGTTTCACCATGTTTGAATTACTAAATTACCACAATTTGCGTAGCCTGTGTTGTTTCAAGGTTTCCGCCAAGTTCTGCTGAAACATTAGTAAGCCGTGACGTGTAAGTAGCTTCAATGAGTCAGGGGTTTTCGTGCCAAAGAAGTCGTTTAATGACGGAATGGTGGAGTCCGTGGGAACGTGTAGCAAACTTGCTGGTGTTCCTCAGTCTTACCAAATTTCCTCACTTGTAGTAGGCCGTTGTCGCGATTTTCATCTGTTTGCGGAGTAGGCTGGAGTACTGACTTCGTGCGAAGAATATCGTCTGCTTGGGGTTGGGTACGCGGTGGGATATTTTGGGAGAGATGGACATCTGGTGCTACCAAACGAGACGATATCAACGAAGGATCGGCTGGTGGTCTTTTCCATGTCTAAATTAAATATGGTGTTTGATGCAACAGTTAAGAATGAGAATTCAACACTTGGGACTTACTAAAAGCCTAGTTGTTGCAAATTTTAGGGCCATCCGCTTGGTAGCCAAGATAGGCCATTCAGCACGATTCACGAAACTTGTTGTTAGCCACCATCACCAGCAGCATGAACGCATAAAACGGTCAGACCTTAGGCGAAACACCGATGTGAACAAAGGCATATGGGGTTTCTCTTTTTCCGGTCACTGGGTCTCCGATGTGACAGGTAGTGGGTACAGCAAAATGTCCATGGTACAGTAGAAATTCCACTCTTCGAGGACCTTGAGTTGTTCGTTCCCCACAATCTGCAAAATAGCCATGGACGTTGTTCAAAGTTCCATTAGGGAATATTATTTATAGGCTTCATAACAAGGTAAGAAAAGCCACATTTTTCAATAGGGAAATGATATATCCCACTCTTCTACCTTTAATTAAACATTGGCTGATTCATAAAATATTACTTATTATTGTCAGTAACACATTTAACCGACAAAATGTGGAGCGAGCTCGTCAACCTATTCTTGTGGTTTTGATGGAGAAATTTAATATTTCGGTAGTACAGTATACAGCACATGAACTTCAAGGATTATAAGGTCATTATTTCTCCTAGACGAATAAAAATAATCACCACCCTCAGAATATCGCTGACTGACAGGACCCTCAACACAAGTTTTCATTCGTTTCATCCTCACACTGCTCCATCCCCTGAGCAATACTGGAAAAATTGGCGCCAACACCATACAAAATAAATAAACCAGAATCAAATCAAACTAATGGCCTGCCCAAAGTTAGCATAAATTAAGGAGTTTAGCAAAGCGTAATTAGCAGTTGTATTGTCGTAAAAGCACCTTTCACACACGTTTCGAGTTTCAGTAAGCTTGTACGTATTTATGGCGGTTCAGGCTGAGAAGTAAAATAATGTACATTAGGAGCGGTGGAAAGAGACGAAGGAACATAAGTCCACATTCCTCACCCCAGGTTCAAGTTTTCTCATTCCCTCCCTCCTCGCAGTCCATCTTCGTAGCTAGGGGATTTGGACGCTCGAATTCGTCCTTTAGAAGCCCTGATTTTAACAGGGTTTATAGAGTAAGTAAGTACAGATTCCGCTGCGAGCGATATGAAAACACTGATGAATTTGCCAAAATCGTCTGAGGAAGTAGTCAAAATGATGCAGATGGGGGAGGTTTCGTTGCTCTCAAAAAAATGTAAGTATGAATTGGGACCAAAAGCTACTCTAGGAGATATATAGTTCTGCAGCCTACTTTCTACTTCTTAACTACAAATGGCGGCTGGTAACCGTGTGCATGCCAACACACAGTGGTTTACGTTCCAAAAGGAGAATTTTAAGGTCGAAAAACATGTAACCGCCACGGAATGCCAGCAAACAATCCGATTCCATTGAGTTCAATAACATTTAACTTGAGAAAATGAAAGGTTTCGCTAAGTGATAATAAATAGGCGTTTTTCCCACCCACGGGGAGATTTACGGGCACCTAAAAAGGCTTATTTTGTAGGTGTGGAAAAAGTACTTTTTGATGTTTCTTTTGTTGTTCACAATATGCACGTGGTTGCGAAGGTGATTTGATCTTGGAGAATTCTGCAAATAAGAGTCCGCAACAACAGGAAATGTCTCAATTGCGACTTGCCTGGAATACTTCACATATAAACCATTTTTAGAGGAAAAAGCATATAATGCGAAAACAAAACAGCTTTGCTTGATTTCAGGGTTTTGGTGTGAGCATAAAACACAGGGAGGAAATCTGTGGTTGTTGGGAGATAAAGTACTTTAACCAGCTGATTATTTGTTTAGAAGTGCTAAGTTCGGGTCAATGTGATAACAACTTGAGAGGCGGTAAAAGCAATTTCATGCCTTCTAGACAGAATCTTCACTCATTCCACATTTAAGCCGTCGTCACTAGCGCGAGGAGGACATTCATTCGGCAGAGCAGCGAATGAAGTGTCCGACGTCGGTTAGTCGCTCCACTTATGCATCTGCGGACACTGAACAGGTGGACATC
Organism: Dipylidium caninum; assembly: GCA_017562135.1. Classification (NCBI taxonomy): domain Eukaryota; kingdom Metazoa; phylum Platyhelminthes; class Cestoda; order Cyclophyllidea; family Dipylidiidae; genus Dipylidium; species Dipylidium caninum. The sequence continues at coordinate 214,419 of QEYB01001189.1, forward strand.
CCGAAAATCTAATGAAGGCACCCTCTTTAAGCAGTGTGCTAATGAGGAGCAGCATCATTGCACGTTTCTTCTGTTTCATCTTCGGATAGCCGGACGTGGAACATCCGTGTTTAGGCAAGTACAACTCCTGCTTGGCATTGGCGTCCGCAGCCTGCGACAAGTGTTGATGCTTCTTTACTCTGTAGCCGGAATAGGAGGCGGCTTCTCATAATCTGCCAGGGCTGAATTCTCCTGAATTTACATCTAACACGTCCGCTCACTTCACTGATGTTGCGAAAAGTTCAGTTAATTAGATTGGTAGACAAGAGGCTTGAGGGGGTTGAACTCTTCCCGTCGCCTAAGTCGCCCCTACAGTCAAACCAAAGTTTCCACTTCTCAAGTGGTCTAAAAACCCCCAGGGAGGAGAAATAAACCTAATTAAAAGCCAACAATTTTATGCCTTTTTGGGGCCGATTTCAGATCCAAGGCGCAGAGTTCAATCCACAAATGCCCGTTTATACGTGTGGTTTTATTCGTTCAAATAATCTCCTCTGCAGAAGCGGCGGAGGACATGACGGAAAGTAACTTAGTTGCCGGTGTTTATAGAGAATCCACGGGGCTTGTGTCTTACACAACCTGGGGCCGCAGCGCCCCATGTACTGCACAAAAGCCTCGACGCAGGTCAGCTGTGCGCGGCACTCAACCGCGAGTCATGGGTCTCTGTTCCTCCATATCCAAGTTACCCCCTCCGTCTAAGTCTAATTTTTTTTAACCAGAACCCGACAATATGAATAATTGAGGGCAACGATGTGGGTGCATTAAAGGAGAGTGACGTTGCCTCATCCACAACAGTTTTTTGTCAACATTCCGCACCCATCTTTGCGATTTGGACGGGAGACAGAGAGGCCATTTAGGTCTTCTCACATCTCCTCCGGAAGAATTAATTTAGGCAGTTTTGTTTGAGACATGCACTGCCAGAAAACTTCATGTCAACGACGCGACTGTCGGTCGGCAGAGTTGTGGAGAGCGGACGCATTGTGGAAATAGGAAGAGCGGTCAACAATGACTTCGTGGTCCCTTTTATCGCAACTCGCCACGGTGCGTATGGCGTAATCGTCCACCTCTCCCCTCACATCGCTAAACCGTGGACGAGGGTAATGAACTGACGACAGACGTCGTCTCCTGCTCGCCGAAAGCCTTAATCCTTCAGTCAAAAGGAGGCGACCGCTCCACGACTGTGCGGGCAGAAGGCGATGATACGCCACTTTTTGAAGTCCATTTTGCACAGAAATTGCGCAGGCGGTATGTGAGCACGTTACAACGTGTCCAAATGATTGGGGCACCTTATTTACGCCTCATAAATAAGAGGGAAGTAAACAATACAAAGGCAGTGCTAATTCCGAACACTGCGAATGATGTACAGTTGGAAGATGCTGATTTTATCCGCACAAATTTATGTGGTATTCATTTTAATCGCCTGCAGTTGGGCTGGCCTCAGCAGAGACAATTTAGCGGTAGTCGCTGGGTTATTCAGGCACCCTGGCTTCAACAGGGCCACCGAGGTATGGAGGCTTCCACCGATGTTGCCAAGGCGACTTGCAGGTATGCATGCATCAATCCGTTACTATGTGGAACTAAAGAATTGATGCTGATCTGTTAAGACCTCCCGAGCCTGCAATGCGCGATTATCCAGCTCTTCTGAGAGACCAATTCCACTAGGATGAGTTCACGTTCTACAACAAGAGAATGTGCATCTCCTTTCCACAAAATAATGGCGTACGGAGTGGAACTTTTTCATCCCTTGGCGTACTAATAGGGAGTTAGCAGGACGGAGCTTTGATGAAGTTCGGGACGCGATCCAGATGTAGCCGAGCTTCGATACTTAACAATTTTCATGAATGGTTAATCTCCCCGACACCCACACTGAGCCACTTCGAGGGACTCGAAAATGTTCAGTAAACAAATTCCCGCATTCCCATTGCAGCCTGCAAAATGAACAAGCACCAGTTCACTCTGAAGGTTTTTCTGTGTAACAAGAAAGTTCCCCAATTAACGTGCCGCATTATTAGTGCAAATAATGAACTAAACGCGCCGCTAATTGCGTCCTCCTCCTCTTCACTCCCCACGACTATGCCGTGGAACCCAGTTCCCACCACACGTGCTTTCAGCGCCGCGGTCTTTGTGTTTGAGTCCAGTCCGCCCACGCCTGCCTTCAGAATTGTCCGCCTTGAGAGGCCACAAGGGTTAAGGCCTTGACGACTTTTCAGTGTGTCCTCTTATTGCCACCGAGGTGCTACCGCATCCAGCGGGATTAAACCCACTCGACACGATCGTTCAGACTGAGGCACCAGTCGAGACGACCGAGGAGAGAATTTACACGGAAAAGCTATTTCATGTGACATCTTATCTCGCCACTCACAAACCCTTGGGCGGTCAAAGTACACGAGTGCCCGTCTCGTGAGTGCGGAGCTGTCAAACAAGCTTATTCGCGCCAGCCCCCCTGGGCCACTCCACTTTCAAGGCCTTTTTACACATCGGTAGAAGATACCGGCCAAGTGAACTGTAAACCATGAATTTGTACAGATTTAAGTGTGTGCAGAAGTGGTGAAAAAGAGTTGTGGAACACAAATACACGCACACACACACACACGTAGAAGGGCATTAGCTGTAAGGGGAGATGGGGAGTGAAGACGGCCACACGGATGTTCACAGCACGCAGATTATGCAGCAGAAGACATTGTGAGTACAGAGGGGCACAATAATTCTTCACACAGTATATTCAACGCTGAAAAAGGAAGAGAAAGAGGAAGAAAGGAAGATTCGGTGCTTTAGCCGGCAGGACAGTGACCACTTCAATTGGGGCAAATCTCCCCTTTCCCCAAGTGCCGCTCACAACTTGGCTCGGGCCCGAGCGACTAGTTGTCAGGTCGACTAGACGATGGATGCAACACACTGAGATTAGGTTGAACGCGTCTACCATGAAGATCACATAAAATTCACTCCATGATGTGCTCAAAATAATCGTCAATAGCCGTCGCGAAGTAGTGGATCACTAAGAAAATAGGGGCGTGTAAAGGGGAATACTGGGACACAAAGTTGGATTAGAGGCGAGAATGAAGGAGAGGCGACATGTTACACTTTAATAACAAAAAATTTGAATAAATAAGCTGAGTAATAAGTGTATCGCTTGACGAATGGGAAGAACAGAGGCCTCGGGTCGCCGTCAAGCACCGAACATTGGCGTGGGAAGGGAGAGTCCTGTCAAGAGGCCTCTTTGCTATGCAAATTATGAGGAGTGAAAAAGTCATATTCAGTGTGGCAAACCTGCGCAAGTGTAATTTATGCAAGAGCCGAGGAGGTGAGAGACGCGACTCCAACGAATCGGCGGCGTCACAAAAAGCCACTGTATAAGTCCGCCTCACAGACAACTGCCCACTCCGCTAACCACGGAGACTCGCCGTTAACCTCTGTTTGGATCCTCGTGGCAATGAGGGAGACAGAGCCTCTCAGAAGGCAGGACATTTTGCCTGTTTTGTGGAGAATCTGAGAGTTCTTATGGTGCCACGTTACTCAATCATCTTGGCACAAAGTTCTTCCAATGTAATTAAGTAGGTGTTATTAAAAAAAACCGCCTATTAGATTGGAACCTATGAAACGGGCGTTTTTTGTTAAGTCTGCGTTCCGCTGCTCTTGAAAGGGAAATACAATGTGACGTGCGGTTGATACTTTATTTTTCATTGTAATCAGACGGAAAAAGGACGCAATTCATATATACTTCTTTCGTAGGGCTCAGGCGTCGAGGCACATTAATGAGCCAGTTGGACGTGGATATACTAATAACAAAATATTCAATGTTGGTTTCAAAAATATCCTTCTGCCAATTTGAGCATCGTCATGGAGTCTCGCGGAAGACCACAGACCCATTTTGACGACCGTGGAATCCCATCCACACGCAACTATTCGTGAAGGTGTGTTACTACATCTGAGAACAAAAAATAAGGAAAAAGTAGTGGACTTGTATGGGCCTGTCGTGCAGACTGACGCAACTGCAGATACTCGAGTGAGAGAGAAAATGTGCATCTTTTGTTGTTTCCACCTCATTACACGGCTGCAGCTGTTTTTACACCAAATCACCACTTATGACGAAAGGTGAATTTTTGTATGATAATGGAAAAGGATTAAGCAAACGGGTGGACAGGAAGACAGTCCCAAGACACACCTTTAGGTCGAAATTTGAGCAAAAAAACATTTTGGTTGCCACCATGTGGTAAAATGCCCAAAGAGTGGCCGATTTTTCCTTCCTACAACCAGGCGAAAGCGTTACAGCGGCGGAGTCCGTCTTTTGCGCTCCACAAAATCCTTCAATTCCTGTTGACAAATTAAATCACTTCTCTGCAATGCAAAATTTAACCGCCTCCTCCATATTCATCCAGTACTTCTCCGACCGATTTTTCGTAATTACAAATTACTATTTTTAAGAGAAAAGAATTTGATAAACAAAATGATATTTTAAAAGATGTAGACTTTACAAAAAGGCATATATCATCTTCCGAGAGTTGGCAGAAAGTCACAAATGCCAATGGCAGTTATTTCAATTGAATATAACACGCAATGTGAAAAGTGCGCTTTTTGTTTTCTACTTCTGTTAAACTTCCGTTTGATATTCCCAAACTTGTACTTAATCGTAGAGGATTATCATTCGACCAAATGTGTCTGGCCAATCCGGGAGAGAGTAGGTGAGGGAGAATTTATGCCCTCACTTTCGAGGACGCGAGGTGGATCTGATTTTGTGCTTAAAAGGTGAAGAAGGCATAGAGGGTAAAAAAGGCCTCGGCGCATCTTCACGGTGATTTAGGGTAGGAAGAATTGTTTTTCTAAGTAGTGCCAAACAGAGCAGGGTGGAAGAGGGCGACGATCTGTGCGACACAAAAGACTGACCAATGAGAACAGCCAGAAAATGGTGCGATTCACTGCGAGAGTACACATGAGCACCAGGCATGTGAGGCAAGTGGAGAGTGTGCTGGGATCCGGTCGCAGAAATCGCTTTTTACCACTCTTATGCCATCGGTGCCACTTCTGTTGGTCAACTCCTTTGCTAAATAAACTAAATCTTTTTGTGCAGCTTTACTCCTTCTCCCCCACCAACATGAGAAGTGTGCCACTTACATAGTGGTGTGCCAACACAATCCCCCATGTGTATTTTCAGGTAGTTAGCACACCTTGGATGAAATACTAACAAATGTCGGTGTAGCAAAATAACGGAGAAGTAAGCCTCAGCGCCTTGCCAAGGCAGTTCTCTGAGGTCAGGCTCTAGGCGCTTTTAAATTGGTCCCATTACAAAGCTACTTTCTCACTCCTGCCGCGATTACATGTGTGCGACCCGAACAAGGTCTTTTCAGGTGGTCTCAGGTCTTCACCACCCTCAAATGGTGAGAGCTCAGAGAAATCGAAGTGGACGGAATTTTGTGGGCCTGGAGGACTAGCGGCCCGAGCATTCTTCTTTCTCTTGGTGGGCACAAAGTTGAAGGAATTCATATTTAGAGCATGAGAGAAGAATAGAGGGGTATTAGTATAGCCAAAAAGATTGAATAAAGCGAGAGGCATTCTCAGATTATTCGTCATCGTAAGTTATTACCATTTGTGACATTCTGGACCGGTGTTGTTGTAAAGATCGAATCGCCTCGTCTGCGTATATGCATGTGCGACGAGGAGATCCGGTCCTTCCACATTCCCTTCTACCAGCACTCTTTGAAAGACTAGACGAAAGAGGCGCGTGAAGTGGCGTCTTTGAAGAAAAGAGAGGAACGGGGTTCATGCGTGTTAAATGACGCCTGATAATGAATTCAGTAATGGAGACGCAAGGAATCGTCAACACACACACACACACACACATGACATTCAGAGCCACTGATGGGTATGACGTGTTGGTTTGCAAGAGGTGGAAAAGGCTTAGATACTCGTGAGGAAACGGGTAAAAGATTGGGTAGACTGAATCCACCGTAAACTGTTTCAACGGGTCCTTTTATCGCTGTGTCCAGTGAATATCGTCCGTGGACGTAAGAAAGACGTTGAAGAGGAACAGTAATGCGCAACGTACTAGGGAGATTTAGCGTTGATCGGACTATGAGCCCGAGTGTCCTCAACGGGGAGTCTCGTATGCGGCTTGGAAGGTCCAGTTGTGGCGGATTCACCGGTGGCGGAAGAGGGAGGCGGGCCAGGCGGGGGAGATCGTGGGGTGGTTGGGCGTCCGACGAAGCTCTGCCTGGCAGGCACGCGTCGTGTCGAGACGCGTTTAAAGCTGGCATTGCCACGACTGATACAGGGTCCACTTTTGGATTGACTGAGAGCTTTTGCGCTCGCGTCGGAACGTAGTGATTGGCCGGTAGAAGTGTTTCTTCGACGAAAAGAACTACTCCCAAAGCTATTTTCTTGGGCCAGCTGGTGTTCGGTGCGGAAACTGGCGTAGAACCGAGATTTGAGGCGAAAGAACTGCTGCAACTTTGAGGGTGGTTTGGGGATGCCACGGAGGCGGAAGAAAGCGTGATGCTCCAGGCACACTTCCACAGGTGCTTGCAAGCTCGTACATCTGGAAGCACGAACACGAAGGTGTGCTCCATCACCTTGCGCTATTAAAGTCAGACAGGATGACGACAAAAATTAACTTCGTTTGAAAATAGTGTGGATATGGAGGCTTAACACAAAACCCACAATTAACTCCAGTGAGTTCATTAGATGAATAATAGGTGAAATAGTTGTAGGACTCCGACAAATATATCGCGTGTTGAAATGGCAAAATTGCTAGAGTTCCGTCGGCACTAAGGCATTCGTGCGACGAGGAGCGTTTTATAGGTGTAAAAAGCGATTCACTTGGGGCTATCACAATACCTCGACACCAAAGTGCTCCAAGTGTGCCTGCTTAGCACAACACATTAAGCTTACGCCTACTGAGATTTAAGAACCTCGTCCAGACTCATGTGGGACGAAGAAAGTAGACAAAAGTTATAGTACAAATTGAGAGAAAGGAGTGTTGGCGGCCAGGAGGCCGTACGAGACAGAGCTAGGATGTTGAAACACCAAAAGATGAGGCACACAAGGAGACTGTTCCCACGGCCTCCTGCCATGTTCCCACGGCGCGTGCCAATCATTCGCCTGAAGCCATCGGGGACGTGTGAGCGAAGACGAGGCGTATACTTAAAACAACACACAATCACACACTGGGCTGTGTACACTGTAAATGCGTATATTCGACTGAATGTATTTGCGTGTGGATTAGCGAGGAATTAGGGGCGGGGAGGAGGGCTGTTGACCTTCGGCACCTGAGGTTTGTTCAAACAAAGTCAGATCTTTGAGTAGCATCACCACCATCACCGCCACCGCATCAACCTGCCTTGTGCTGAGTCAGAGAGAAAGAGAGAGAGAGCGAGAGACCACTTTTCCGTGCGGAGCACACATGCTTGAGTGTGCGTGTGCACGCACTCGAGTGTGGCTGCGACAGCCACCAACCTGTCGATAAGTGCGTGTCCAGTCTGCAAGGCAGCGGGTGCCTTTCTGTGTTTGTGTGTGCGTCTGTGTGTTTTGATGCGACCTGCCTTCATATCACATCGGTTAATGTGAGCAAACGATGGCTGCAAAGTTGGTGCCAGGAATAATTAGCCTTAAGTGTCACGAGACGATTGTCTGCTTTCACTCCACTTCAGTGTTAGTGTGTAGGTTGGTCCACGGCGTAAAGGTTATCTTCCATTATTTTGACAGTAATGTCCTGCGCGGTCAACTTTTACCATTCTTACAACGTGTTTCTCAACTACTGAAGTTATTAATTTTTCGCAGGTCACGAAATAAGCCGGAAATTGTCAAAGGTTTATACAAAATCGCTACATTTCTAAGGCATTTTTCACGCGGATAGCAGCGCAAGCGGTTGGACATCAGCACCAAGTGGAAAGAATAGCAAGAACGAAAATGTGAAACTCAGGACTGTTCTTAGGACCTCTTTCTAAAAATGTTGAGGGGCATTTGATGAAGTACTGCAAATTTGGTGTCACAAGAAGTGGTTCCATTTATCGCAGGAGAAGGAAGTATGAGGAATAATAAACGGAAAAACAGCAAATTAGAGAGGAACTGGTAATCGCAGCAGTTTAACATTTGATATTTTTAAAACGAGCCCAAGAACGACCCCTTCATTAAGTTTCGATGCGGATAAGCTGCACAAAATCCTAATCGTTTCGAAATGTCCCAACTTATCTCTGAACGAAAAGTGGCCATGGCAAAAGGAAAATATTATTTGGAGGAGTTAAGACTTGTCCTCTAGATCCTGGTATCTCGTGTACGCGACGAAGATGGTAAAAATTAATGACAATTATTTTATGTGACAAAAAGTGTGGAGGAACAACGAGGAGAATTTTTTGCTTCCTACTGGCTTTTTGTAAAGACAAGTCCAAAGTAAATTGCGAGAAAAGTTTCTGCTCTTCTTCCAAGAATGCATAGTAGTCAAACAGGCCAGCAGACAAAGTAAAGGGAGCACAGGTTTTTTTAGCCTTTTGTCGTGTTACTTCAAAATAAGAGGACCTAAGTGGTAGCAGGGACATATGCAAATAGCTCACCGCCTGTTCATTTTCCTCCGCCACAACCAGCTTCAGTTTCTTACCGTGCATATCCAGCTTTAAAATCATGGACCTAAGAGTAAAACAAAATATGATTAAGTGATAAATGATAATATTAGATATAACAGAATAATACCAATGGACATAGGAGAAACATGTGGACGGGGAGTTATTTAAGGATCCCAAAATAAGGTTTCACTCATACTGGACCCTCGCTCCCCAATATTTAAAGCAAATGAAGCCCTGATATTTATGATCTATGGAGGGAAAGATGGATGCGAGAGATAAAAAACGGTAAGTAGCGAAAACAGTATAGGAAAAGAACCCTCTGAGATACATGTGCGAGGGAGAGAGGGTATAACAAAAAATGAATAATGAAGTTGCAATTTGGGACAAAATTATGCAATAAAGTGTCTTCTAGACTATTCTGCTAATCTAGTTAATTCACCACATAATAAGACGCAGTAAAGAGACATAAATACTACTGTACCATATTTAAAAAGATGAAAATACGCTAAGAGAATCACATGGAATAATTACAATCATGGCATACCAAACGAATAGACCAATTTTTTGACCATCTTCATAGACTAGTATTCCGGTAGGTGTAAGGCCAAGAGTGTAATTTTCGTTATCTTTTCCCTGCGCGAAGGAGTGAGACTCTTCAATACCATTCAAATGTTCTTTTGAGTACAAAAAATGAGGAATTTACCTTCACTACATGCATGTCAACGCCATAGTTAGGCAAAAATCTAACTCGATCCAAAAACATTCTATCAGACTCCTCTGGCGTCCACTCCCTAGATCTATTTAGGGAATTAAAAAAATTATGCAATTCAAAACAATAATGACAAACAAAACAATTATACCTCAGATTTTTATATTCCTGAAGGATAGCAAGCTCGAGAGTTTGTGTTTGACGTTCAGATGGATAGAATGGTAAGGTTGACACAAAAGCAGGTGTGTGTTGGTGTGGGTTGTAGGCACCAAATTCGCCTTTAAATAAGTCATGCGAAGAACAAATAATAACCATTGTGAAAAAAACAAACATATATTGTGATCTTATATGGGGAAGGTCTGAGCTCTAGTGTTACCTTGCAAAAGGAACGCAGCCAACTCCGCTGCTACTTGATCATCTGTACATTGAAGGGTTCCACTTTCTAGCTGCTTACGCAGCTGAAGAACATAGAGATAACGAGTATACTCATCCCGTAATTTATGAGGTTCCGAAGAGAAAAATTTTACACGCATCACAAACCGATATGGTGGACCGACTAAGAAGAAGATTAACTTCCAATGAAAAAGAAACCTCGACACTGTTTGCGAACCAATTTCGTTGGATCAACCCAAGGCTGCCACGGAGTAAGTAAGAACAATTTCCTCACCTTTAATTTATCATCAATAATAAGTCCAAAGTATTCACGCTCGTCGTTAAGCCCTATAAATGCGAAGGCCAAGTCGTACAATTTGCTGCCATCGGCATTTTTCTAATCCATTAGCAATAATAAGACCTTACAGGAAGAAAGAATGTGGTAGAAGACCCATCTATATATTCCACTACACACTCTATATCTGTAGACTTTCTTTTACTTCCATCAAAAGAGATATGTGACATCTCAGCCACACCAATGTGCTCGGGCTTCTGCGCGCTTTTTCGCCACTTACGAGAGAAAAACCTAATTATCGCCGTCATCTACTTATATCTAAAATATTTATCGATAGCGCCTTTAGTATAATTTATGTAAACGGCTTAAACAAACACCTCAAGGTCTTAGAAAAATCTAAATTTAAACGATGCCAGCTCAATGATTATTATTGTCATTATTAAAATTATATTAAATTAAAAAGTTGGAAATAAAAGTAAACGTTGAGTAAATTGACACAGTAGTGTCTAGAATAAAAACGAAAATCAGAATAGAATTTTAAAGTGCTCTGAGCATAAAAAAAAATTTAGACATTTGAGAGGGTTACTTGTAAGTTAAATTTAGCGCTCCTTGTTAAATGTTTGGCGTTAAATGAGCTTCTTTGCATCAATTATTCTCCTACACAGCCTCATAATGTTTTCACATTTGTGTGATGACTCTCGCTTGTCGTGACTGCATGCATAGAACTTGCCATATTGCGGTTCGCGTGCATTTGTCCCAATCGGCCGCTAATTAGGCATTCGGGGATGAACATAAATATTGCCATTGACCATTTTGTGCAAAGCCGTTTAAGTGCTTATTGCTCTTAATAAGGTAACGATACGGTTTTTGGCCTTTTCCGCTTCAAACAAAACTACGTTTAATGAACTCGGACCATCGTTGGTGAAAATTAATAAGTTCTTTAATATTTTAAAATTTATATATCATTTTTGCATGAATAATAGACATACTGACAGCATCAGGCAAATATTGCAACTTAAACCCTAGTAAAAAGCTTATTAATTAACAAGCGCAATGAAAATCAATTTCTCATAATTATAAATGACCATACATTTTCATTGTGTTTTGTTTAAATTCTTCAGTCTCAGTCCTTTTTTTAACTTAGATTCCTACCGGTTGGCTATGTAGGGTTCGTACGATTGGACGTACGGACATGTCGCATGTAAGTCCTCCGCTCTCTTCTTCTTACATCTATATCGTTTCTCGCCCTTGACGGCCTATATCGTCGATTGAGCGATATAAAATCTAGGTCAATCACATGCGCTGTTCTACTACATCGGCTTGTTTAAATCACTCGTTAGATGATTAATTTTTACCTATCACGCGTTCCTTCCATGAATTCGCTTTTTCCACTTATCGCAAGGTGCCTTTACCGTTGTAGTGCTTTGGGAACGATTTGGTGGTGATGTTCTGCGGATTTTTCCATGTATATTTGTTCCCCTTCTCATTGTAGCACAAATTTCCTGCTTTCTGTCCATATCTGGTGTTAATTTTTAAATGGGCTTACTAGTCTGCATATGTTTATCTTTGCTCTTCAGTTTAGTAGTTTTCGTTTACAGAGTTATCGGCCTTTACTGTCTATTGATGGCTTTTTCTGGAACTTTCGTCTTAGCTTATGACAGCTTCTTAATCGTCTCGTGGATAGTATAAGACTGCGTTCAACTAGTAAATATTGATATCTGATAATGCATTGTCCTATTGTATTTTACCTATTTTAGACCCTTGTTGACATCCCGGGATTATTTTTTTTGTCCATCGGAATCATAATTTATCTCTTATTTTCATCACCTCCATATTACGATGAACATGTCATCGATGGCTACAGTCTCACAGCATTCGGATCAAAAACTGCGTATAGAAATAACGGCCTCAGGTCGCTTTTGCCATCCCTACATAATCGTAGTCGATTAGTCCATGTAAATGTTCTCGTCCGTCACGGAACACGTTCTCCCGACATGAAGTTTTCGCAAAAAATGGAAAAAATGCGAAAACAACTCCAGCAATTGTGCGCGTACTTTGCGTTTTTGTTTATTCCGAATACACCTTTCTAGACTCCCAAGGGTGGATTTCTCCGTAAAATCTTGTGGGAAGGGAAACAAGGTTCTTTTGTCCCCTGGGGTTAAAGAAATGGAAGATTTTGGCCGTCGTCTGCGTGATTTTGTTCCTCAGGAATTCCGAAATGCATCTAATATGCTTGTCATCTCAAGTGATACCGAACGGACTATCGACAGTGCTAAGGCGTTTCTTTCAACAGTACGTACATATCCTCTGGTTGGTCTTGTAATAACAATGTATAAGGTTAAGATTTTATCTATTCTGAATTCATATTGATTTTGGGCATAAATAGTCTGTCTGAGTACTCATTTTAGTAGTTTTTTTTCTTCCCAGTATACTGATGAAAACGTGACCATTGAGGAAGATTTTGAAAGAATTCGTTTCTTTGCTGATTGCAACAATTATATTGCTACAATTCGGTCCAATAATATGTCGAAAGTGGAATTTTATAAGTTTCGAGACGGTGAGGAGATGCAGCGCGTACTAAAGGAAGTGGTTAGTGACCACGGTTTGGAAGATCTTCAACTGACAACCAGTAAGTTCCCCATTTGTGCTGGTAGATTTACTGGCATTTCTTTGCAGCTGATATTGCGAATATATATAAAACTGCTGCTTACGAGGTCTCTGCAATGGAAGAAGGCTCCCCATTGCCTGGATGGATTCGCCTTTTTAGACCAGAGCATCTCTATGTGCTGGAGTATCTTCATGATCTAAAAGTAGGTCCTCTTATAAAACTATATTTTATTTCTTATAAGTGGTCTCTTGGAAAATTGTCTATCAAGTGTTTATTAAAAACTAACTTCCCGCTATATGGCGGAAAGTTTCCTCAGTCACTTTGCATCCTTTTTCCATGAGTATTCATGACTTTCGGTATATTGTAGACGTTTAAATCACTGGTATTTAGAAAGGGGTTTTGTATTCTGTTTATTTCAGCAAGCAACCATCTTATTCTTGTTCTTGCCGCTTGTGAAATGTTGGGCGCGCTCAGTTGCGCCAGTTGACAATTTTTATGACTGGATGTGAGATAACACCTATTATCTTTTCCCTTCTTCTTGGTCCTCAGCAGTATTGGACAAAGGGTAATGCGTTCGCTTTAAGCTACGAGCAAGTCTGCCCTCTTTGGGGCGCCATTATGGAAGATATGTTGAAGGCGGCTTCTCAAGATCGAGACAAGGTCATTGCAGAACGGTAAGCCAGATTTTTGGTACTGATTAATGTTCCTTAATGTGACAATTGAGGTAACTTCATTCATGTTCTTTTTTTCGCCTACTTAGGCATTCATGTCTACTGTAATTAACTGACTCATTCGATTGACTTAAATTTGGCCCAAAGTTTTTTGGACAATTTTGTGTCAGATTGCTATGTCCGATTTAGTGGCCTAGACGCACAAAATATCCCTTTAGGTTCGCGTGAATAATCCTTCCAGCATGACTAATCTAATCCAGCGTTACAAGCGTGAGTCCATCGAATGGGTTTCCACGTGGCCTAACACAATATTCCCAAGTTAATTTATAAGAATTTGACATGCTATTGCTACCCTCCAAATTGGTCATCTCGAGTGTCCTAATAGCATTGCTTTTAGAGATGAAATCAAGGGCTATACTTATTCCAAAGTAGAAAGTATAAATCACTAAATTCTTTTATTATGAGAAGCGTAGATCGTTCTGTTGTACGTGAAATTAATGGGTTTAAAAGTCGTGTGAAAGCACTTATTCTGAATTAAGGTGACATGCACACCTCCCCATTCTGTGCCGACTCGAGGACTTTTCGCTTAATTCCAAAGACATCATTAGACTTTTTAAATGTGTCAAAATACCACATAAATAGGCACAACAATTTTAAGTGGTCCACTTTATGTCCTGTGTGTGATTGCAACCACACATTCTACTTTTATTTTGCAGTCCAATAGTCATGAAATTTAAAACAGGAGTTACCTGAAATTGATAATGTTTAGAGGTGTCCTAATAATCTTACGAGGTGACTGCAATTACTCGTGCTAACGTTTTTTAATGTCATTGCAATGAATTAGATATAAGTTTAACAAAAAAATGCGGTCTAACAAAAAAATGCGGTCCCAGTTACTTTTAGCATTACTCGTAATACTAGAATGGGGCTTGTGTACGCGACATGATATGAAGTCCGAGTAAATTTCGCCGACCGTCGTTGTATTTTACAGGGACGGATACAATTTGAGCCACGAGGACTCTTCTTCTCACCGTAGCGTTTTTTGGTTTGGTCATGCGGAGACTTTGTTGCCTCTGGTGGCCAAGTTGGACCTCTTCAACGAGTCTGTCCCTTCGGAGTTCGGCGGTGGCAAACATCTCAGTGCCACAGATTTCCCATCTCGTCTACGGCGACTTAAGTTGGAGGACTTGCCTGTTACGAATCTCTTCCGCTCTTCACACATTATTCCTTTTGCTGGGAATATTGCCTTCTATCTTTTTTATTGCCCGCATAACAATGGTGAGTTATAAGAGTACTCGTCCTTTAGGATGATTATGCGATATTTTCTGGAGGTTAATCATATGCTTTTTGACTCTATGGTCGTGTTTGATATAGCTTTTCGACTAAAATCACCTATTTCTGATTGGTTTTTTTCCAAATTATGTATCCAGAAGCCAGGTTAATCTCCTCCAATTTACTTGATTGTTGTTTTTATTTAACAAATGTATTTTCATGTGGGAGGCTGTTTGTTTGATCGAAACCGGCCTACCAACAATTTTTCGCAGTCAGGAGCTCGAAAGATACAGTCAAAATTGTCAAAAGGTACAATTAAGCCTAAAATTCGGGAATGCTCGAGTAGGTCCGCTGGTTTGTTATCATGCAAATTTTACTATTTCTTAATTTCTCACTCCTCTTATCTTTCTGGAAAGCCATAACATGGGAGAAATTTTATGTTCACTACAACTGTGTAGTGATGGGCGTGATTAAGAGATGGAAGTATAAATTTTCCCCAAAATCTCAGCGATTTTTATTATTTTGCCCTAAGTGCAGTCTTCCGTTTCATTAAGGTAGTTGCAGTATTGGTTGTACTGTTTAGGTTTCGGAAAAGCTTTTTTGCTCCTTTTTGAGCTCACTCTTGACCTCACTTCCGTAGTCGTACACGGAGTGTTGAGTCACAAACAAAACTCCCATCAGCACTGTCTTCATATTATTAACTTATTCGCGGTCGACACCAACTTTTTGCTGAAATCCCCTCATGCTCCCTTTTTCTTGGGCTTTTGTATTGTACATTCATGAATTTTGTGGTTTTCTATCCTCAGAGGAGCCGTCGCTGAACGACTACTGCCTGGAGGTTCGACTAAATGAGCAAGTGGTGGAGATCATTCCTCAGGCGCAGGGCCTTTCACGACCCCTGAGACTTCCTCAAGTGTTGGCTTACTTCGAGAACTGTCTGCCCTCGGTGTACAACAAATCGGTGCTGTGTGGTCAACCGCTTAGTTCCCCGCCCTCAGTGTGACATCAACCAACCGTATTTTTTCTCGGCTACTTACTGTGAAGTGTTTGTTGGATTCGTCAAGAGTTTTGTAAATGGCGAAACAGGCAGGTGAAAGTGAACAGATGCTGTTTTACTTGTTGTCTCTCAGAGGTGGTTGGAGCGCTGTGCGGTGAGGCGTGTATGAGCGTAGTTACTTGGGTAACCAATTATAGGATAACATGTTTTAACAAAAAAGTGATTGAAGATTTAGAATAAAATGTAATGCTCGAGCCATTGACGACAGAGATCGCGTAGAAAGCACTGGCTAGCTTCACATGGAATTTGTAGGCTTTTTAAATCTGCATAATTAGCAGTGAAGACTATCACTGATGTAATAACTTCAGTTTGGTTAGCCTCTGGCATTGGCTCTTGATGATTTTGAGTTATGTCCACTTGCTGAATGTTGGACTGTTACCAGAGCAAATTCATTGAACGATGGGAATCAGATTCGTAGTATTTTGATTGTGAAAAGTAATTTGAACACGATTTTTTTCCCGACTCGCGAGGAATAAAAGTTGCCGGCTTGGCTGGAGCAATAGACTCGTGACTTACCTCCTCTTGTCGTCCTTAGATTTGCTAAGGATAAATCCAGATTCGCATCAGAGTTCGCTGATACGGTAAAACGTCCAACGCTTCACGCGTCCTTGAACTGAGCTTCTACCACTACGAGGCTGAACCAGATGAATTCTGTCGCCTCCCATCTTTTGTGAGCCTGAACTTTTCCTCGGGAAGTTGCAATATATAGAAAGCCACAGAAAATGACACCTTCCACCTCTAGTCTTCACGATTTTACGAAACGCTTCAATAAAGGAAAATCGCTAATTAATTCTAGGCTAAAAAATTAACAATTCAGGGTGACTGTACCAACATCCACCTTGTAGGTTGCAACACACCAACATTTGGAGTCATTCTCACGTGTTAAAAATCAAGGTACCTCCTTTCAGAGCTTCACAAAAACAAAAACTACTGCGTCTTGAAGAAATGGCAACGAGCTAGTAAACAATCACAGACACAATTCCCACAACTACTGGGCATAAAAATAAAATCTACGTATAAAATTGCTCTTCTTTTCGTAAATCGAGAAATAAATGTGAATTGATAGAGATTTCACCCTCTGAAGAGAAAAAACGCCATACCACAGGACGGGAATTTGGCGGTATGGTGATAGGTTCGTATGCTGGAGGGGGTGGGGTGGGGAGGCTGCCTCTATTTAGCCTCAGAAGGTGTATCTTTTCCATTGGAGACGGAGGAGGCAGGAAGGGGCGGCAGGGAGAATGGGAGCGGGTGTGGTGGTGGCGGAGGCATTCGAGCACTGCAGTCCTCTCCCACTCCACAGAGACCCCAGGACTTGTGCATATTCGGCTCCGACGAGCAGCGTGGAAGCTTTCGTAGACGGCGATTGAGATCTTCTAGACGTTGATGCAACTTAAATCAGATCAAAAGAAAAGACCATGTATAAACACAGCGGTAGAAACCTTCGATAAAATTCAGTATAATTTTCTCAATTTTGGGAACAATGTAGAACACCTCGGTTGTTCATCATAAAACTATTTGGTGGGTAGAAGTCAGTAAGGAACCAGTGTGACGACAGGCAGATACAGAAGATAAATGGGTTAACTACGCTGTCTAACGATGATCTAAGTTGGAAAGATTTTGAACTTCGCTTCCATCGTTCACGTTAAGAGTTAACCAGTTATTTTTTAGATGAGATATGCGTTAATACCTTTAGGTAAATAAGGCTTATATCCACAATCCTAGAAAGTCCATTGCCTCCATGAAATTTCTTCCCATAAGAGGTAGTTATTGTTAAGGCTGTTCAGTAATCCGTCTGGAAAAATGATTCGAAAACCGTTGGGTATGGGGGTAGCTCAATTTTATGTTGTGACAATCGCTTCCCAGCGGCGATTTCAAGAAATAGTGTACAAAAAATTGCCAAAAAAGCGTAAGAATTATCTGAGAAGATTTCATTAGGGGAGAAACAACCTGTGAAAAGTTTGGTCGAGCATCACGTGAAAACTCGCAAGAGTCAGCGACGACTCGTCGCAGTTCAGTGGGGGCATTGGGACGAATGGCAGACATGTCGGGCCGGAGAATACCCTTGCCGACGAGGAAGAGGATTTGCTCGCGGCTGTTGTGCCCACGAAACGGCAGCTGGCCAGTGATGAGCTCGTACACAACAATGCCGAAGGCGTAGACATCTGACAAATTCGTGTACGGCGTCTCGCCCTCCATGCGCATCACCTCCGGCGCCTAATGGTGAGTGAAATTGAGTAAGGAAAAAAAAATTTGTCTAACATAGTATATAAAAAAAACAAAGTCTGTAAAGTTATTGAGGAATGTCGTTCGTCCGACAGAGCTTGTTGGAAAGGGCCTGAACTTCTCTTTAACTACTACAAGGGAGTTTCACTGCCCAGGGTTTAGAATTAACATTGTAGGGAATGACAAATGGGATAAGTAGAACGTTAGCCCGCCGGAAAAGTAACCTTTGCGTGTAGGATTACGAGCTCCTTCGACTACGATTTTGCATACCTGTGCTGGACAAAGTAAGTGAAGCGCCATTATGGTTAAAAAATACCAGTCCTTGAGATTTCAGCAAAGAGATGAAAATATGGTCGCTCTAAATGTAATTGGATCGCAAAAAATGTAGATAAAGCATCATGATTGTTTAAACTTATCAAATCAGGAAGATATGTTTCAATTTTTTTGTACTTCATTGCCATTCTTATTCACACGCGGTCTGCTCACCAGATTCTAACACTTTGAACGTCAGCCTCTTCGGCGGTTCAAGTCACAGGACGACAAATTCATCTCCAAAGTGGGGATATTAGGAGAGACTAAGTTTAATTTGGATTAAATGACTACCGCAAAGTCCGAATTTAAAAGTTTAGTGGTAGATGAAACATGAAACTAACCATCCAAAAGATGGAACCAGTAGGCTGACGCGACCCGCCCTTCCATGTTTTCATCGTTGCCAGGCCAAAATCACCAATCTTCACAATCCGCTCATGCAGAAAAATGTTGCTCGACTTGAGGTCGCGGTGGAGGATTTTCTTTGCGTGTAGGTAACTTGAACAACAAGAAGGAATAATCCGATTTTATTTCAGGCGTTCAACTGCAACACTGGAGCCGACATCCTGGCTACAAGCTGGTAAGAGCGCCCAATAAGCAGGCGTAGATTAAACAAAACTATATTTTCATCTTAGTTCCTTAGTGTAAACAGGCTTCGGATAGCAGACGAATACTCGTACAAGTTGGGTTCACACAAGTATCGGTTGCATGAATGACCCAAAGCTGTGGTTGATGTGAGTAAAATGTGGCTTTTGGAGGGGAACTCAAAATCCGACCAAAGGCAAAATCATAAAAAAGAAAAATTGAACGCAAAATTGACCTGACCAATAATCTCTACAACGGGGCGCTAATACAAAAGCGAATGGAGTCTATGGACATGGGCAGAGACTTTTCTAGATTGTCGGTGAACTTTACGCATTAAATACGCGCATGAAACTGATGCGTGAGATGAGGCTACACACGGTTCTGCAACTGAGTGGACAGGCGTCGATGATGGAAACACGGCAATTGGGGAGAACACTTTAGCCGCGGTCGTAAAACGATAGCAAAAGAAGTTTTTGAGCACAAAAGACGAGTTAACGGGTCAAAGGGCCTCTGAGTGGTATTTCACCATGAGGACTTACAAAGCAATCACGCCGGAGTATTCGAAAGTGCAATTCCTTCATCACATTTCAGTGGAAGTACTTAATAATACTATTACTGAGAGATTTTAGTCATGCCAACATTCAAGAGCACTTCCAAACCGGGTTCTGTACGCCTAACATGCAAGTTCAAGGCCGAATCGTAGTGGTTTCAACATGAAAACGAATAAATGGTTCCAACGTGCCCTCACCCATTCGACCGCAGTGGGAATATTATTAACCATATTATATAAAACTGCTTATTAGTAAATGTTGCCACAAGGATCGGAACTTTGTCAAGAATTTATCAGTGCGGTCCAATTCGATTCTTTCTCGAGTTAGGTCCCCTCAGGATCCGCGAAACGTTTTCCTTTAAAATCCCATCATATTATCACCAGTCCTGCTCTAAAACTGTTCACCAAAAAAACGGGAGTGGTAAAGGTTGAGGTGAAAGAACTGCCATGAGCCAAACTCGAGAGAAAGGAGGTAAGTGGTGGAAAGACATTTTATCACTAGTCGACCCCATCAGCTTTATCACCCGCAATCGTTGCCCGTCCCTTTTGCGCACCAGTAAAAATCCTACACAATAGCGAGCGCCACAAAGTCTTGAGAAGTGTGGTTTTGCACAGTGTCATGTCGAAAAGTTCAGGAGTAAGTATGACATCCACGTTAAGCAAATCTAATGATTGAATTAGATTCATGACTCAAAATTTCACCGTATAAATTCGCGAACATTCATTGGGTGGTATTCGTAAAGTCGTGGTAACTTCTGACCTTCAGCATAACGTAATTCATGAATATGCCCCGCCCCCCATGATGGCGCCTATCACGAATATACACTTAATTTGTCACATACTCTCTTGATATGTTACGATGATTAACACCTCAGAGGCAAATATCACCTCACTTACGGATGAACCAGTCACGTTGATTGCCTACTGTATGCTCCTAATGGCGGCTCTTTTAGCCTTTTGAACATAACCATAAGAATACATACGAGGTCTAGGCCTCATTATTGTAAGGACTCACGTTATACCATTCATGCAGCATTACATAGTGGAAACTACTCGATTATGGGGATAAGTTTTCTAAGGTTCCCTATTTAATTGCCGGGTATAAACCGACGGTTGATGAGACATTCAACCCAGGGCTTGAAGACAAGAACTAAACTGGTAACCCAAATTGCAGTGTTAAAAATACAGAAGGAAGCCTTACAACTACTTCGCCTTCAAGTCATGATACTAGGTTGATAATTTTTAAACAATGGATATGGAAAGGCAAGCGATAAAAAAGTGCAGTGTGATGTTAATCCGCATGACCCAAAATGTGTCACATCGACACTGTTAAAGTCAGAGAAACTTATTACGATGTCACACCACGTTTTGAGACCGTACAAATACTAGGCCTATAGCTCAAAAATAAGGAAGAGTGGCAGTAATATGAAACCGGAGTCAGAATGTGTATGAGCATTAAGCTTCCAAGGAAGTGTATAACGAAAGCGTCCTATTGCTTTTATGATGTTCTCCATTAAGGCATACATGCCAATTTGCTTCTTCTCACCTTCAGATACTTGACATGCGTTAGGCCCAAAAAGACTCAGGTTTGGACCGGGCGTAGGCTCCGCGCACGGGATGACTGGGAGTCAGTTAATGCAACTTATTTACTCAAATGCGATTTAGCCTGGAAGAAGCAGATTAAGGGAAGGCGGAGTATAGGTTTTATACAAAATTATGGGTGTTATGGAAATAGATAATAAGATTAAACATGGGAGGATTCTTCAAATTTGTCAAATTCCGATGTAAGGTAAGAACATCAAATAGACAATGTAGCATCGCTGTGAGTGTAGGCCTCACTTTGGGCAAAAAATAAAGGCTAAAGACTTTAGAAATCAATCCTAACGTCGTTCAGTCCCAATTTGTTAAAGTAGAACCTGAGATCGTGAAAAGACAAGAATACTGCGGTCTAGAGAATATGACACCCTCAACATTATTGAGATGATCACAAAATAAATTTAAAATTGTGCGATAGAACCACCAATTCCTTGCTAAAAAGTGTATCATTTCTTCCACAAGTGGAAACGATAGGAATTAAAAAGGATTTTCGGCAATCTTCTAACAATATTAAAGGTGAGCGAGGGCACTTACTCCATGCCCTGGGTTGTCTGGCGAGCCACATCAACCATCTCCTCGACGTCGAAGTTACGCTCGTGTACGTGAATGTGTTTATAGAGGCTGGAGCCCTCGCACCACTGAGTGATGATGGCCAGTCGTGGTTTCGAGACGCAGCCCATGAAGAGGAGGATGTTGGCGTGACTCGTTTTTCTGAATTAAGAGAGACAAAAAATTTGAGTTAAAAAAAGGGAAGCTCAGTATGAAACTGATGTAAACACGATGGACTTGATAAAAATGGCTTCTGTTTAAGTAAATGAGCTAGATGACGCACGGCAAACATTTGATTTAGATGACCAAAGCCATAAAATCTAGTGGCTTGTGATGAGCGTCTCTGTCTCGGGTTGCATTTTATGACCGACAACTAACTAATTATAGGCAGATCGTCCGAAGTATCAAGGTAAATTAATGAGTAGAAGAGTTGTAATATCCATACCCCCTCGCCCGGATAGACCTTTTTCTGAGCGTTGCCCACGGGAGTCAAATAAGCACATCCGCCAGTAAGCGCTTCCACAGAAACACGATTAGAATACCAGGGGCTAGTTGGGGAAACTTTGGAGTGAAATCTGGGGAGGGACCATGAATCTCACAGGAATCGATAGTTGTCAGTCTAATTCGTGTAAGAAAATACGTTTTATAGATGATTGTCGTTTGAAAACCCCTTTGATGATCCATCAGAAAGAAGAATTCCGATAGTGTCAAAAAATAGCTTCTAAACCACACTGAGAACTTTAAGATCCACCCACTGTAAAGCTTTTCAAGACAAAAATAAGGAGTTCTGCTCTAATATCGTGGAGGAACACACTCAACAACCGCAAACGGATAATGTGGGTGTTACAAAAAGGTTTGATGCGAATATCCGGATCTGCGACAGCAGAGGATATGACTTTTGGTAGCCAGATAAATGACAACTTCTAGAGTAAAACCAATATCCACGTGTAACCAGAAATGAGATACCCTAATTGCCTGCAAAAGAGGTGTATTTTGTTAGCTTAGAATGTTGAGATACAAAACAAGTGGCACAGTAGGACAACGGTTAAACTACAAAGTGATACAGTTTGAGAGAGTGGCCTTAAGTAGAAAACTAGGCAAAACTAATTGTCCTCTTAAATAAATTCCAGACAAAACACGTCCTCTATGGACTCACATCGATCATAAAAAAATGTCTGAAAAACATATCTCTTGAATGAACTCAATCACGACAGTGAAAGAAAAATTAGCATGGTGAGATCATTCGTGGACTAAGGCAGTAGCCAGGGAGCACCGGTCTTTCTAAAACCGCCCATCGGCACTTACAATCAGAATAAATTTATAACTCGTAGGTCATTTAAAGGTTATCAGGATTACTATTGACGCAAAAATGACGGCAGCCCAGAGCTTTTATTTTCCTGACATTTGTCCTAGTAGTCTGGGGAAAGTGGGCGCTGAAATAAGACGCTCATCGAAGAAAAGGTTTATGCCGTTGTTGGGATAACTTCCGAAGGAGTGGGTGGGGGGAATTTTAAGGGGACCAAAAAGGAGCTTTTTGTCTTGGACAGTAATAAACTGTTCAAAACATTTGACAAAACTTACACAAGGTCCCGTAAAGGTACTTTCTGCCACGGGACAAAGCAGAACTAGTTAGAAGAGTGGTTAAGGAGTGATAGAAAAGGAATGACAGATGACAAGTAAGGGCTCTCATCATGTTCATAAGCCCTTTATATGAGACACAAAGGTCACCTTTAACAAACTCACTTGAAGACGGATTAGATCACAAAAAATGGTTACCACGCTCGCTGAAACCAATGTTTCAAATGAAATGAAGGAATACGAAATAAAAGGAAGAATTTCTTCTACTAAATGATAAATTTAACTATTGCAAAGTAGACATGTGAAATTGTAAAACACGGGGTAAGAGACAGATGGATGCGATCCTTAAAGTTAAGGTTTGGAAACGAAATTATGTCTTTTAAGAATGTTTGTGACCTCGTAGATCAGGTCTGTGTATGGGAAATGCACAAAACTGAAGTGGTGAAATGTACTGGTTTGGTATTTTATACGGCAGCTAGTCCAAAATCGGGATTTTCATGATAAAACAGAAATATGAATAAATCGACAGAAGAAACTATCGCACCTGAGGACATTAACTTCATTCTTGAACGCCTTCAATTGGGTCGGAGTAGGGTCGACAACATTGAGCTCCTTAATAGCCACATCCCCGTGCCAGTAGCCTTTAAAAACCGTCCCAAAGGAGCCCGATCCAATACGAGGACCTCTTTGGATTTCTTCTGACGGAATCTCCCATTTGTCACTGGAGTCGTAACGCTAAGCAAAAAGTATAATAGTAAATCGTCTCGAAGCATGAAGGCTCTTCTAAAAGGGCATACATCTGTTATAAACGATATTTAGTTTCGGGTATGCTTTTTTAAGTCTGCTTCCCGAATTTTCCAGATGTACGCTGTGGAATCTTGCTTACGACAAATAAGTCACAATGTTCACAACCCCCTCGGGCTCGGACGCCTGGTTGCACCTTCAGGATAATTTCAAAAAGGTGCTATTACGCATTCTTGTGAGCGAAGAAAACCAATAGCAACGTGAAAGCTGTGTCTGGGTGGCAGAGAACGGCTGAGAAATAGTAGGAAGTGCTTTCAATGAATTATTTCATTTTCCAAAGGGCAACAGTGTGATGATTAAGAGTTAAAAAGAGTGTAGACATGCGTTGGTTATTTCAACTTGGCGAATCAATTTGTCAAGGTTTAAGGCGCAACAGTTCCTCCACTACATTAAAATTAGACAAGCTGGTGGTTAGAAATAATAGGCTATAAATGTGCTACTATAAAATACGGTAGGAATATTGGCTTCCAGTGGGACCTGGCGATGTACACACCGACTAACGAAGCAAAATCACAAACGTGTAATTTTAGATTAGCTAATAATGAGTGCTCATAAACATCATAAAAAAGAGACATTCACTCAAGCAGAGGCAAGTAAAATCACAAAGGCGTTGAAATGTAACGAAGTTGAAATCAGTATAGCCCGCGAGACATTCATCTGTAACAAAGCTAAGCGTGGCTACTGTTTAAATAGTAAAGTAGTATAAGACATTACTATATTGTTCCCATCGGCAAATCGAAAAGTTGGGGCCTAATTACCTCACCCACACCAGAGACTGGCATTTTTTTAAAACGATAGCGAGAAAACGACTTTTACAAAAATCATATCTTACAGCACATTATGTTAATAACCAGAGAGAAGGAAGTAAAAATTTGTTCGCAAATTTGGGTTGATATACTGGTACAGTCGTATCTACTGATGTATTTTCAGTAAAACAATACACCGAAGCACAACTCACTTGGCGCGATTGCGAGGAAAGGGAGCCATCGCCCCTATCTGTCGCAGGTTTTGGCCGATCGTCCGTATCAGCATTCAACGGAAGAGGACTCTTGGGGCCACTTGAATCACCACCGCCGACAACAGTGTTGGGAGGATTGGGTGGCTTTGCCAACGAAAAAAAGATTAGGGATTAGACAGAAAGTTAAATAAAAATTTTGCTTTCGCAACAATAATCACTCACAAAAAATAAACAATTTGATACGGATTTTGGGGTGCCCATGCTAGCGCTCAATCTTAAATTTCAAACAAATACACAACAGAGAAGTGCTTAGAAATTTCACTGGGAATGTGCATTGTTAGAAATAATGTACACTGCACAGCGCTTACGAAAATTTAACATGTTACTAACATCTGAACAAAACATTTTTCGAGTTCACATAATGATGGATTCTTCATTGCGTAGAAGCCCAAAGAAGATAAACGGAAAGACATGTAGGCCTCAGAAAGCCCAAACTAAGACAAAACGAGATTAGACAAACGGAAATATCACTCGTGTCGATTACATTTTAGGTGTTTAACCAAGAAATTAACACAAGTGAGCAGATTGAAAAGATTTGATTAACTAAAAGCTCACTTTATTTCCCAAGGGAGAGGCTGATTTGGATATAGACAGTTTTAAAGCAAACCCCGATCTCGTGAGGCAAGTAGTAAGGTGTGCCAAAGTTGGGCAGTTATCGGAAATTATAACCGTCACAAATTTTCGTTATGAGATACCGAAATAATTGACGATAAAGCTCGGTGGATCAGTCGACCTAGTGCTTACATGAATATGAAAAAAATTTTGCATTGAAAGACGTATTCAAAAACCATGATTTGTAGCATCGTAACCAAGAAAATTAAGAAGCCAAATACCACTTGATATGAGAATCAGTTTAAAACCAAAATCAAATGAAGCTCACAAATAGTAATAGTTATCAAAGGTATGCGATATTAATGATTTTTATGAGACTACACAAGCAACGACTTGTCGACTTGTCAAGAGAAAAATTACGATGTTAAAAACTTACCCTAATAGGAGGTGCCCAAGGAGCGAGGTTAGAGAAGGAAGGTTGTTGTTGTTGAAGATTGATATGGTGGCAAACATTGGGACTAGAGGAAGAGCGCTCACGAGTAACGGCAGTAAGCAAATGAACCGAGGATGTCCGGGTGTCACGAACTCCTCGGTCTGCCTCCGCCCCACTTCCCGGCTTTTCTGCCACCGCCGCGGAAGCCACTGGTGTGGTCTCGAAGACGCAAACCTGTGTGGCGGTAGGCGCAGCGGAGCCTGTAGCTGAGATGGTGGCACTCGAACCGTTCTCCACTGCCAACCAGTTAGAACTAATCTGGCCACTACATTTTAACCTATGATAGGAAAGGCAAATAAAAGTAAACACTTTTTCTCATAAAGTCAAGACCAGTTACTGGATGATTTAGCATTAGATATGAGATCGTAAGTCAGGTGTAGAGGGGTAAAATATTGAATGTCAAAGCAGAGCGAAAGTGACAGTTAGCAAAACTGGAAAAAGATAAAGAAGTGGATAAGATGTAGTGTTAGCCTATGTTGAAATTGTTAAAGAACATAAAAGCGTTTAAAAGCTGGCCTTTATAAATTAGAAAAATACTTCAAAGGGCTTCGTTAAGACTTATTTATTCTATCTAAACAAAAGGTGAAAGGAAAATTGTGTAATTAGAGGTACAGAGGGCCACAGTTTCATCCCGATAATATAATGCGTTTAATAGTATCACAAAGCACCAGGCACTTTAAAAACATTAGATCTATAATACTGAGTAAAAGAAGTAAATTGGGACAAAAACGTAAAGAAATGGGCTCACAATCGTTGGATTTCAATAAAATTGTCCTCTTCAGTAGGCTGCAAGTAATGCTTTTCAAGCCACGAAATACATCTTTGATGAAATGCCAAATTACAAGTTTTGCAAGTAATCCCGAAGAAGACAAATTTCTGACAAATACTGCAGATCTGAGTCTCAAAAAACCTCCTTCGTTGAAATTCGTGTTTCGGACGTCTATGTGTCTGTTCGTCATTAAACTCAACAACCAAATCGCCAGATATTAGGGCCACTCCGGCGGCATCATCGTCCCACAATACGGGATTTCCCGAACCGACGCTGTAAACAGACAGATCTTCAATGCGGTAACATCGATGGGAGAGTTTTTTTTCTAAAACTTGACGTATCGTCTGTCCAGGACGTACTCCAACTACTGTGAACTGGTTATCTGGAAGATGTGCTCTTAGTTGACACTTGTGAATTGGCAATCGGCGTTGAGGTGGACTTAGACCGACAGAATCGCTATTATTAGGCTTATTTTCACCGTTCTTAAATCGAGAGGTGACGGCTGTAATGTTTTCTTGCTTACATACTTCAATAGCGGCATCCAGTTCTTCCAACTCGGTTGTATACATTTCGATAACCGCCTGAACGGAATTGATATCGTTCGACACTTCATCATATTCGCGCGTGAACAAACCGAAATAATCTTCCTTTTTGCGAATGATGTTCAACAATTGATAGGTCTTATCTTGCAAGGCATCACTTATAAGACGGAAGTTGGCAATCTGAGAAATAATATATGAGGGAATATCCAACCTTTGTTTTTAGAATATCACGATTTTTCTCTAGGATGATGAGATTATTGTTCGAATCTCGTCGGTCCATGATTCAACGCACATATGGAAGAACATCAATAAGTTAGGGATCAAATTTTCTTGTGTGAGTAACAAGGAATAGTAACAGTAGGGTAAAAGTTGTGGGGCGGATCTAAAGAAACAATACACAGTGTTCGTAATATGAATAAAAGAGTGTTTTGAAAAGTTTAAAAAATATATAATATATCTCAATTAATTCATCATCCAGATTAATGTATCTGTCAGTCATCAAACGATCTGGTTAGAACCTGGGGTATCGAGCGCGGCAGAATTATTTTGCCACTTTCCCAAATGAGATACTTCGGACAGGCTAGGATCAGTTATGTGATATGAGACCTATGTTCAATATAAGCGGAAATCAGCAGCACGTAATATGAGGTGTAGTGATATTTTATTCAACTTACTTTATATTGCAATGTATTATGAAAACATCATTTACGGCGCAAAAGGCTAGGGCAACCGAGTTATAAAGTGCGCTTCTACACGCCCTTCACACAGCCTATTGAAAAGTAATATTAATGAATGTGAAAATTAGGGCCGCATGCTTTTTGAAATTTAATCGGTGATATGTTCTTACAAAACACTGCAAAATTGTATGGTAAGGATAGCGGTATAAGTGCATCGGTTCATTACATGGGTTATTTTAAGTCCCTTTCGATTCGCGTGAGAGACTTCATTCGTCATTGATGTTCCATCGCTAACTAAAGTTACTGCTTGAAAATTCTATTTATCTCTTCCACACTATGTGATTACGTTGTATAATATTTGTCAGAGCCTCGAAAATATCCACAAGGATATATATTTTCCATAGTTTCCATAGCGTTGGACAGCGTAGTAATTTATTAATAGAAGCGTGAACTGGACTGAAGGCTATGTCAGTGAAGTGGTTGTCTTAAATCACAATTGTAATTACGAGTCCTCTATGACAGGATTCGAGGTAACAGTATTCTTTAAGGTGCAGCAAAAAATACTTAGTTGTTAAGACAACTTGGTGCCTCCTGAGTGAGACTAAAAAAATAACTTTGTTTACAATTGTCTGTTGGCGGAAATCCCGGCGGCTAGGGCATATTATACTTTGTAAGTAGCAGTTTCCGTCCTCATTTTATAAAAGGCTGTAAATAAATTTTGTAACTATTCGCCGAACTGCGAAGAATCAGATTTAAGTTATGCTTTGGGGGTCAGGGTATTCAGAAGCTCATTACCGAAAAGAGTATCATATATTTTTTCTCAGCGTAAAACCTTCTAAAATAAACTACAATGCTCTCTAAACCATGCCTTATAACGTTAGGCATCACAGGTTCGCTTTTGTTAAACCCATGGAAAGCTTGGGTTGATCGAATTTTTCGACGAAAACAAACACTCGATTATGCCAACGTAAAACGACGAAAGGGAATGCGTGGAATAAGAAGAGGTCTACTGAGAAGATGAAGGTTGTGCATAAATGAATTTTCAGTTGACTTTGTAATTTGGGCGAATGGTGAAGAGGACGTGAGTTCATGATGAAAAAGACCACGAAACAACGTAAAAGCAAAGCAGTTGGACATTTGAAAGAGTACGTGCAAGAATATGAGAGGAATTATAATTTCGTATTTATTGCTAAGAATATATCGCAACGCTGCCATTTTAGCATAATGGGGGATTTAGGTACTTTCAATTTAAAACACAGTCATATGAAACTAAATCACAGCGGGGAATGAACATTTACTAAAATGATGTCAATATATCCTGAGATTTCATAATCAAATGTTTGCGTCCAACCCTGAAGATTGCCCATCCTGAAATTAGTAATAATCCAGACGGAGAAAAACATTCTAGTCTCGATATGATTTACTGTGGGAGAAAAATAAGTTTTCGGCTATCGATCAAAATGCATGTGGATTTAAAAAGGCGGAATCGCACCGACCGAAAACAATGCCCTTTCATCCATCAAATCTCGTAAACGGTTTACTGAGAAACCTGTTTATCTCATCTCATAAAGGCTCCATTTTCCAACAATGAGGGGTTTTTCAGTGTGTCCTTGCAGCATAATGAAACACGTTTTTGAAAATAATACAGATATATCGAAATGTCGGTATGTAGAGAAAAGTAATGACAGAAGGTGTTGGTGAAAAAAGTAAGCGAAAATGTCCATGAAAGATTTGGTTAGTTAAAGAGCTTTGACAACAAATAAGGGGAAAGTACCACCGTCCGCCATTACTCTCTCCTCGCTTGTCATATCCATGACAAAAGTTCAAAATGAGGCCACAGTCATTTTGCATACTCTTCGTCACTCTACAACTAGCTCTCTCGAGAGTTCCAACGGCAAAAATGCTGAGTGAAGTTACTTCCATTAGAGTGGAATTATCCATATTGTAGATAACAAATTTTGTCCTTAATGGACTGCATCAACACACATTATCGCAACCAGGATGCCTCGTATTTCAGCGTCAAAATTTTGGTCTCCAGCAAAATTTAGCCACGTCAACACCTCCACCCAGAGTGTGAAAATTTTTGCCACACCTTTCAAGAACGCACGCTGCATAGGCGTCACTATCGGAGGGACTGGAGTTGTAGTACACTGCTTTGACCATTAAGCGGATTCCCCGTTCGCCTTGAGCATGATTCTCCAGTCCTATTTTGAGAGGCTAGACGACCACGAGTATGTGGTGTCGTAGTACTTCTCGCTGGACACGTCCACTCTGTGCATAATCGCAAGTGGGGAAAAGGGTCTCGGATAAGGCCACAATTGATCCGTTTGTCTTCTGAACCATTCGTACGAGCCTTCATATACAAAAATAAGAGCTACGTCTTTAAGCGGTGGGGAATGATATAAAATGTGACAATTTTGGCCGTGCAAGATCATTTTGGAGATGATAGCCCGGAATTTTTAAGGATCTGGAGTTGACAAAATATGGATATGGAAATAATAAATTAACAGAAATATTCCCCCTGATTATACAATCCTGTTGAAGCTCAAGAAGAAGTTGTAAGTCGAAGTCCTTTCTTCTGTCTCTATGAAGCTGACATTGATCAATTTCCACATCTAAAGTTCTCTCAAGTACAGTTGGTCAATTGCCGGGTCTGCGAACCTCATTTATTCCAACTGGAGTGGACACGGCATCTCACAGACCCCAAACTATTGACCGAGGCATAAAGACACTCCTAAGCACCACCAGTCTTCTTCCAACTAAACTTTCACTTTACTCGTGCTTTCTGGTTCCCCTCAACGTTCCCATGTTTGTTGTGGCTTTTTTCAGCAACCCCATGGACTGATAGAGCGCTCTCTAGCACAAACCCATTCCAAATCTGGCAAGGAGCGACAACCTATTTATATTCATTTGAAACGCTTCCTAAAAGCTTTCCTTCAAATGTATGTCGCAGATATGCTGATTAGCAAGTCACGTACGATGTAAAATAAATGAGCTAGAGAGAGGGCATTTACCCAGCAATTCCTACACATTCGCGTAACTCGAAGGTACAAAGTGTCTCAGAATTTCAGCAATTATACAGAAGAAAACGGAGCAGGTGCCATTGACCTGCGACCCTATTTTATCGGAGGAGTTGACGCACCCGTTGAGTTCGTTAGCTCCAAACATCAGAGCTCTCCACTCTAATTTCGGTGAATAAGAGCTGATGCTGGGTCACGAACGGTTGAAGTCGCCTCGGTTACACAACAAATTAATTCCCTTCCATACACTGTCCCACCAGAATCGTTATGGTCAAAAACGTTTCAAGACCGGATCCGCGCTGTGTCCCATGGTCAGTAGCTCTTATTCATCAACCAATTTGTCGTAACTACGCAATCATGTGCGAGATTATCAAACAGTCAAATGCACATTGTGGTGTATAAGATGCATCGACCGGATTCCACCCTCCTTAGTAAAGTTATCATCTCTGTAAGTTCATATTTTTCCCCCTTCTCGCTGATGCTGAGATTATGAAAGTGTATCTACCACTTATGTGGACGTCTGAGCAAGAGAAAGGCTGAACTCCTGTAAATCGTACATCTTTTGTTATCAAATAGAGGTTAGAGGAGATTAACAAGGTCACAGTCAGAGGGAGCATGTCAAACGGTTGTTTGGCTTTATGTGATCTGTATGTACCGGTTCATGCCAGGTCACAATTGCCGGTGTCCTCCCGGAAGAGGTTGCACTTAAAACCTAAATACCAGAGGGTTGCAAGTTGTCAGTTTGAATCCCATCACTCTTGCTCCACCCTGCACGTCGTCAGTGGAGATGTATTTTTCTCTCCGTGTGGACAAAGGCACTTGACGGGGAGTTGGGCGGGGTGGGAATATGTGGTATTCCGTCTAACTCATTGCCTGTCTCTCTTCAAAGGCCTGCACATGGGGCAGTCACGGTTAACAGAGTGCCCGATGTATCAGTGTTTTATGAAGCGAAGTGAACACACACTGAAGATTGTTTGTGGAATTTACGCTTAAGCTCTTTTGGTTTATTTTCTAATTGTGTAGAAGGATATGAGCAAGGTTGTACTAGCTTGATTGCCACAATTGAGATTCTATTTAATTTGTTTTCTTATTGAATGGAAGAGAACTGGAGGGAACCCTCCAGACGTAATCCACATGTTCTTTCTTTCACTCCTCCTATGCTTTGTATCTTCATCAGCTGTAATGAGGTCCGCCTGTGCAGCGGAGGTGCCAAGCGGTCTGTCGTGCCAATTTCGAAAGTATAGGAGGAAGAGGAGGAGGAGAATGTCAGAGTAGTAGCCTCAGAATTACAGAACCATTGCGCTACTCGGAGAACGTTCGAGATGCCCACCAAAGCTCGTGGATCCGCCTTTAAGGTCGGCTCGTCTGTTTTCAGCTCCCTTTCCGATACGCGCAAATACCTCCACAACGACGAGTTCAGCCTCAGTTGGGTCTCCTTGAAGGAGTTTGTGCAATGACTACAGTCGCCGCGAAGAAACACGCCTCGTTGAGCGACTTGCCACCGTTGACGACGCCTCGTGTGCGGTGAGACAAAGAACGGGGACCGGTAGAAAAGGTAGTCACCAGGTGTTGTCAAGGTGATCTGATGCCGTCCACATTTTCTAAAAGGAAATGAAGAGATCGAAGTATAAATACTGACAATCTAATAAACCGATAGCGTACCAACCGAACTACATTGATGGTAGCCATTAATGGTGTAGCCTAGTTAGGCAAAAATAAGCTCTCGGACAATAGGGCACCGGTGAAGCGCATTACCGAAGGTATAACATCAAAGACGCGGCATTTATTCCAAATCTGGATAAATAGTCGAGGAGAACACTCTGTATCTGCGAACTTTTTCAGCCCTGCAGTTGTACAGATTGCGGGTGGCGAAAAGCAAACGAATCGTCTGTCACGAGTGAGTTGGATCAGTGCCAGGAATTAAGATTCGAAGAAAAAAGTCTACACACGCCATCTATGTTTCGATTTCCTTACAGTTGTCGGCGTAATGTTTTTATCGCCTCAGCCCCTAGGCCCCACATAAGTTTACTTAAACAACCGAATAGCCATGGGCTATGTTGACTTCACCCCTGTATTTGTAGCCGATTACAATTTTGGTTGACGAACACGAGATCGCAGTGATGAAGGCCTCACTCGTAAGCAGCTAAATCGTCAGAACGAGGTTCATCAGCGTTGGCCATGACACTGAGAAGCGTCACGAGGACATTTCAGAAATACTCCGATGCTTTATAGGGTTCGTTTCTGACCTCGTACTCAATAATGTAGGAGTCGAGTGCCAAGATGGACTACTCGAATGTTCGTCTTACGCTAATGTCGCATCGCTACTAGTTAACTTGACATTCGACGGGAAATAAATGATCGACGGGAAATAAATGATCTGGACTTTACACTTAGTGAGATCACTTCGACAGGAGCCACTGGGAGAGGAAGTATTGACGCTTTTTTGTACCCCTCAATTCCATAGAATGCTCACTTTCTACTTCATCCGTCCCTGGATCTACCACCTCCTGGGTTCAAAGCACGCGAGAGCGTTAACTGCGAGATTTTGATTTGAACGCTCTCTCTACTGTATCCTTCATCCCTTTCACATCTACACGCACTATCAGTCCAACAAGCACACGAAAAGACACAATCCTTACGGTTGCAAGAAGAATGGGCCTGCGGAATTCAACTCCGTTTCATCGAGCTGCCTTTCAGGCTTGCCAATCGGTGATTAACTCACAGGACAGTCGCTACGGCTCGTCACCACGAGACCTGACGGCACGCGGGTTGCCGTCAACGGAAACGTGAGACAGCGCCTTTTTCTTTTGCTGTCTAGTCCACCCTACGCGCTGCAAACCACACTCCAGTGATACAGGTCGGTAACGCAGGTCCGTGCCACAACTCGATGTCATGGTCGGAGGTCACTTGGACGTGTATGTACACCAGCCGAAGTTCAGGATAGGCATGATGCCATTGCGACCATGTTTGTCATAACGTGGACCAATTTATCTACTTTTTGCGGTGAAGCCCACTTCCACATACCTTCACTACCTGTCACATCATTAACAGATTCACTTCTTCCGGTTTCTCGTATCACCGCGGCGTTTAGTCTTGATAAAACGGCAAAGAGTCGGTTTAGAACGTGTATTTTGTCATGTGCATTCATCCCCCGTGATTAACATGCGGTTGGCGGGGAAGGGTAGAAGTAGAGCAAGATGTCAATCCCGTTTGGGAGGAGTGGGTAGGGTGAAGTGGGATGAAGTGAGGTGAGTTGAGGTGGTGTGAGATGTGGGGTGTGGGAATGGAGGTGGGAGGAGAGAACGGGGCAAGAAACTTACTCCGTCACAAACAACATACGACTGGGTGAGCGACCGCCCTCACTGATCGGAGTGCCCAGGCTGCGTAGAAACTTCCACGCATCACAATGTTTTTTAAGGCAGACTAGTTTAACGACTTTCATGAAAACAGTACCTCACATCCTAAGGTAAGGCACAGGACTGGAGTATTAGGTTAAACGAAGACGAGATGATGTAGGATGTGAACAGTCCTCTTCCACTCTCCTTGCAGGCATTGAACAGATCGTTCATGAACTTTTCCTTCACAGTGACAGTGATCTCTGTGATGACCTTCTGCTCGTCTGTTTTGACATTAAAAACTATTTTACTTTGCTCGGGGCTGCATTCCAATCTGCAAAACAACTCCTTAATCCGTGAGTAACAGGTAGATGAACTAGGAGTAAAGAAATGGGGCGTAGGGAGACACGGTCAGCCAAATAGAGGAAAGAAAGAGAATCGTGCATAGGCTAACTTACTGGCCAAAATAGCGAGCAGCTTCAGCTAAGCCATTTTTGAGTAAATCAACTTGTTCACGGGTGCAGCACACTTTGTCGCCAAGGGAGTAGT
Organism: Dipylidium caninum; assembly: GCA_017562135.1. Classification (NCBI taxonomy): domain Eukaryota; kingdom Metazoa; phylum Platyhelminthes; class Cestoda; order Cyclophyllidea; family Dipylidiidae; genus Dipylidium; species Dipylidium caninum. Next base: position 249,137 of record QEYB01001189.1, read on the forward strand.
TCGGGCAGTAATCCGCAACTTGTTCACTTGCCGGTAAAACGGAGGCATTCGCAGTTATACACAGTCGGTCAGAGTTGACACCGCAAACGCCTTGAATGAGGCAGTCGGCATGGCTTTGCACAATAGTCCCAATTACGGCAATCAGTAAAACGGCCAATTTGTTCATTTATGTCTATATAATAAGAACATAAACCAAAGAGAGGTGAAGCGTGTGCCGATTCTCAACAGAATTAGTGAAGTGGTTTCAAAGATTAGCGTATTTAGCACAGATGCAAGTAACGTTGGAATAGAGGCTGGTAACCCACAAAGCAAAACATGCCTGTGCCCTGAAAAGAACTCAGTAACACTCGCTTGATCGGATTGCTTTATATACCCCACGAGGAAATCAGTCCATTGGCTCCCACTTCGACTAAACAGGGTCTCTACGACCTCACGCCAATCCTGTATTTCGGCAGGTTCACGCGCATGACACTTCGACCTCCTGCAATAACATCGAGGTGTCTTACTGACCTGCCACTGGAGTGTGACTCGCAATTCTCCGGCTTCACTGGACAATTAGGGGAGAGGTGCTGGCTCACATTGCCGTTAGCGGCAAATTGTGCGCAACCTGAGACGGTTAACGCATTTCCGCTAAAAGTGTCCGCGGGGCCACTTAGTTTCCCATTCCTATTTTATTTTTTCCCCAAACCACACAGAAACAAAACGCGATTTACATTCAAACTTCATGTATGATTTTGAAGAGAATAATAGTGCAGCTGGAGCTCGGCCGAAACAATAAGGACGCATTCGAACATGAATCTACTAGTAATGGAAAAGGTATCGCCATCGTTTAAAAAATTTCGTTCTGCCAATATGAGAAGTACCGCCGTCCCATGTTGGTGACGAGGAGAGTGTAAGACTGCTGTGGTGTCCGATTCGAACATAAGTATTAATGAAATTGTCTAAAAGAGTAAGCAGCCATCCATACGGGCCCATGCACCTGTCATACGAACTGAAGCAAGCGCAGCTGATTGAGCGCGAGGGAAGGTGCGCGTCTTCGTTCCTTCCTTCTTAGTGGACTCTGCCTCGCGCACTTGCTTCATTTGGAGGCTTCTCACCTGGTGTCGTTCCGCCTTCCGTTCTTCAGACAGGATGCCGCTAACTTGCCATGCACCCCCGCGCACCAGTGGAATCTTATTGCGAAGCCCCCCTAGTTTGCGAGAAAATAATTTGGCAGGAGGCAGTGCCTGACGACACCCACCTTTTTCGTCATATCGCAGGCACAACTTTTTTCGGGTTCATTTGTAATATCTCCATTGTGAGGAGAGTGCCTACTGAGACATTGAGAAGTTGCCGTCGCCAGCTGCTGAGCCACGTTACTAAGCCACGAACCTACTTCGCACGTTTCTCCAGCTGCAATGTTCCCGGTTCGACCTTAATCCTCATTTCTCCTTTAAGGTGGGGTCAGTCTGAGTCCACATCATAGCCTTTACAGTCATCTCGGACTACTACGTGAAAGGCAGGAGAACGCAGACTGCGAGTCTCGGAAAAGTAGATTCCTCAAAGTGAACTGCAGAGCAAAGAGAGAAAGATGTTTCACAAATTGTCCTGTCCAAATCAACAAAATCCATAAATTTGAACTGCAATCGCACAGGTCCGCTAACGGACATTTCCGTGCCAATTCGCCTCTGCAAATCTTTATTACTTTCTGCTCTCACTTCAATGAAGTCCAGATATGAAGGAGTGTTTCAAGGGATTTAGTCTCCAGTAGCGTCTGGGTCGTTTTAGTCAATGTCCTGGTCTCAGCACATGTTTCCTTAAATCCTCATGACTTACGACGCCTGTCATCATTTCATCTTGCCTCAAATCTCCTTGTGTTAAGAAGGGCCAGGTGAGGAGATTTGAAGAGGAGAACTAGAGAGAGAGAGAGAGAGAGAGAAAGCTATGTCAAGCAGGCGAGAGGCAGGAGTGAGAAGCTCTTCTCGTCCTCATCTACCCTCCAATTGCCACTCGGTAGCAATGCTAATCACTCGCTCTTTGGGATGCGGTCCCCTCACCGCATCTCTGTAAATTTTACGTGGTTTTGAATGCAATCTTAGGGCACTTTGTCAACTCCAAGTATCTCTTTTTCACCTCAGATTTCGTCCATTGTTTTACTGCGCACAAGGTTGTTTACGAGGCAGTGGCAACGAGGTCAAGTCGTTCGACCAGACCTTGGTGGTGCGTGCTTCCGTGTGGCAGCAGTCATTCCATACAAGAAAACCAGAGTCAGCGTGACTTCGTCCTTTGAGAAGGCTAATGTAAGTATTCGCAGGGAAGCAGAAGACAAAGGAGACGGTCTTAAATACGCAACCATCTCATTCTCCGTGTTCCCCTATCTACTTGATATTTTGTCCCAAATTCTCTGCGTGGCACCTGCATTACACAAACAAACAGTATGAATGCAAGTGCGAATGCTAATCCCGAGAGTGGTGAAACAGAGGGGATGTGCTTGAAGACGGAGGCTGAAAGAGAGTTCACTCCAGTTTTCGAAACACCGTCGCCTACTTTGACCACTTCCACCGAAACGCCACAGTCGCCGCGTGACGACACGGAGGAGGCGATTTCTCCCCATTTCGTCGACCTACCCATCACTTCACCCGCGGTGACACACTTCGACACACCCCAAGACCCCTCCTCGGAGGCATCATTCTACTTTCACCAACGACGCTACACCCGCCTGCCATATCATCATCTGGCTTTGCACGACGCCTCTCAGGTCTGTGAGCAGGAAGAGGCAGGTGAAGAACAACTACAAGGAGAACGCCAAATAATGCAAGGCTGGTGGGTTAAGGGAGAAACAGATGAGGAGGAGGATGATGACATGGATGAGGAAGAAGAAGAAGGAGAGGATGATGATGAGAATAATGAGGAGGTGGAGCAGCCACTGTCTTCACTCTATCCCTTCTGCTGCCTAATACGGGTCTTAGAGGAGCATATACAAACGTGTCGGGATGGAGACATCTGTCCCATGCCCAATTGCACTACGTTGCAAGAAATACTGATACATTTGAGCGAGTGCATCGACCCCGATTGTCCAATGTGCGGACCTCTGAAGCGAGAGGACCACAAATGCATGTGCCGACAGGCATCTAATGATTGTGATATTCTACCCAACTCCCATCCACCGAATTGACCTCCCACCAAACCTCTGCCGGATGTCCCGTTCGCACGAGCTCACCCTCTTTTCTGAGCCAAGACGAGACATCCACCCTCTCCACGTGTCCACCCTAACGTTGTCTCCGTTGCTCCTTTTGTCCTTCCCTCCCTTCCCCTCTACTTGCCAGTAATACGCAGTTGGTTACACTAAATGAAATACATGTCAGTTTCTAGGTGCTCCCTTTCCTCTTATCTCACTTGAAAGTGAGACGACATGATTGGGAACTCTCGTCGTCATCGCCAATTCTAGTCGGGTGGAAACTCCCCTAATGAGGGCTACCTCATCAACAGCCATGGCAACACCGACTGCTGCTACATTTACGCATGGCAAATTGGGAGTTGGGCTATTGCGAACGACTGCAGAAGGCAAAGTAGATGCCCTTAAAACACGTTAGCTACCTCCTATGCCGCGATGCAATGGGTTTCCCTTCGCCTCCATCGCATATCGCAGCCTCATAACAGAAGGAGAGAGCCAGGGAGGTGTAGTGGACATGAAAGAGTGATGGGACAGGACAGAGTCTCGGATGTCCCGTTGGTAGATTCTCACACTACCTTCTCTCTAGTGGTGTTCAACAGTCTACACTAAATAAAGTACAACTCATTTTCTCGATGCTTCCTTTCCCCTTATCGGGCGCAGAAGTCGGACTTCGGTGATTGAGTTATTCGCGTGAATCTCATTCGAGTTGAAGCACCTGAGTAGGATGAATGTCACACCAACGACAGCACGTTGGATTCGAGTAATGCCGGAGGTTGTTGAGATGAAAACGCTGCTCTGGGAAGGAGGGAGGAGTCATTTGGCTATGTGCATCGAGATAAAGGCTTCAGGGAGTTTCTCGCGGCCTCCTCCACAATTCTCGACGTGTCTCTGCTTTTTCCTTTATTAATAAACTGCTTCCCACGGTAAGTTGGTGGTTTGTTGACGTTCGTCATCTGTGGACATACGTTTCTCTTGTCGCCTAATACTGTGAATGCCCTCCGTAAAGCAAAATGTGCTTTGGTCTGTTTGATGATCTCTGGTATGACTTCTTACCCTGCCGACGTATCAATAAGAAATATATGCACAATTCGCTGACACTGTCGCTAATTGTCGAGTCGAAGGCCGATTGTTCTGCCGCAAAGGCGTGATGGTCCAAGGCGTGATGGTCCAGGTGTACACAATCTGCGGCTGGTTCTCCCCATTTTCCTAACAATCGCTGCATTAAAGGCTCAAGGTGTATGTTCACATCATTGTTGACAATGCTGTCGATGTGGGTGTTTGGTGGCAGCGACATTGGTGAAAGGACGGTGGTACATGCATCGTCGTGGTGAATATTTTCACAGGTCATGCTTTCACCTACTAGGTTACCCGCATTTCACAGTGCGGACACGATGACATGACCAAATGACTGCGGATGTGACGGCACCCTAGTCACGTGATATTCGTCGCAGACAAACATTGGGTTTCGTGTAGCTCTGGATTCTCGTTCATCCACTCAAACGTGGGGGGGAAGCAGGAGGCGTAGCCGCCGGGACACACGGCGGATGAATACATTGCGTGAAAAATCAAAATGGTGGAGACGTGAAACCGGCATATCATTGCGTGGACTACTTTATTCCTCGCGAAAACCGATGGCTGACACAAGAAGAGGATACATTTATACCTTATTCTACAATACAGCACTAGAGAAGTCTCAACTTCTACCTCATTTGTGTCTGTGAGAATAGGGCAAGGCATTAGCAACCCACTTTGGCGACGAAAGTGAGGACAAAAGATAAACTACCTGAGTGAAGGAAATATGTTTTGCACAAGTTCCAATTACGAGAGCGCAGGCTCTGGGCACACAAAGATCTAATTCGCCAATTACGATGTTCTACTACTCCTTTGGGCAGTTCATTATACAAAATGGATATAAGACAGATGTTCTCGTGGGAGTTGGAAAGAAAAGAGAAGCAGGAATGATGAATGGCTTTGCGGGGAACATAGCGCTTGTTGACATTCGTCGGCCACGCGTGTGGCAGCGACTCTGTCGCCATACTCAAGTCCAGACAACCGAGGCAGGAAGGCCAGGAGAGGAGACTCGAGGGGAACGATGTGAGAGGGAGAGTGGAAGAGAGCTACGTTAGTCGAGCAAGGACCAGGAGTGAGAGGAGGCTCTTCTCCTTATCCTCCCTCCTAATGCCACTCAGTAGTCTTCAACACTAATCACTAACTGCTCCGAATGAGCTCTCATCATCGCGACTTTATAAATTCTTACTTCAACGGTCACATCACGTTGGAGACGCAGTGTGGCTTCTCTTCCCCATCTGCCTTTCTTCGTCGAAACTATGTAATGCGCCATTTCATTCTGATGTGTGCATCAAAAATGAAATTCTTTCTGCTTAATTTGTATCTTCCGATGTTAGCTTAGGCGTTTGTACATCGAGAAACTAAATTACAAGAATGGTGGGATGGTTTGGTCGATTGTAGCCGTCCTTAACGACCGTAGAATTGAGAGCAGAGATGAGGCTTCCATTTGCCATTACACCTCCAGCTGGTTAGCAAGATGCGCAAAAAAATGGGTGTCCTTCAGCACACATGTGCTGCTCACACCTTAACGTGATTGCTGCGAAGGCTCGACCGAAGACCGCATACCACAAGACACACAAAGACCCTCTCATCTCAACGCGGCCATACACGGGTCTCCCCACTCATACAGTCCGGCACCATGTGTCCATCGTCAACGTCCGACGCTCTCCTCAATGCCTGCTCCTATCATAATTCCAAACCAATTGCCTAATCAGTAAATGTGACAGCAGACATAAGTCATCGAGCGACATCTGAAATAATAATATGGCTATCCTTTGTTTCCTCTTCCTCTTCGGTTTCTTCGACGTCCTACTATATTGCGGTTTTAAAAATTGTTGATTTAATCAGACTTGAGAGAGTTAATGCAATGATCATATCTGTACGAAAGCAAAAAGATACCAATTCGTTCGGTGCGCAGCAGACGGAAAGAAAAAATGAAGTTATCGAAGAACTTGGAATTTACGACCTGCAGTAGAGTCACGGTTTGAAGAGGCAGAGAGGAAATGGCACATATTGGTCGGTGTGACAGGGCGATGCATTTCCCGTCAACCTCGACATCCAATTGTTCGATGCCGTAACTTGGAGGTTGACAGTGACTAAGGCAACCAAAAAGATGGCATTGTAATCGTGAGGCGGGTACGGGATCGGCCTCACTCTCCCCACATCATCTCGGCGAAATTAGATTTCCCACACCTTTTGGCCTCGTATTCGAATGGGAAGGGAAACGATAACATTTGAGATGACAATTCAGGCCCTGTTAACCAGACCAATTACAGCTCCACCTACTCTGCTCCCTCAACAGCACACTTAATTCGAAAATTGTAATTTTATGTGGTGTTGAATGCGGTCTCAGTACACCGCGGCAACACCTGGTGACTCCCTTTTTTACCGGTCTCCGTTCTGTGTTCAAACGTGCACTGCTCAACGTGGTCAACGTAAAGGCTTCTGGCGTCGCCGCTTTGACAGGCTTTATTGTGCGCGAGTTGGTAGAAAGAGCCTTGTGTGCATACTGCTCTGACAGGTCATCGGGTTGCGTTTGCTCGCTCCAACTAACAGTGTAAACAGACTCAACGTGACCTGACCTCAGCTGGCGCACACAGACAACACAGGGCCAGCAACCGTTCTGGGTGCTGATGTCCATTTGATTACATCAATCCTAGACTTCACAAAGCAACATGAAATATCTCTTCAATCTGGCGACTAACACCGTGTGCTTGGTAAATGACACGACTTTCTGCTCAAGTTACTGTTGATTAGAACATATGCGGGTGTACTCATTCTCTTGGGCAGGCTTCTAAATCTGTCTACTCTCCGTCGACATCACCCCTCAGGGTCGCCACCTCCCCCATGAGTTTGCCAATTGACGTGGCGGTTAGAGGTGAAAGCCATAGCCTCGATGGCCGATGCCAGCATGTTCTATGAAAGCGTGGCATGGAAGAGGACAACGTGTGTCCAGGCCTTCCCCATCTCCATCTCAATCGCCATCCTCATCCCCATCGTCTCCAGTCGCTCGCGCTCGTAGCTCTCAACACCTACCTACGACAGCGATGTGCTCGCCTGGTCACACAACTACGACTTTGTCAAGAACACTTGCTGATGTTGTCGTCTCGCTCATATTACTCCCCTCCCCTCCCCTCCTCTCTTGTCTTCTCTTCTCTATTCACCTCACCTTCATTCGGCCTCCCATCCTCTCTGTCTCCCATGCATTCCCTACCCTCCTCTCAGGCGTCCAAAAGGGGGGCGGGGGGAGGCGGGGGAAATCTTTATGATCTCGGCATGAGCCGCATTGGGGGATGTCAGAAGAATTTGAGCTGTAAACTCGACTGTGGGGAGAAAAGTTGATGCAGGCATAAGGACCACGACAATTGAGTCGTCTGCAGACGGTGGGTGTTCCATACGGCGTGCTCGCGACAGCACTTAACAGATATCAAGGAGGGCAAAGTGGGATCTACTTGTCCTCGTCGAGCCGCTGTTAATGGAAGCGGATTAGAATGAGAAGAACTTAACCCCCGTATTTGTGACCTAATGTTGCCTCATACGTCATCCGCCAGGAATATGAATTTGCCTTGGCTGTATGCACTACAGTCTTCCGCCTAGATGCCACTTCACAACTCTTTCTACTACCCATGCTGTCGCAGTTCAGCATACTCTCGGACACCGACTGGTGAATGATGAGGCGTGCAAGGAGTACGTCAAACGGCACCACACTGCTGACATCTCGTCCCGCATACACCAGGAGCCTGCCCACTCGTCCCGCCCTCGCTCGCTATGAAAGCAGTGATACACACATGCACACACCGCTGGCAAGCAGTATATCCAAACGACGCAGTGAAATCGTGTCAACCTCCTCCTGCTTGCAAAGCTCACGAGAGCGTGAGCTGATACACTTTTTGTTTTCAACGCTCTCCCCATAGCATCCTTATTCCCTTTCACAATTTCGCTCACGTCCACACTCACGCAAGCAGAACACATGGTGTGTAGAGGGATGGACTGTGGGCTACTCCACTTCATATCGTCCCACCTGTGTTTCAGGCCTGCCAATGGATGACTATCACACAGGGATTTGCTGCGACTCGTCACTATTTGATCTGAGGCTGTGTGGAGTCACCGTCAACGGCAATGTGAGGCGAGGTGAGGTGATGTGGTGTGGAATGTGAGGTGTGGGGTGTGGGAATGGAGGTGGGAGAAGGGAACGGGGCAAGATATTACTCCGTCACATGCAACATACGAATGGGTGAGGGTCCGACCTCCCCGACCGGAGTGGCCAGGCTACGTAGAAACTCCTGAGCATCACAATGTTCTTTAAAGGCAGACTCGTTTAACGCCTTTCACGAACACTACCTCACATGTTAAGGGAACGCACGGAACGGAGTGGTGGGTTAAACGAAGACGGGATGATGGGGAATGTGATCAGTCCTCCTCCACTCACCTTGCAGGCATTGAACAGATCACTCGAGAACTCTTCCTTCACAGTGACAGTGATTTCTGTGATGACCTTCTGCTCGTCTCTTTTTCACATTGCAAACTATTTCGCTTTGCTCGGGGTTGCATTCCAACCTGCAAATCAGCAGCAGCATTTACTTTGGCTCTACGCGCTCCAGTCAGGAGAGGCAAAGCCGGTAATTTCCGATATATCCAAATACAGCGAAAGGGGGACACATGTCGTAAAGTGGGAAAAATAAGAAGATCGCCGCGCTCTCAATGCGCTTTACGAAGTCGCGTATTCAGGAAGAACTAGTGAGAAATAAAGAAGAATGTTTGGTGTCTCTTGCTGCTGAAATCACATGTATATACTCGACTAAGCGGCTCAATTTGTCGGCAGAGATTTTGCGCTTTTTTCCCACTGTGTCCTTCGTCCCAGAATTAGCCTTCTCTCTCTACTTGCGCGTAGCCTATTATGCGTCTCACACCCGGTGCAGAGCAGTTGTTGACATCACCAAGGATCGCGCCCATTTAACGATATGCCATTGTAAACCTCACATCTCCCACTTCCACCCGTTGAAGTGCATGCTTTGTCCTGCCACCCGATTCCTGCCACTCGATTCCTCGACAGAACGAGTCGAATAGAGGAATGGAGAGATGTCTTACTCGTTGACTGTGATTGCTTGAATGAAATAGTGGTGCGATTTGTACGCAGACATACAAATCTCTCGTCCAATTCCTCGCCGCACAACCTGGTGCCCCAATCGGACCTGGGACATTCACCACACAGACGGACGCGTCCACTTATGAGATGGTGGAAGCGCCGCCCTTCCAGACGACCTGCTGAGCACTCATGCCACGCGAGCACTCCGAGGAGCCGCGATCGTCACTCACATGGATTGCGAGAGCACATCTCGCCTCTGTCTGCGCCGCATCGTTCAGCTGCAATCGCGTGGGCATATCAGCGCCGCCGTGACGATGACCACGTTGCTTCCCGCTGTATTACTTGTAGTAGTCGGGTCCAGCCGTCACTGCCGCTACCACAACGACGACGCGCGAATGTGTGGGTGGGAAAGGCGCCTTTGTGGCATAGCTGGAAACAAACACAGAACATGCCTGGACGGAGGTGCACTTGCGAGGAGCATGTAGCCGGTTGAGGAAGCGGGTGGACTGCGGAATAATGGGCTATAAAATAATGCCGAAGAGAGGAGCATGAAGCTCTGGTTCAGCCAAACCCAACGTTGAGGTTCGGCGGCCGAATCGAGAGAACGGCTGACGACACAAGATGGTGTAGTTCGACCCTGATGGCAGCTGGAGGCGGTGGGCGCGGAGTCATTTCGTAGTGAGCTCTTGCTGCCTCTGAACGACGTGTTTGTATCGCTACACTTATGTGCAATTGTCCACGCTCTGGCGCGTCGTGCAGTGCGGCCTCCACGAAACGAGTTGCCTATCCGTCGAGGTGGCGACATCGGACTGGACAGCAGATTTGAGAAGTGGCGATCTCACGAACAGACATACCTCACAGATCAGTGACGGAGGAGGTGACCAGGATCAAGCACTCAACTTCGCCTACGACGGGGTTTGGTTGACTCTTCTGCTCAATGCCACTGGCCGACCCGCCCTTTCACGAATCGTCAGCACTCTAAAGTCATTCAGTGACAGTCATGATTTATGCATGATTATGCATTGCTCCCCATTTTACGTGATTATACATTGCGACGTGTCATTCATCAGGCTGCACTGCTTCAAGCCACCATCTTTTGCCTACTGGCTTGCAGTGAGCATGGTGTCGCTGGCGAAAGGGCATATCGAGGCAGCGGCCTTGATGTAATGCAAGAAGGAGGAGGAGGAGGAGGAGGAAGATGAGCTGGTGACGGAGACGAGGGAGAAGGGGAATGGCTTCAGTCTGAGCGCAAGGGAATGAAGCGTGAGGAAAACACGGGTGGCAGCAAATAGCAGTCACACGGACACCAGCAGAAGCTGGGTTCATCGGTGGCCGCGTTGATGTCGTTGGCGATAGGGCAAGGGGGCCAGAAGAAATGGCTTCGGGTGTCTGCTACTCACACCATCGTGGGGGAGCAAATAGAGCTGTACGCTTGAAGACCCGATCATCCAATTTCTTCTGAGTTCATCCACATGGCTTCCAACTTGAATATCTCCGAGCAAAGTGCGAAATGGTTTGCCGAGCCTGTGAAGTACGGAGGAAGAAGTGCACCCTTAGGCAGTGTCCTGTGAGAACAAATGTGGCTCAACATTTGCTCGCCTCCCGCGGGAATCGTGTCGGTACAGCCACTCCCGTGCTCCTGCCGTGTGGGCGGCCACCGCGCCATTCCATGGCCGTGCCCTACTGTTTCAGATCATCAGCACCGCTAAACCGCGGCGCAAAGGGCCGGGAGTTTTTCCCCTTTCACTGTGTACTCGGAGTAAACACTGGCATTGCAGGCATTGCAACAGCTGCCACCGCTTGCGACCAGACGACAGCAGCGCGGAAACAGCCCAGCGGTTCGTAGGCAGACCGGCTACTTGTTTAAGGGCACCGGCTTTCCCTTCCCCTTTCGCTATCCCTTTGCCTCCCCTCCTCTCCTCTGTCCTCCCCTCCACGCGGACAGGCAAGAGTGGGCTGTGGGTCCGTTGAGCTTTTCCAAGATTGAGGCACAACTTTCCTTGGGTTGGCAACCAGTTCTAGCTATCCGACAGGAATGTTTTTCTTGTGCACAGTCTATTCGGAAATGTATGAAGTAGTTTTGTATTCGCCGCGGGAGGGCAATTAATCGTCGCCCAACCCAAGGGGAAACAAAGGCGCCTCGACCTGCTGCGACCCACGGTGTGACGACCAGTTTTTCTCTTCCCTCATGGCGGCACTGACGACTGTGACCTCACTGCGCTGAGTAGATCAGACAGAGTGAATTTTGAACGCCTTCCGCAGAAAGTAGGCGGTTGGACAATGATTTGTACAGCGCGTGTTGGCGCGTGCCACAGACGGACAGCCACACCGGTGTCCGCGACGGAAGATGATGTGACGCCGGTGGTGCTGGCTCTTGCACAGTGAGTGCAGCGGTAGGCAATTGCGCGGCCACGATTTCACGTCTTTGAATAAATATGGTGATCGGCTGATCGTGGCGCGGCGCGGCGCGGCGAAGAGTGGAGAGGAGAGGAGAGGAGTGGAGAGGAGAGGCCGAGACTGGCGATGCGCACAATTAGTCTCATCATTGTTCCTACCTGTCACCGCTTCTCGTTTGGGCCACAGTTTACCGATTGTAGAGGGATCAGGCAAATAAAATGCAACTCTGGTAACATTTTAAACGCCAAGTTCTCATTTCAGATGATGCAGAGTCGCGTGGAGTCCCTTTAAGCACTGCCCATCCGGCGACGTGGCAGCAGCACGGTTTACCTGGCACACACGAGGTTACTCACGGACTGTGTGCTACCCGCCACGGCGCCGCAGCGTCATGTGCCCCCGACCAAACAGGTGAATCTGAAACTGCGCTGAGGTCAGGTCAAATGCGGTCAGCAGGCAACATGCGGTGTTCCTCGTAGCATGGCTTCATCACACTCTCACGCAACCGTGAGAGTGCAATTAACATGATGTAGATAATGACATTTTAGACGGGTTTTTTCGACTGAACGCTGAGGCCATTGCGCCAGGTGTCACGCCATCCACCCGAGAAGACGACTCCGCCCACTTCATCTTCTCCCCTGACCCGTCTCCATCTTCTCGCCCCCACGTGGGATAAGAGAGCACACTTGTAAGTGTATTCCAGCATGGTTTACTTGGTGGAGAGAGAAAAGTACCCCTGTGCCTCGTCTCCTCCGATGCTCTGGCTTCACTTGGTCTCGTGCAATGAGACAGACTTGACGACTGGCCCAACAGACCACATCTCTCAACTTCCCTCAGCAGCACTCCAGGCCGGATGGGGCAGCACGCTTGGCGTCTAGCAAACGACTAGTGTCCTGCGTCGCCATGCACCCAAGCAGCCTCAGTCTCAGCCGCAACGACAGGATGGCTGCAGCCCAGACTACCGGAAAACCGGATTCGTGGATGCTAGGTAGGCAAAAAGGAGAAATTAATGTGGTGTTATCAATACTAAACAAGACGTGGCCGAATGCGCTGCGCTATGGGACTGCACTTGGGAATCACCTGCAACTGGTGGTCCTTTGATAAAATTAATCCTATCAATCGACACAGGAGACCAACGGGGTAAACGCAGCCGAAATACCCAGTGAAAGACGGTGGCGGGTAGCGTCGGCATCTACATCCACCATCGTCAGTGCCTAGGCTATGCGAACTGCTTAAAGAGACGCTGAAGATTGTGCCAGCTGCGACAGATTCTTGTACGTCGAGACCGGTCCAACTGGCATTTGGCGTGACTTTTACACTAGACGCGATGCGACGCGACTATTTCTGACACGTCCAAACTACGCTTACGCGACCGACGCGTCCAGCCTCTCGCGTTGAACGCTTGCGACACGGTGTTGGCAAATGCCTTCGCACGATTGGTCGGCCGTAGACGCAGTGTGCTATCAGCACAACACTCTAACACGACGTATAAAACGCACCTCTCGCAGACAGGAATCATTCACTGATCGCATCGAGGTAACTCTTCTGGTCCAACTGCCATGACAGACGGTCGCCAAAAGAAGAATGAACAACCAACAACAAGAGCAAGAGCAAGAGCAGGGTACAGGGCAAGCGCATGGTCAAGAGCAGATGCAAGGGCAAGGGGAAGTACAAGAGCAAGAGCCACAAGGAGCAGAGTCAGAGTCCGAGAACCCCGAGATTGGGGCAACCGGGACTCAGATAAGCTGCCAAATTCCACTCCATCTTCTTCCCACTCAGTCAGCAGAAGCAGTCAGCGCGCAATACAACTGTCATGTCCACAGCGGCTACCTTAGGAGCGTGATCGTCTTTCGTTTACCAATAACGCCTCTAGCGTTGTCAGAGGTGAAACTGACGACTCGAGGTTCCGTAGGAGCCCAGTTCACATCGATCCTACTGCTTCCGGTAGTCTTCACCGCTACGACACCCCGGCATCCCGAACTGGACATTCATCCGTTCTTTGGTCATACGGAACGGCAACATCTCAACTGGGATATGGCGCGAGATTTTGCATCCAACGAGGACGCAATGCCGCCATACTGGGCTACTTCGAACTACAGTTCCGGATACTCCAGCTGCACCAGCTCTATGGAGGCGGAGCAGGCCAGCAATGATCCAACTGATGCAGCCCTGCCCACCCCAGGCATCGCCTTCCAATTGCCCACATTGAGGCGCCGACCAAGTACACTGAGACCGGGTTCTTTCTCATGAGAATTCTCTGATGCGTCCATCTCTCACTGACGTCGATATTTGCGACGAGGATGAGAATGAGATTTATCCAATGCCTATGCACTCACGCGTTACAGAGCAATCCGAGAGAGGCGATGGCACAAAGGTTCGGATTGCATCATCTCATAAGGAGAATCTTCCGGGTAAGCATCCACCGTAGACGCTATCCCAGAGTTACAACCCCGGTCAGCAGTGGCAGCAACGACGGCAGTGACGGCAGCGGGAGCAGCGTTGACAACAGCAACAATAGTTGCAGCAGCGGTAACAGCAACGCCGTTGAATGAGGCAAGGTGGACGGGGGAAGCGGAGTGGAGTGGAGTGAGTGGAGTGAGTGGAGGATGCACCTGACGCCCTAATGGACGCGGCAGGCAGCAAGTTCGCCTCAAAATTGTCCCCACGTTTTGGTGGCAAATCCTGACTTCCTCCTGCAATAACAGCTTGCAAATAAATAATCACGAAATTTCTCTCCTCCGTATTGCAACACACGATAAGAAGTGCCCGCAAGCGCCCACAATGTAGAGAAATTTCGATTGAACCGGGTAAAGGCGTTAGAAGAAAAGCGTTTTCAACTGATGATGAGGCAACATGAAATGGGATATTCGCACTGCTACTCACAATTCCCCCCTGATTCACCTGGGGAGAAGGGCGAAATCGCTCAAAAACGACCAATCAGTAAATGAACAGTCGTCCTCATCGTTCCGTCTGGAAATGTCCCACCTCATTCTTACTCTGTATTTTTATTCTTCAACACCACAAAGTGCGCATTCTGACATGCGATTCCACTATTAATTTGTCGAGAAAAGCCTTTTCTCCTTCCTTGTTGAATATTGCTGGCAAATTTAGGCAAATATGCCAGCAATGGGACGGGCCCTTGTGGGCTCTGCAATTGACATTGCCCGCCTTCGCTGCAGCCGAGCAGAAATTAAGGCAGAACGTGAGACCTACACGCAGTATGGCGAAGCAGTTTCCCTCCGCCTCTTGAAGTTGGACTCCGCAGCACCACACGCAGTCTCAACGAGAAAGGTTTCGCCTTCTCCACGCATGACAGGGGGCGATTGAGTGGAGCTCTCGTGAGCCTCCTCCTCCTCTCCTTCCGCTTCGGAATAGCCTACGTGTTGTACTTCGCTCGCGCTGAAAAGGGTGGAAGCAGGGGGTAGGCCTCACGAGTGCCGCCTAATGTGTGGAAAGGTGAACAAATAGAGGCATTGTGGGGGGCGGGGGTGGAGGAATGGTGAAATGGGCAGCGTGGTGCCTACCGTGGTACGAATTTGCGTGTCGCCTTGCTCATGGCACTTTGGTGTCGTTGCTGCTGAAGTGCGAGGAAAGGTGGGTGTAGGCGAGCGAGCATGGCATGATCGGGATGTGTTCGGAGGTCTGCGCTTGGGGAAGGCAGCGTCGCTCGGCGGCGATGTTGGAGGCAGCAGGGCCGTGGACGATAAGCATTCCCACGCGTATGCAGTTGCGTAGACGAAGCGAAACGCTTTATTCTGCCTCCCACACAGTCCTAAATTACCCCTGTTGTACTGGATTCAAGTAAAAAAGAACTTAACACTTGACGACACGAGAGATCGTGACTCTTAAGCTCCGCTCCGGTAGCTCGTATTCCGAGGCGATCATTTGCATCCAATGCGTGGTTTACTCGTTATGTGGACGAAAAGTGGCATTTTTAAACTCGCAGAACATGCATTTTCGCTACACTCATACACTACCACTCCAGCCGAGACGGGATTTTGCCTCGAGTGCAGGTTTCCGCTTAAATCCCCTTTAAGATTGTTTATTTATCTTTTGTATTTGAAAGCAGGTCTGTGGACTTCTTTTGCCAGTTGTCGTGGCTGTCGGCGTTTGTTGGAGGGGCAACTGACCTCGTGTGCACCAGAACGTCGTCTCGTCACTGTGGGCGAGAAGGCGGTAATGAGGGGGGGAATGGAGGTCGGGCACTGGTATGGCCTATCAGTGGCTCTCTTTGCGGTCCGGTCGAC
Organism: Dipylidium caninum; assembly: GCA_017562135.1. NCBI lineage: Eukaryota > Metazoa > Platyhelminthes > Cestoda > Cyclophyllidea > Dipylidiidae > Dipylidium > Dipylidium caninum. Next base: position 265,086 of record QEYB01001189.1, read on the forward strand.
TGAAAACGCCACGGCTTCTGGATGCGGGACAATGAGCAGGGGGTGGTGGTGAAACGGTGGGCTTTGAACGGCGGACGGTGGGGGACGTCTATATCGCGTCCGGGCTAGTCGCGTCCAAAAGTCCGGTTGTCGCATGTTAGCAGGACAGACGTCTCGACCCAACAGCTGCACATGCGCAGAATACGGCAAACCGACTGGGCTAAACAAAAAATGAAGCCATCAAGCTGTCAAGCTTTTGACAACACCAACGTCGAGAGCGCGGGGGCAGGAGTAGAGGAGGAGGACATCAAAGGAGCGCATTTCATTCCAGCTATTGGAGTTTTGACGACGCAGAGGACTCGCTCCAAATTGAAAACATATACAAACCTAGCAGACATACTCCTTTCTCTCCGTTTCCGCAATTCTCCTTCACCAGCGGATTGGCAGGTGTGAGAGATAGCCCGTCCTGTGGTGTACAGACAAAGCGTAAGAGCAGAAGAAGCTTTGGTTTGGTAGAAATGTTTCGAGGTGAGAGGAGAATGGAAGAGTGAATTTTCGAGTTGAAGAAGCACTGCTGTTATAAGGAGAAATACGGGCGTCATATGAGGAATGAGCGCTGTAAGAAGATATTTTTTGTGGGGAGAGCCATTTCCCACCTCTCACCTTCATCAACACACACGGACGCGTCCACTTATGAGATGGTGGAAGCGCCGCCCTTCCAGACGACCTGCTGAGCGCTCATGCCGCGCGAGCACTCCGAGGAGCCGCGATCGTCACTCACATGGATTGCGAGAGCACATCTCGCCTCTGTCTGCGCCGCATCGTTCAGCTGCAATCGCGTGGGCATATCAGCGCCGCCGTGACGATGAACCACGTTGCTTCCCGCTGTATTACTTGTAGTAGTCGGGTCCAGCCGTCACTGCCGCTACCACAACGACGACGCGCGAATGTGTGGGTGGGAAAGGCGCCTTTGTGGCATAGCTGGAAACAAACACAGAAACATGCCTGGACGGAGGTGCACTTGCGAGGAGCATGTAGCCGGTTGAGGAAGCGGGTGGACTGCGGAATAATGGGCTATAAAATAATGCGAAGAGAGGAGCATGAAGCTCTGGTTCAGCCAAACCCAACGTTGAGGTTCGGCGGCCGAATCGAGAGAACGGCTGACGACACAAGAATGGTGTAGTTCGACCCTGATGGCAGCTGGAGGCGGTGGGCGCGAGTCATTTCGTAGTGAGCTCTTGCTGCCTCTGAACGACGTGTTTGTATCGCTAACACTTATGTGCAATTGTCCACGCTCTGGCGCGTCGTACAGTGCGACCTCGACGAAACTATGTGCCCATCCGTCGAGGTGACGACATCGGGACTGGACAGCAGAGTTGAGAGGCAGCGATCTCACGAAAAGACACACTTCACAATTCGGTGAAGGAGGAGGTGACCACGATCAAGTACTCAACTTCGCCGACCACGGGGTTTGGGTTGACTCTTCTGCTCAATGCCACTGGCCGACTCGCCCTTTCAAGCATTGCCAGCACTCTGACGTCATTCGACGACAGCCATGAGTTATGCATGATTATGCATTGCTCCCCATTTTACGTGATTATACATTGCGACGTGTCATTCATCAGGCTGCACTGCCTTCAAGCCACCATCTTTGCCTACTGGCTTGCAGTGAGCATGGTGTCGCTGGCGAAAGGGCATATCGAGGCAGCGGCCTTGATGTAATGCAAGAAGGAGGAGGAGGAGGAGGAGGAAGATGAGTTGGTGACGAAGACGAGGGAGAAGGGGACTGGCTTCAGTATGAGCGCAAGGGAATGAAGAGTGAGGAAAACACGAATGGCGGTAAATGGCAGTCACACGGACACCAGCAGAAGCTGGGTTCATCGGTGGCCACGTTGATGTCGCTGGCAATAGGGCAACGGGGCCAGAAGAAATGGCTTCGGGTGTCTGTTCCCCGCACCATCGTGGGGGAGCAAATAGAGCTGTACGCTTGAAGACCCGATCATCCAATTTCTTCTGAGTTCATCCACATGGCTTCCAACTTGAATATCTCCGAGCAGAGTGTCAAATGGTTTTGCTGAGCCTGTGAGGTACGGGGGGAAATCTTCACGATCTCGGCATGAGCCGCATTGGGGGATGTCAGAAGAATTTGAGCTGTAAACTCGACTGTGGGGAGAAAAGTTGATGCAGGCATAAGGACCCACGACAATTGAGTCGTCTGCAGACGGTGGGTGTTCCATACGGCGTGCTCGCGACAGCACTTAACAGATATCAAGGAGGGCAAAGTGGGATCTACTTGTCCCTCGTCGAGCCGCTGTTAATGGAAGCGGATTAGAATGAGAAGAACTTAACCCCCGTATTTGTGACCTAATGTTGCCTCATACGTCATCCGCCAGGAATATGAATTTGCCTTGGCTGTATGCACTACAGTCTTCCGCCTAGATGCCACTTCACAACTCTTTCTACTACCCATGCTGTCGCAGTTCAGCACACTCTCGCACACCGACTGGTGAAGCATGAGGCGTGCAAGGAGTACGTCAAACGGCACCACACTGCTGACATCTCGTCCCGCATACACCAGGAGGCCTGCCCACTCGTCCCGCCCTCGCTCGCTATGAAAGCAGTGATACACACATGCACACACCGCTGGCAAGCAGTATATCCAAACGACGCAGTGAAATCGTGTCAACCTCCTCCTGCTTGCAAAGCTCACGAGAGCGTGAGCTGACACACTTTTGTTTTCAACGCTCTCCCAATAGCATCCTTATTCCCTTTCACAAGAGCACATCTCGCCTCTGTCTGCGCCGCATCGTTCAGCTGCAAATCACGTGGGGCATATCAGCGCCGCCGTGACGATGACCACGTTACTTTCCGATGTACTCCGTGTAGTCGGGTCCACCCGCTACTGCCGCTACCACAACGACTCAAGGATATGAGTGGGAAGGGCGCATTGTATGGCGTAGCTGGAAACAGGCACAGAACATGCCTGGACGGAGGTGCGCTTTCGAGGAGCATTTAGCTAGTGGAGGAAGCAGGTAGACTCCGGAGTAATGAGCTATAAAATAATGCCTGTGAACATTCGCGGGCAGCGTACGCGGCACCGAAATAGAGTGGGAGATCGAGAGGAAGAGAGCTATGTTAGGCGAGCAGAAGGCGAGAGTGAAATGGCCTTCCTATCCTTCTCTCCACGTGAATGCCGCTTAGTGTTCCTCACCACTACTTCCTGTTTGCTCCGAAGGGGCACTGCACGATAGACTTCCCCTCCTCCAGCGAATCTTTTACCTTCCTCGGCCATGCCGACTGCATCAAGGGGAATGTGCCGTTGGCGTCAATGTCGGAGAGGTGGACGGACGAGGAAGTCATACCCGCCCTCGACTGAGGAGAAATAGGCTGAGGGCGGAGGTTTGTCCTCATCACATGTCGCTTTTGTCTGGCGCGTTTTACAAGGCCTTTGCCCCACTGTGCCACTTACTTTTGCCTAAAGTGCCACATGAACTCCTGACGTAAGAATCTCAGCGCCAGATCGGTCTCTGTGGCCTAAGGCTGCCGATGCTTCGCGCACCAAGTGTTTACCCGTCGGCGAAGAAACCGTGTAGTAGTGGCCGACTATCCTCGTCAGGAGGTTTGTTCACACTTCACGCCCACCACGAAGTCCGGCTTCACGCTGAATGATTACGTATTACTTGTCGCCGGCAGACGGTTGTAACGAGTGATCTCACCTGCATCCAGCGAGAAGGCCGAAGCAAGTAGGGGAGTGCGTGGCACTCGGAGGACCACATGTTCGTAGGGGGCTCCTGTGGTCGCCTCAGGCGACAACGAGGATAGCACTTTGAGCCTTACCTTTCCACTGAGACAAAAATAGCGTAGGAAGCACTTCATAGCCATGAGGGACGAGAAAACTGGTCGTCACACCGTGGGTCGCAGCAGGTCGAGGCGCCTTTGTTCCCCTTGGGTTGGGCGACGATTAATTGCCCTCCCGCGGCGAATACAAAACTACTTCATACATTTCCGAATAGACTGTGCACAAGAAAACATTCCTGTCGGATAGCTAGAACTGGTTGCCAACCCAAGGAAAGTTGTGCCTCAATCTTGGAAAGCTCAACGGACCCACAGCCCACTCTTGCCTGTCCGCGTGGAGGGGAGGACAGAGGAGAGGAGGGGAGGCAAAGGGATAGCGAAAGGGGAAGGGAAAGCCGGTGCCCCTTAAACAAGTAGCCGGTCTGCCTACGAACCGCTGGGCTGTTTCCGCGCTGCTGTCGTCTGGTCGCAAGCGGTGGCAGCTGTTGCAATGCCTGCAATGCCAGTGTTTACTCCGAGTACACAGTGAAAGGGGAAAAACTCCCGGCCCTTTGCGCCGCGGTTTAGCGGTGCTGATGATCTGAAACAGTAGGGCACGGCCATGGAATGGCGCGGTGGCCGCCCACACGGCAGCAGCACGGGAGTGGCTGTACCGACACGATTCCCGCGGGAGGCGAGCAAATGTTGAGCCACATTTGTTCTCACAGGACACTGCCTAAGGGTGCACTTCTTCCTCCGTACTTCACAGGCTCGGCAAACCATTTCGCACTTTGCTCGGAGATATTCAAGTTGGAAGCCATGTGGATGAACTCAGAAGAAATTGGATGATCGGGTCTTCAAGCGTACAGCTCTATTTGCTCCCCCACGATGGTGCGGGGAACAGACACCCGAAGCCATTTCTTCTGGCCCCGTTGCCCTATTGCCAGCGACATCAACGTGGCCACCGATGAACCCAGCTTCTGCTGGTGTCCGTGTGACTGCCATTTACCGCCATTCGTGTTTTCCTCACTCTTCATTCCCTTGCGCTCATACTGAAGCCAGTCCCCTTCTCCCTCGTCTTCGTCACCAACTCATCTTCCTCCTCCTTCTTGCATTACATCAAGGCCGCTGCCTCGATATGCCCTTTCGCCAGCGACACCATGCTCACTGCAAGCCAGTAGGCAAAGATGGTGGCTTGAAGCAGTGCAGCCTGATGAATGACACGTCGCAATGTATAATCACGTAAAATGGGGAGCAATGCATAATCATGCATAACTCATGGCTGTCGTCGAATGACGTCAGAGTGCTGGCAATGCTTGAAAGGCGAGTCGGCCAGTGGCATTGAGCAGAAGAGTCAACCAAACCCCGTGGTCGGCGAAGTTGAGTACTTGATCGTGGTCACCTCCTCCTTCACCGAATTGTGAAGTGTGTCTTTTCGTGAGATCGCTGCCTCTCAACTCTGCTGTCCAGTCCGATGTCGTCACCTCGACGGATGGGCACATAGTTTCGTCGAGGTCGCACTGTACGACGCGCCAGAGCGTGGACAATTGCACATAAGTGTAGCGATACAAACACGTCGTTCAGAGGCAGCAAGAGCTCACTACGAAATGACTCCGCGCCCACCGCCTCCAGCTGCCATCAGGGTCGAACTACACCATCTTGTGTCGTCAGCCGTTCTCTCGATTCGGCCGCCGAACCTCAACGTTGGGTTTGGCTGAACCAGAGCTTCATGCTCCTCTCTTCGGCATTATTTTATAGCCCATTATTCCGCAGTCCACCCGCTTCCTCAACCGGCTACATGCTCCTCGCAAGTGCACCTCCGTCCAGGCATGTTCTGTGTTTGTTTCCAGCTATGCCACAAAGGCGCCTTTCCCACCCACACATTCGCGCGTCGTCGTTGTGGTAGCGGCAGTGACGGCTGGACCCGACTACTACAAGTAATACAGCGGGAAGCAACGTGGTCATCGTCACGGCGGCGCTGATATGCCCACGCGATTGCAGCTGAACGATGCGGCGCAGACAGAGGCGAGATGTGCTCTCGCAAATGGTGCGGCGAGGAATTGGACGAGAGATTGGAAGTGAAGGGTTTGCGTGTGTCTCGTGAGCGTTCTACATGTGTCAGCTCACGCTCTCGTGAGCTTTGCAAGCAGGAGGAGGTTGACACGATTTCACTGCGTCGTTTGGATATACTGCTTGCCAGCGGTGTGTGCATGTGTGTATCACTGCTTTCATAGCGAGCGAGGGCGGGACGAGTGGGCAGGGTCTTGGTGTATGAGGGGCGAGATGTCGGCAGTGTGGTGCGATTTGACGTACTCTTTACACGCCTCATCATTCACCAGTCGGTGTCCGAGAGTATGCTGAACTGTAACAGGATGGGGAGAGATAGTTGTGAAGTGGCTTTTAGGCAGAAGACTGTAGTACATACAGCCAAGGCAAATTCATACTCATGGTGGATGACGTACAAGGCAACACTAGGTCACAAATACGGGGGTTAAGTTCTTCTCATTCTAATCCGCTTCCATTAACAGCGGCTCGACGAGGACAAGTAGATCCCACTTTGCCCTCCTTGATATCTGTTAAGTGCTGTCGCGAGCACGCCGTATGGAACACCCACCGTCTGCAGACGACTCAATTGTCGTGGGTCCTTACACCTGCCTGCATCAACTTTTCTCCCCACAGTCGAGTTTTCAGCTCAAATTCTTCTGACATCCCCCAATGCGGCTCATGCCGAGATCGTGAAGATTTCCCCCCGCCCCCCCTGCCCCCCTTTTGGACGCCTGAGCAAAAGAACGTCCCAACGCGAGTATTCTTAAATTAACAGTGACCGAGTTAGCAGCTGCGACGCCTTCCCGTCCACACATTCTCCCTCGCTCTCCCATTTCCACAATGTACTCAGTGAATTTGTTTCCCTGGCGAAACTATTGTGTGATCTCGCAGAGCTGACACGTCGCGAACCCATTCAGCTCGGACGACTAAGTGCAGGCGATTCGAAGCTCAGGTTTACAGGAAGGCGACGAGTTTTCAACTCCGTTATATGGCAGGACCACTTGAAGGACACGTGTAGTTAACTGGAAGGAAAATTTTATGGCGAAATAGAAGTGGGGTTGCTGTTCTGAAGTATGCGCCTGTCCTGCTCTCCTTGTCACCGAGTTGCGCAAAGTCCAGATGCCAATGCAGACATTGACGGATAGAGTCAGAGAAGCAGCCAATTCACTTGTGATGCATACATCAGCCAGAAATGCTGACAATCTCTTGTTTTTGGCCACCTTACCGCACCGCACCGCACCATGACCTTCGAACCTGTCGAGCCATTGCGTCTCCAACGTGGTGGGGCCGATGCTTTATGAAGTGATGGAGTTGCCATGAGGAGGGTTCATTCGGAGCTGTCAGTGAGTAGTAGTGGAGACTACTGAGTGGCATTTGGAAGGGTGATGAGGAGAGGAGCTTCGTCTCACTCCGCCCCCACTTAGTCCACCGTGCTCATCTAACACAGCTCTCTCTGACTTCCTCCCATCTGTTATCTCTGGCCCTCCTCCCTTTGATGTTCGCGCCTTAGCAAGGTGACGGAGGCGGTGCCACCTATGTAGTCTGCTAACGCCCCCAAGTGATATGTCGTTTGCTATGCGATCCCTGACTCTTGCTGCTGCCATTCTTCTGCCTTTCGTCACCGGAGTAAGGGTGTGGGTGTGGGTGTGCGAGACTGGGAGGAAGCGAGGTGATAATTTCGCCTCCAAGGGAAGAACCAAGGGTCAGTGGCCATTGGAGCTACCACAATCTGGCTGCCACAAATTCAGAAGGCGAAAGGTTCTCTCCCCACTGTAGCACAAGCCACGTGAAACAGTCTGCTTGGCATCAGAGTCATCGGCATAGAAGTGTCACCTTCTCGCACTCCACGATGCCTATCAAATCACCCGACTGCAATTGGCCTCGCATTCGAATGGCAATGGAAATGGTGGCGTTTGAGGTGACAATCCAGTCCCCGGTAACCACACAACAACTCTGCGTGCTCTCCTCTTCCACACCAATTACTGCTCCACATTTTCTGCGCCTTCAACAACACACTTAATGTGATAGTTGTAATTTTATGTGGTGTTGAATGCGGTCTCAGCACACCGTGGCAACACCTGGTGACTCCCTTTTCCACCGGTCTCCGTTCTTTGTTTTAACGAGCACTGCATTGTGCACGAGGCTTTGTCAACTGAAGCAAATCGCTCGACGAGGTCTTCCTGTCGTGTGTTTCCTCGTAGCGACTGCAGTCATTGCACCCCTTCTCGCAAGGAGACCCAAATGAGGTTGAAATCGTGGTTGACGAGGCCGACAGTTACGTGTATGGGTAAGAGAGCGGAAAACAGCAGAGTCAGCCGTGAATGCTGATGCACATGTGTTGGTGGACAACTCGTGCATTCTCCGAGTTGCCCAATGGTCTTGTCATTTCGATGCCACTGCTCTGTCTCTTGCCTCCTTTTAGATTTGTGCCTTCGACATGACAGATTGTGTTGCACCGCGGCTGTACAGACGTGTATTATGACGACGGAAGAGAAAACAAAGCGTGGGAGGAGTGAAAGGAAGGAAATGTGGATTACGTGGGTGGCTGATTGGTAGGCCCCTCCACTGTTCATCTCGACCTCAACCTCGTTTGTCTACTACGAACGAAACTCACAACGCTTCAAATAACAATGAGGAGGAGTTAGGCCAACATCATAACTGCTCGTCATTTCTCTCTCCTTCTTGCCGAGTAGCCAAGTGACTTTTTGCCTCATCCTCAGGTCCATGTTAAACTTCACTGGTCGGCCGATGAGGGGAGCGAGAGGCCCCCATTTCTCAATTCGCATCAACGAAACTTGGCCATTCCACTTTCTCTTCCTTGTCTGCAAGTCCTCCTTGCTGAAGCAACAGTGTTGCGGCAAGTGCAGGTGCAGCGACTCATGCGTCCAGTTTGCTGGGGAGATGCTAACTTACGAGACAGCCATTGTCGTAGGTGATTTGGCAACGACGCTTCTCCGTGGAGAATTCTCTCCTTGTGCGTGATGACGATGTCCCTATCGCCTCCTCCATTCATTCTTTCCACGAAAACCATGGCATCTTCTCTCTATCAGCCTCATCCTACAGCATTACCCACGACTTCAAACTCCTCGTTCATCGCAGTATTTCGTATTGATGAAAGCATTATTTTGCCGAGTTTCGCACTGTTGCAAATACTATTATGCACATTAGAGTGCGGTTCATAGCAGAGCGAATACAGCTCCATCTACGTGATCCACTGACTAACAGGTATGCCACCAAGTTGATGATTTTATGTTAGGCAATGCCTTTGCATTTACTGCCTAGTCAAACTTAAGCCTCGCAATTTAACCCTCGATGTCTCAAGTTCTTGCCAGCCCGCGATGTCTTGACCGGAGGTGGAAGTGAAATGTGCGCAAACATGGAGAAATGCGTGCCCAAGATCTTCTTAGCGTACGCAGTGTATCATGAGCAAAATGTGAGGGGTTGCGAACTCTGCGGTTTGGTGGATAAAGGCACATGGGCACTCCCTTTCTCTCTCTCCCTCCCCCTAGCTCCGCTTCAGCCACAGTGTCTCACTCTGCCTCGTGTGCAGTCGCCAACTCTGCAGTGCCTGTAACGGCGACATGAGCACTTGCTGAGTCACACGTGGGCGCAAACGCTCCAACAACACTGTTGAGGGCCAAGTTGACCTCACCAATGCCCCCTTGCTGCAGTACGATTAGATGGAGAGTGCAGAGGAAAGGGGCCAGTGTGAGGAGCGAGGTGGGAGGAGGGCGGAAGCAGGGGTAGGCCAGTGGAAATGGCGTAGTTCTCTAATCTTTCCTTTTTCCCCACCCTACTACTTACTTTCGTGTGTTTCTCCACGCCTCCCTTCTTTCATGGTCTCCCTTCACCCTCCCTTTACCTCTCTTCTCCCAACTACCCCTCCCCCCTGCGAACCCCATTCACGCCTCCTTCCATTCACCCCCTCGTACATTCATCCATCCACGCAAATGTCTACGCTTTGTTCCACTGGCTCTTCACCTCGCATTCTTCTTCTCGACGTGTGAAGCCAAGAACGAGGATGAGGAGGAGAGCGCGATGGAACTATGTCGAGGGTGTGTGTGTGTGTGTGCGTGCGTGTGTGTGACCTCCGTTTGGAGACAGACTGATTTCACACCGGCATAGCCTCGGTTCCAACATTCGCAGTCACCGTGTTGAGGGCAGTGAGGTATGGGGAGCAGGAGAAAGAGGAGAAGTAGTAGGAGTAGGAGAATGGGAACGGAGAGGCGAGGCGAGGCGATGCGATGCGCAGCGAAGCGAAGCGAGGGTTACCAGGCGAGGCGAGATGTCTTTTACCATGGACGGTTGCCGAGTAGTCAACCGAGGTGCTGGGCGATGCCAATACCGATAGACGAATAGTGAAGGGCAGAGTCTGCACCTGCCTCGCCCCATTGGTCAATACACGCGCACCTATGGCGAAGTCGAGGTTTGTCAGTGCAGAGGTAAGGTCACGCCGATTAAAGGAGGAGAGAGTGTCGAACGAAAGGTGGTGGGTCGGGTGTCGCTGAGCACCGCGGCATCCAGTGTTATGTGTCGCAACGTTGTGTTGGACGGCTGCTCCGCGGAGAGTGATTCGCCTTTTCTCTCAACTCATGCTCAGTAAGAAGTGGCATCACCAACATGCCAGAAGAACATACGTCCTCAGTTGGCATCCCATCACATCAGAGAAACATTGTCTCCACTCTCTCGCCTTCGCGTCTACAACACCAGGTCCATCGCTCAATCGCTCCATCAGTCGCTCTCGCATGCAGCTGCCATGCATGATGGCTGTCAGAGGTGAGACCCATCCGCCCGACGCCAATGCAAACATTGGAGGTAGAGAGTGGGTCGCGAGGGCGTCTGTCTCGTCTTCAGCCTCCCGCAGTCGTCCAAATGGGAATTAACGGAAGATAGCGATGTGCCCCTATGAACACGTAACTTCGAGTTCGTGAGGGGATATGTGACGCTGCTAGTGCTGCTGCTGCTACTGCTGTTGTTGTAGTTGTAGTTGCCGTTGATGACATGTCCTCATCTTACGCACATATTTGCCGTCAACTCGAACTGGCGGTGATGACGAGAATCACTCAAACATCTCCTCTGACTTCCACGCCGGATAAGGGGGAAGTGAGCATCTCGGAAGGGAAGAGTCTTCTATTGGGTGCGGACAAGGACACACGAGTGGAGAGTGGACAGTGTTGGCAACTACGATAGCGAGAGGAAGGCTTTCACTTGCTTCACCACGGATACGACGATGGGCTCGAGCCAGCGGGAAATCGAGACGAAGGTGTAGTGGGAAATCAAGTGTGTGGGTGTGAGATAGGCACAATATCACAGCAACTCTGTCTGTGAGCACAAGCATTCGTCGCCGTCTCACTTGAGAGGCACGCACATGGGGCAATCGACGTGGACTCAGTTCATCCAATCCATCAGTATTTGTCGAGACGAAGTGAAGCTGGACATGTGACACATCTCTCCGTCCCGCCACTTGTGCACGTGCTCCACTTTACGCAGGTGTGTTTTCGTTGTTTTCTTTACTGTCGACGGGGTTGTATGCGAGGCAGTGGCAACAGTATCAAATCGCTCGACCAGGTCTCCTTGTCGTTGACACCTTCGAGGCTCGAGTCATTGCACACAGATACACGAGTAGAAATCAGTTAGTTTGAACTCGTCTTTCGGGAAGACGATTGCGCGTAGCAGCCTCGCATTCAGCGTGTTGCCCAATCTTCTTTTCACGCTGCTCCATTGCTCCGTGCGTCTCTTTCCCCCAGACCTGTGTCTTCGACACCACTCACAACATGAAGGCGAGTGAAAACACAGACTGTGGAAGAAGACAGAGGCGCGGCCGCCGAGCTTCTTCTCCCCATCGTGCTGCCCAATGCGCATTCTGGTGGATCATGTGGAGACGTGTAGGGGCGGCGAGAAGCATCACATGCTCTGTTGCGCTTCGCCTCGAGAAATACGGATGCACTGGAGAGACTGCTTCGACCACGACTGCACCATGTCCGGGCCTCTGAATCGAAGTTGCCACAAGCGCAGGTGATCACAGACACCGAGTAGCTGTGATATTCGCACATCTCTCATCCACAGACTTGGTATCCAACCGCACTCCCGTGTGGATTCCCGATTACACGAGCCTATCCTCGTCTCTGTGGTGAGGCAAGTGACAGCTTACCTCTCCCGAAGTCAGTTTCCCACCATCCCTACCGCCCTCTTACGTGTACTTGTTTACACAGAATGGAATACACTTCGGTGACGAGATAAACTCTTGCCTCCTTCCCCTCCCATATGTTAGACGGGCGCCAATTATTGTCGTCCTAATCACCATTGGCATTGCAGTACAATCCCATGAGTAGTATGAGCGAGACGACAACATCAGCAAGTGTTCTTGACAAAGTCGTAGTTGTCCGACCAGGCGAGCACATCGCTGTCGTAGGTAGGTGTTGAGAGCTACGAGCGCGAGCGACTGGAGACGATGGGGATGAGGATGGCGATTGAGATGGAGATGGGGAAGGCCTGGACACACGTTGTCCTCTTCCATGCCACGCTTTCATAGAACATGCTGGCATCGGCATCGAGGCTATGGCTTTCACCTCTAACCTCCACGTCAATTGGCAAACTCATGGGGGAGGTGGCGACCCTGAGGGGTGATGTCGACGGAGAGTAGACAGATTTAGAAGCCTGCCCAAGAGAATGAGTACACCCGCATATGTTCTAATCAACAGTAACTTGAGCAGAAAGTCGTGTCATTTACCAAGCACACGGTGTTAGTCGCCAGATTGAAGAGATATTTCATGTTGCTTTGTGAAGTCTAGGATTGATGTAATCAAATGGACATCAGCACCCAGAACGGTTGCTGGCCCTGTGTTGTCTGTGTGCGCCAGCTGAGGTCAGGTCACGTTGAGTCTGTTTACACTGTTAGTTGGAGCGAGCAAACGCAACCCGATGACCTGTCAGAGCAGTATGCACACAAGGCTCTTTCTACCAACTCGCGCACAATAAAGCCTGTCAAAGCGGCGACGCCAGAAGCCTTTACGTTGACCACGTTGAGCAGTGCACGTTTGAACACAGAACGGAGACCGGTAAAAAAGGGATTCACCGGTTGTTACCGCGGTGTACTGAGAACGCGTTCAACACCAAACAAAATTACAGATATCAAATTAAGTGTGTTTGTGAGGGATTAGAATACGTGGAGTTGTAATTGGTCTGGTTAGCAGGAACTGAATCGTCATCTCAAATGTTATCGTTTCCATCCCAATTCGAATACGAGGCCAAAGAGTGTGGGAAATCTAATTTCGCCGAGATGATGTGGGGAGAGTGAGGCCGATCCCGTACCCGCCTCACGATTACAATGCCATCTTTTTGGTTGCCTTAGTCACTGTCAGCCCCCAAGTTACGACATCGAAGAACTGGATGTCGAGGTTGACGGGAAATGCACCACCGTGTCACACCGAGCAATGCGTGCCATTTCCTCTCTGCCTCTTCAAACCGTGACTCTACTGCAGGTCGTAAATTCCAAGTTCTTCGATAACTTCATTTTTTCTTTCCGTCTGCTGCGCACCGAACGAATTGGTATCTTTTTGCTTTCGTACAGATATGATCATTGCATTAACTCTCTCAAGTCTGATTAAATCAACAATTTTTAAAACCGCAATATAGTAGGACGTCGAAGAAACCGAAGAGGAAGAGGAAACAAAGGATAGCCATATTATTATTTCAGATGTCGCTCGATGATATATGTCTGCTGTCACATATACTGATTAGGCAATGGGTGGAATTACGATAGCGGCAGGCATTGAGGATAGCGGCGGACGTTGACGATGGGCACATGGTGCGGGACTGTATGAATGGGGAGGCCCATGTATGGCCGCGTAGAGATGAGAGGGTCTTCGTGTGTCATGTGATACGCGGTTTTCGTTCCCGCCGTCCCAGCAATCACGGTAAGATGTGAGCAGCTCATGTACGATGGAGGACACCCATTGTGTTTGCGCCTCTCGCTAACCAGCTGGAGGTGTAATGGCAAATGGAAGCCTCATCTCTGCTCTCAAGCCTGTGGTCGTTAAGAACAGCTAAAAACCGACCAAAGAATCCCTTCCCTCCCTTCCCCTCCCCTCCCTCCACTCCCCTCCCCTCCCCTCCGAGCAAAGTGCCAAATGGATTGCTGAGCCTGTGAGGTACGGAGGAGGAAGTGCACCCTTGGGCAGAGTCCTGTGCGAACAAATGTGGCTCAACGTTTGCTCACCTCCCGCGGGAATCGTGTCGGTACAGCCACTCCCGTGCTACTGCCGTGTGGACGGTCACAGCGCCATTCCATGGTGGTGGACTACGGTTTCAGACCATCAGCACCACTAAACCGCGGCGACAAGGGCCGAGAGTTTTCCCCCTTTCACTCTGTAGTGGGAGTGAATACAGAAGCGTCCACTTGGACAATGCAGGCATTGCAACAGCTGCCACCGTGTGCCGACCAGACGACAACAGCGCGGAAACAGCCCAGCTGTTCGTAGGCAGACAGGCTACTTGTTTAAGGGGCAACGGCTTTCCCTTCCCCTTTCGCTACCCCTTTGCCTCCCCTCCCCTCCCCTCCTCTCTTCTCTTCTCTTCTCTTCTCTATTCCCCTCATCGTCATTCGGCCTCCCATCCTCTCTGTCTCCTCTGCAGTCCCTACCCTCCTCTCTTCTTCCCCTACCCACCCCTTCCCTCCCCTCCCCTTCCCTCCCCTCCCGTCCCCTCCCCTCCCCTGTCCTCCCCTCCACGCGGACAGGCAAGAGTGGGCTGTGGGTCCGTTGAGCTTTCCAAGATTGAGGCACAACTTTCCTTGGGTTGGCAACCAGTTCTAGCTATCCGACAGGAATGTTTTCTTGTGCACAGTCTATTCGGAAATGTATGAAGTAGTTTTGTATTCGCCGCGGGAGGGCAATTAATCGTCGCCCAACCCAAGGGGAACAAAGGCGCCTCGACCTGCTGCGACCCACGGTGTGACGACCAGTTTTCTCGTCCCTCATGGCTATGAAGTGCTCCCTACGCTATTTTTGTCTCAGTGGAAAGGTAAGGCTCAAAGTGCTATTCTCGTTGTCGCCTGAGGCGACCACAGGAGCCCCCTACGAACATGTGGTCCTCCGAGTGCCACGCACTCCCCTACTTGCCTCGGCCTTCTCGCTGGATGCAGGTGAGATCACTCGTTACACCGTCTGCCGGCGACACGTAATACGTAATCATTCAGCGTGAAGCCGGACTTCGTGGTGGGCGTGAAGTGTGAACAAACCTCCTGACGAGGATAGTCGGCCACTACTACACGGTTTCTTCGCCGACGGGTAAACACTTGGTGCGCGAAGCATCGGCAGCCTTAGAGCCTAACAGACTTTCTTTAGTAACTTGTGTGAGGCGGTGTCGTCAGGCAAAGTTAAGCGGGTGGGAGGAGGCGTGGACCGCGGGTGGTGGGTCGTTGGGCGAAGGAGGGGTGAGGAGGGAGGCAGGAGAGCAACATGTGAAAGCGGTGACGGGCGGACGAAAAGCTGCCTGTTGCATCAGACTAGTTGAGCACACCGAATTAAATGTGAGTCCTCCGACTGCCACCGACCGGGTAAATGGACACGACTGCCTCACTCGACACAATTGCTCATTCTAAGCGTCTGTGGAGCGCGTACTCGCTTTGTTTGCTCACCCTCAGGCATCGCTTTCCAGACTGAGGGGGTATTCACTTCACCTTCTGCCCCGCCAACGCAGACGTGGCAATCGGGCTCTCCACTCGCTGGCGGGATGCTCCATCCGCATCCCAACGTCCACGTCTGGTGATCACACAGACCTTTTCAATGAGAAGTCGCCATTACACACATTCTCACAAGTGCCTATTGTTTTGAGTGAACAGACCACAGGTTCAGTGTGCACTCACCGTAGAAGTTACTGTCGCGGTCAATGTGCTTAGATGCCAATCATCATTGAGGCAGTTAGAGGCCCGCTTAGACGCCATGCACGATGAAACACACAGCGCATCGGCACGAGGTGAGGGCTGTCAGTGGGCAACAATGACGACGCGAAGACAGAAGCAGAGCCACTGAGGCGAGGCGAGGCGAGGCGAGGCGAAAGGAGAGGGGCTTTCGAGATTTGAGAGAGGTTCGGCAACCTCCACATCTCAACTGTGGCCAGCTCCATGCAGAATCTGCCACAGCCTCGTGTCAATCACCTGGCCCGCAACTCACCTCACCTCACCCACCTCACCTCATTTCACCTCCGTGATCTTGGCAACGTCAGCCCAAGTAGACGAAACACTTTTCGACCTTTCATACGGTGCCGCCTCGGCGCCAACCTCGCCTCTTCGGGCCTGCAAGACGGCAACCTCAACAGGCCTGTCTCTACCGCCCACCGAGACACGTCGGGTTGGGTATTTGCGAGGACATGCGCACTGCCTAACCCACCCAAATTTGAATGCCCCACTGTCGAGGTGTCACATGAGCGCCAAAACCAACAAAAACGCCGACGATGACGCCGACGACGACAAAAAAACACAACCTTCCCAAGTGTGAGGGTTACCAATGATCTGGGGCGTGGAGCGCCGAAGTACGCGTTGATGACATTACGTGGGGTCAGTAGATGAGATGATTTTTGAGGAAGTGACGTCGTTTGCCTAAATGCCACACAAGACGAGGCTCCCCGACTGTTGTTGTCTTGGAGTCCGTTAACTACGCGACTGCAGCGGAGGCGATTTGACTGATTCAGCTCCCCGGTTGACGTGTTTTTCCACCACCGACTACACGATGCGCGATGGCACGGTGAGGAGGGCAACACCAGCTATATAACATGGCTTCACTAGTCTGACGCTGGCCATCAGCGGTGCGTCGGACTGATTGGAGCAGGCAGGGGCTCAGGCGTGCTGATCTTTCGACCTCAGGAGGCAACCTTCCTCCACATCCCTAATTAATCCTCCACAAACACGAGCCCTCGCGGGGCGGGCGGGCGGGCGGGCGGGGGGTTAGGGGGCTGGAGAGGCCAACGTGCTGACGCCCCAACGCGCTGACGCCGCATCACGCGAGGCCGAGAGGAGATGGCGGCGAAGACTGCGAGGGCCGATGCACAACCAGGTCATCGCCTGTTGTCTAGTGCCGGGTGAGGAGGGGACTGCCGCGACAAACGGAAACGAACCGTCTTCGCGGCGCTATTTTCAGTGTGGCCGCGCTCTCTCGACGTCCACCAGTCCGAAATATTCATACTTTCTGCCGGCATGTTGGAGATAAACACAGGCTACGCCCTTCTCTTTGCTTCTCTCCCTCACCAAGCTCTTCGCAAGTCAGAATACCACTTCTACCCACTCGCGACGCCCCTTTCGAGGGGGAGCTGCACCCCGGCCACTGACTTCACAGGCTCCCGCCTACCTGTGCACCACTCGGCACGGCCACTGCCTTCGAGGGAGAAAGGGAGAGGGGGAGGGAGGGAATGAGGGAGGGAGGGAAGACGCCACAACTCGCCTCTCTTCTCCTCAAATGCAACTTCTCCACGCTCCCAACCCCACGAATAATTGGATGCGCTCCAGTGGTATCCAGATCACATCACCTAAACCATACTGTCTAATTAACATGGAATCTGGCAGGGAAAGGTCTACCAGCACACGCGATAACACCGACCAGATGACACAATTTTGCTTGACATGCACCCGTCGCTTGTTAATTATTCTACACGAGAAGTGACACCATCCACTGTGTAAGTGAACAGCGTAAACAGCCCGCGACGAGACGTGGCCTGCGAAATTCACCCCTGACTGTGAAGGTGGAAACTAGACATTTAAACACTCTTTGGAGAGCTATTTTGGGCTGATTTATGTTGATCGCGATTGCGCGGTTGCGAAGGCGAAATTGCCGCCTGATCAGAAGAGCTGCTCAAAGAGAGGCCTTCGTCCGTCCGCGAGTCTGCAGTAGGCAGAGCACAAGTGCCTCCTTCCTCACACGTAAGATGAAAGTTTGTACAGACCTTTCCACATGGGGTGAGTGGAAACCCAGGCCTGGTGCTATTTAGCAATAGCCAGAAGATGCTCTTTTGACGGGGCAGAGAGCACTCGGGACGGCAGCCGAAGTGGCTAACAGACTCCGTGGCACACACGAGGTTACTCACGGACTGTGTGCTACCCGCCACGGCGCCGCAGCGTCATGTGCCCCCGACCAAACAGGTGAATCTGAACTGCGCTGAGGTCAGGTCAAATGCGGTCAGCAGGCAACTTGCGGTGTTCCTCGTAGCATGGCTTCATCACACTCTCACGCAACCGTGAGAGTGCAATTAACATGATGTAGATAATGACATTTTAGTCGGGTTTTTCGACTGAACGCTGAGGCCATTGTGCCAGGTGTCACGCCATCCACCCGAGAAGACGACTCCGCCCACTTCATCTTCTCCCCTGACCCGTCTCCTCCTTCTCGCCCCCACGTGGGATAAGAGAGCACACTTCTAAGTGTATTCCAGCATGTTTTACATGGTGGAGGTCGAGGTCACTCTTCTGGTCCAAACTGCCATGACAGACGGTCGCCAAAGAAGAATGAACAACCAACAACAAGAGCAAGAGCAAGAGCAGGGTACAGGGCAAGCGCATGGTCAAGAGCAGATGCAAGGGCAAGGGGAAGTACAAGAGCAAGAGCCACAAGGAGCAGAGTCAGAGTCCGAGAACCCCGAGATTGGGGCAACCGGGACTCAGATAAGCTGCCAAATTCCACTCCATCTTCTTCCCACTCAGTCAGCAGAAGCAGTCAGCGCGCAATACAACTGTCATGTCCACAGCGGCTACCTTAGGAGGCGTGATCGTCTTTCGTTTACCAATAACGCCTCTAGCGTTGTCAGAGGTGAAACTGACGACTCGAGGTTCCGTAGGAGCCCAGTTCACATCGATCCTACTGCTTCCGGTAGTCTTCACCGCTACGACACCCGGCATCCCGAACTGGACATTCATCCGTTCTTTGGTCATACGGAGCGGCAACATCTCAACTGGGATATGGCGCGAGATTTTGCATCCAACGAGGACGCAATGCCGCCATACTGGGCTACTTCGAACTACAGTTCCGGATACTCCAGCTGCACCAGCTCTATGGAGGCGGAGCAGGCCAGCAATGATCCAACTGATGCAGCCCTGCCCACCCCAGGCATCGCCTTCCAATTGCCCACATTGAGGCGCCGACCAAGTACACTGAGACCGGGTTCTTCTCATGAGAATTCTCTGATGCGTCCATCTCTCACTGACGTCGATATTTGCGACGAGGATGAGAATGAGATTTATCCAATGCCTATGCACTCACGCGTTACAGAGCATCCGAGAGAGGCGATGGCACAAAGGTTCGGATTGCATCATCTCATAAGGAGAATCTTCCGGGTAAGCATCCACCGTAGACGCTATCCCAGAGTTACAACCCCGGTCAGCAGTGGCAGCAACGACGGCAGTGACGGCAGCGGGAGCAGCGTTGACAACAGCAACAATAGTTGCAGCAGCGGTAACAGCAACGCCGTTGAATGAGGCAAGGTGGACGGGGGAAGCGGAGTGGAGTGGAGTGAGTGGAGTGAGTGGAGGATGCACCTGACGCCCTAATGGACGCGGCAGGCAGCAAGTTCGCCTCAAAATTGTCCCCACGTTTTGGTGGCAAATCCTGACTTCCTCCTGCAATAACAGCTTGCAAATAAGTAATCACGAAATTTCTCTCCTCCATATTGCAACACACGATAAGAAGTGCCCGCAAGCGCCCACAATGTAGAGAAATTTCGATTGAACCGGGTAAAGGCGTTAGAAGGAAAGCGTTTCAACTGATGATGAGGCAACATGAAATGGGATATTCGCACTGCTACTCACAATTCCCCCTGATCACCTGGGAGAAGGGCGAAATCGCTCAAAAACGACCAATCAGTAAATGAACAGTCGTCCTCATCGTTCCGTCTGGAAATGTCCCACCTCATTCTTACTCTGTATTTTTATTCTTCAACACCACAAAGTGCGCATTCTGACATGCGATTCCACTATTAATTTGTCGAGAAAGCCTTTCTCCTTCCTTGTTGAATATTGCTGGCAAATTTAGGGAAATATGCCAGCAATGGGACGGGCCCTTGTGGGCTCTGCAATTGACATTGCCCGCCTTCGCTGCAGCCGAGCAGAAATTAAGGCAGAACGTGAGACCTACACGCAGTATGGCGAAGCAGTTTCCCTCCGCCTCTTGAAGTTGGACTCCGCAGCATCACACGCAGTCTCAACGAGAAAGGTTTCGCCTTCTCCACGCATGACAGGGGGCGATTGAGTGGAGCTCTCGTGAGCCTCCTCCTCCCCCTCCTTCCACCTCGGAGCAACCTTATCATCCGAGTCTTCGCGGTACATGTCGCCGTCTTGACAGGTCTCGTAATGAGATGACTTCGTGAAAGGTGAAGAGGACTGAATGCACTGCGACTAGACGTTAACTAGGTCCTTCGAAGCGCATTTCACTCCATAGAAGGCATTTCACTCCGTAAGATAGCTCAGCTAATGTGACTAATTGCATCAATCCTAACGGAAGCAAGAGGGCGAACTGAGGCGAAGGAGCTCTCGCTATTCGTTTGTTGGCCAACCCACAGACTGGATGGAGGACGGTCTTTGGCCACCCGATGAGTTGTGGCCTGAGGAGGAGGAAGAGGAGGAGGAGGAGGAGGAGGAGGGGAGGAGGAGAAGAAGAGAAGGAGGCCAAGTGGTCCTAAATTGCCTCCTGCTTTACTGGATTCAAGTAATGGAACAACTTCACACTTGACGACGCGAGAGATCGTGACTCTTAAGCTCCGCTCCGGAAGCTCGTATGCCGAGGCGAACATCTGCATCCAATGCGTGGTTTACCCGTTATGTGGACGAAAGTGGCATTTCAACTCGCAAAACGTGCATTTCGGTACACTCATACACTAACACTCCAGCCGAGACGGGATTCGCTTCGAGCGCAGGTCTCCGCTTAAATCCCATCCAACAGTCCACCCATGTCCTAGACCAATTAGGCCTTCTTAGACGCCATATCCACGAACAGGGACTGGACGCATTACAAAAATCGCCTCATTCTCTTTCTTGAGTTCCGTGTTAAAAATTAGGCTGAGAGTTTCTGAGAACTTAGCACTGAGATAGCTCATCTTCCTTTCAAATGCACAATAATAATAATAATATCATTATTAATATTAATATTAATTTGACACCACGAAAGGACTTACGGTAAGAATAGTTGCGCCCACGTGGCCTCGGTGTGAGTCGGCGTCCCGGATAGGCGGAGTGAAGACTAATTGTAGGTTTCGCCGCGAATACGTATGATGGCGTTAATCAAAATTGACGACTGCGGCATTGGTGCACGGAAACTGAGTTCGTAGAGGTGAAGCAGGAGAGAAATTGTCAGAGTCAACGCCGAGATGGTCAGTGTTCACGTGTGCAGCCATGGGTATGCGAAGGCTCGAGCCCTGCACCCGACCGTCTCCCCATCTCGAAGTAGCTCACTGCACACTCCCCCGGCACACTCCCCGGCACACTCTCCTGCACCCTCCCCGAGGCCACTGAGACCACTGGCCAGCGGAGAAGGCTTTTATAGTGCTGCTCGGGGAGCACAGTTAAAGAAGCACTAATCACTAAGTCGCTCGACCAGCTTTCCGTGTATAATCATTTTTTTCCTTACATCCATCTACTGCTTCAGGTAGTTTTGCATGTGACGTGGTGGGACTTTCTGATTTTGATGCCCACCCCCCGCCCCAACAGCGGCCGCCGTTTCGTATGGTCAACGAGCACTTTTTGTAATTTAATTTTAATTCAAAATTCTTAAAAAGATTAAATCATTTCACAATCATAGGTGAGGGTGGTGAGCCCACCGAAAGTCGGCAGGTAGACCTCAATGTCCTGACACTTCGACAGTCCTGGACGCCTCAAGGAGGCAGCATTTGTTGGGGAAAAATGGGGAGACGAAGAATCATCCCGAACAAGTAAGTGGGAGCACTGCGAGAGCACTAGATCTACTCCGCACGACTGACATTGGAGCCCCCCAATGCCGTTGCCTTCTCCGGGGGTAAAGTAAGCGCTTTGTACGATGTGCTGAGTGTTTCAACACTTCTGTGATCCCATCGGCTTCTGCCGCCCCGAATGCGCAAAACCTGCCCACGCCTCTTTTAATCGGTCACTAATGCAACTCGCGTGCCCGTCTGCCTGATTGGGGTGCTCGAAGCAGGTGCCCAAGTCCCGACCACCGACCGACAGACCTACAGACCGACAGACCGACAGGCCGACGACCTGCCCTGAGCGCCACTCGTCTTCGGGGAGGCCAGTTTTTCCTCAAGTTCATTTGTGCACACAAGTGAGTGGGCGCAGAAGCGTCTCCTTCTCGTCATGTTGGGATTGCATTTGACCAAGTCTCCTCTCCACTTGCCACTTGCCACTTGCGACTTGCCACTTGCGACTCAATAAAGGCTAAGATTCGTCTAGGTGGGGAATATTCGTGCTGAAGGAAACCCCGCGCACAAAGGACCGGTACACTGTTGATGCTTTCGGGTGCAGGAGAGAAGTTCTCACTTGCGAGCACACAGAGGAGGTTGGTCATTTTACTATCTTACTGCGAGTTTGCTTGCCCTCAAAGCGTTATTTGTTGCCCTCAGTTGTGAGGCTACTGGCCCCCTCTCTGTTCCATCTATTTCCGACTGTTTCGCTCAACACTGTGCTGCAACCCTGCAGTCGACACCCGGACAGGGTGGGGCAAAATGGCTGGTTGCGACGCCACCAGGAATTGTGGCCCGATTCCCTCTCCCTCTCCTTCTCGCTCTCCTCCCCCCAAACCCCTCCCCACCTCTCCCCCCAAACCCCTACCGACTTACCTGGGTGACGGGAGAGCCTCGAGCACTCTCGCCATGCGCTTCTGCCTCACATGCTCCTCTGGGCTCTTATCGACTCTGGCTTAACTTTTAAATTTGAAGACGATTAATCGGACCTTGCTTCCCCACTGAATGATGGAGAAAGCGAAGCAGTGCAAGTTGAGGGATGGGACAAACGACTGTCCCCCCTGGGGGCGCCTCATAGTGGCCATGGTGCGCCACTCACTCCTTTCCTCGGAGTGTCCAGTGGCCTATTGTGCTGGGGGAAGGCGTATCTTTCCATTCAACGAGTCTATTTTTTTTGGAAATTCCAAATGAAGCTCGGCATCGTCGGTTAGGTGGTCAGAGTGGTGAGCAGCCTCTGCCATCTCTCCAATCGGGGCTCGGAGGACAGCTTAGTGGAGCCACTTCGTGGCACTCTGACTGGGATGCGGAGTTTGTCACCAGTCTGCGCCCTTCTTTTACTCTTTCCCTCTAATGCGCCCCCCATCTGCGATACGCGCAAAAGCAGTGCCTCAGTTTGTAGGACTTGGCAAAATTCATGTGGTGTACATCACGTGAAGGACGTCTCTCCACTTGACGAGAAAGCTATCTCTTCAAGAAGAGGGGAGAGGGAGAGGGAGAGGGAGAGGGAGGGGAGGGGGAAGGGAGGAGGCCTGGTAGCCCTACTTCCTACTCCACTCTGCTTTCGTTTTCCCTATAATCACTCAAAGCCAACGAGGCTTTGCCAGTTTTGAGTGCATATATGACTGAGGTAAGCGGGTGAGTAGGGGGAAGTGGAAAAGCCATTGAGCGTAACGAGTGGTCGAGTAGATGAAGGGGGTAAGGGGACTCAGTGGCCCTGAACATCATTCCTTTCGGTTGACAGGAGGCGAGAGTGATGTTTGAGGGACCACCAAGACACGCGGACGCCACGGTGGAGGGTGACCTCCTCGCCACCGCCACTGCCACCGCCACTGCCGCTGCCGCTGCCGCTGCCACCGGCCCAACAGGGATTGCATCACGCGTCCGCCGACAGTCTGGCAATTAATTACTCAAATTTCCCCGCTCCCAACGCCGCGTCTGCGGCCACACGCCTCGGTGCACTGTCTGCTCCACAAGCGTACAATCTCGGACTAGTTTGGTACTTGACTTGGTTTGCGTAATGTTTAAGCGGTGTTTTCCTTCACTTTCTCCTCCCTTATGCTCCATCTTTTCTGCTTTACTTTACGCTGTTGCCGTCCATTAAATAAGCACTTTTGTGGATTTCACTATCGAAAAGACTTCGGTGGGCGGCTCGAATGCCAGTAGATACTAGGCCGCCATGCTGCACGTTAAGCAGATTTTCAAGGGTGAGGAATGAAAGGTTTCCCTATCTTCCCGGAGCTCGTGGAAAGACGTCCATCATTCTCGGCAGCGTTGGGACGCCCGCCAATGCCACGGCATCGCCTCAGTAGTTCGGGAGTTTTGCTTACCGCCTTCCCCAACTGCAATGGAGGCCATCACGAAGAATAAGAATGTGCATCCGCCGTCCATCGTATTCTGCTCATTGCTTGGCCTTTCCCCACGTCTCCCCCTGTTGTCGTTGCCGTTGCTGTTGTTCTTGTTCATGTTCTTGTTGTTGTATTTCACCTCTTTGGCAACTTGCCTCGCATTACCCGTGAACTGGTAATCCACACATGGTAAATTGCACTCTTCAGTTTGGCCTTGTGACTGAGTGACCATCTCTTTGACCATCATGTTCTCCCCCTCCTCTTCCTCCCCTCCCCTCCGCTTCCTCCCCTCCCCCCTCCCCTCCTCTTCCTCCCCTCCCAGACTTGATGTATGGTTCCCCTACAGAGTTGAAGTATCTCCTTCGATTCTGCTTGCACATGTTGACGTCGAGACGGACGGCTTGCCTCGCATGTGGACACGCAGTCTGTTAGCCACTTCGGCTGCCGTCCCGAGTGCTCTCTGCCCCGTCAAAAGAGCATCTTCTGGCTATTGCTAAATAGCACCAGGCCTGGGTTTCCACTCACCCCATGTGGAAAGGTCTGTACAAACTTTCATCTTACGTGTGAGGAAGGAGGCACTTGTGCTCTGCCTTCTGCAGACTCGCGGACGGACGAAGGCCTCTCTTTGAGCAGCTCTTCTGATCAGGCGGCAATTTCGCCTTCGCAACCGCGCAATCGCGATCAACATAAATCAGCCCAAAATAGCTCTCCAAAGAGTGTTTAAATGTCTAGTTTCCACCTTCACAGTCAGGGGTGAATTTCGCAGGCCACGTCTCGTCGCGGGCTGTTTACGCTGTTCACTTACACAGTGGATGGTGTCACTTATCGTGTAGAATAATTAACAAGCGACGGGTGCATGTCAAGCAAAATTGTGTCATCTGGTCGGTGTTATCGCGTGTGCTGGTAGACCTTTCCCTGCCAGATTCCATGTTAATTAGACAGTATGGTTTAGGTGATGTGATCTGGATACCAGGGGAGCGCATCCAATTATTCTTGGGGTTGGGAGCGTGGAGAAGTTGCATTTGAGGAGAAGAGAGGCGAGTTGTGGCGTCTTTCCCTCCCTCATTCCCTCCCTCCCCTCTCCCTTTCTCCCTCGAAGGCAGTGGCCGTGCCGAGTGGTGCACAGGTAGGCGGGAGCCTGTGAAGTCAGTGGCCGGGGTGCAGCTCCCCCTCGAAAGGGGCGTCGCGAGTGGGTAGAAGTGGTATTCTGACTTGCGAAGAGCTTGGTGAGGGAGAGAAGCAAAGAGAAGGGCGTAGCCTGTGTTTATCTCCAACATGCCGGCAGAAAGTATGAATATTTCGGACTGGTGGACGTCGAGAGAGCGCGGCCACACTGAAAATAGCGCCGTGTCGGTACAGCCACTCCCGTGCTACTGCCGTGTGGACGGTCACAGCGCCATTCCATGGTGGTGCACTACGGTTTCAGACCATCAGCACCACTAAACCGCGGCGACAAGGGCCGAGAGGTTTCCCCCTTTCACTCTGTAGTGGGAGTGAATACAGAAGAGTCCACTTGGACAATGCAAGCATTGCAACAGCTGCCACCGTGTGTCGACCAGACGACAACAGCGCGGAAACAGCCCAGCTGTTCGTAGGCAGAAAGGCTACTTGTTTAAGGGGCACCGGCTTTCCCTTCCCCTTTCGCTATCCCTTTGCCTCCCCTCCTCTCCTCTGTCCTCCCCTCCACGCGGACAGGCAAGAGTGGGCTGTGGGTCCGTTGAGCTTTCCAAGATTGAGGCACAACTTTCCTTGGGTTGGCAACCAGTTCTAGCTATCCGACAGGAATGTTTTCTTGTGCACAGTCTATTCGGAAATGTATGAAGTAGTTTTGTATTCGCCGCGGGAGGGCAATTAATCGTCGCCCAACCCAAGGGGAACAAAGGCGCCTCGACCTGCTGCGACCCACGGTGTGACGACCAGTTTTCTCGTCCCTCATGGCTATGAAGTGCTCCCTACGCTATTTTTTTCTCAGTGGAAAGGTAAGGCTCAAAGTGCTATTCTCGTTGTCGCCTGAGGCGACCACAGGAGCCCCCTACGAACATGTGGTCCTCCGAGTGCCACGCACTCCCCTACTTGCCTCGGCCTTCTCGCTGGATGCAGGTGAGATCACTCGTTACACCGTCTGCCGGCGACACGTAATACGTAATCATTCAGCGTGAAGCCGGACTTCGTGGTGGGCGTGAAGTGTGAACAAACCTCCTGACGAGGATAGTCGGCCACTACTACACGGTTTCTTCGCCGACGGGTAAACACTTGGTGCGCGAAGCATCGGCAGCCTTAGAGCCTAACAGACTTTCTTTAGTAACTTGTGTGAGGCGGTGTCGTCAGGCAAAGTTAAGCGGGTGGGAGGAGGCGTGGACCGCGGGTGGTGGGTCGTTGGGCGAAGGAGGGGTGAGGAGGGAGGCAGGAGAGCAACATGTGAAAGCGGTGACGGGCGGACGAAAAGCTACCTGTTGCTCCAGACTAGCCGAGCAGACCGAACCGAGTGTGGGTCCTCCGACTGCCACCGACCGGGTAAATGGACACGACTGCCTCACTCGACACAATTGCTCATTCTAAGCGTCTGTGGAGCGCGTACTCGCTTTGTTTGCTCACCCTCAGGCATCGCTTTCCAGACTGAGGGGGTATTCACTTCACCTTCTGCCTCACCAACGCAGACGAGGCAGTCGGGCACTCCACTCGCTAGCGGGATGCTCCATCCGCATCCCAACGTCCACGTCTGGTGATCACACAGACCTTTTCAATGAGAAGTCGCCATTACACACATTCTCACAAGTGCCTATTGTTTTGAGTGAACAGACCACAGGTTCAGTGTGCACTCACCGTAGAAGTTACTGTCGCGGTCAATGTGCTTAGATGCCAATCATCATTGAGGCAGTTAGAGGCCCGCTTAGACGCCATGCACGATGAAACACACAGCGCATCGGCACGAGGTGAGGGCTGTCAGTGGGCAACAATGACGACGCGAAGACAGAAGCAGAGCCACTGAGGCGAGGCGAGGCGAGGCGAGGCGAGGCGAAAGGAGAGGGGCTTTCGAGATTTGAGAGAGGTTCGGCAACCTCCACATCTCAACTGTGGCCAGCTCCATGCAGAATCTGCCACAGCCTCGTGTCAATCACCTGGCCCGCAACTCACCTCACCTCACCTCACCTCACCTCACCTCATTTCACCTCCGTGATCTTGGCAACGTCAGCCCAAGTAGACGAAACACTTTTCGACCTTTCATACGGTGCCGCCTCGGCGCCAACCTCGCCTCTTCGGGCCTGCAAGACGGCAACCTCAACAGGCCTGTCTCTACCGCCCACCGAGACACGTCGGGTTGGGTATTTGCGAGGACATGCGCACTGCCTAACCCACCCAAATTTGAATGCCCCACTGTCGAGGTGTCACATGAGCGCCAAAACCAACAAAAACGCCGACGATGACGCCGACGACGACAAAAAACACAACCTTCCCAAGTGTGAGGGTTACCAATGATCTGGGGCGTGGAGCGCCGAAGTACGCGTTGATGACATTACGTGGGGTCAGTAGATGAGATGATTTTTGAGGAAGTGACGTCGTTTGCCTAAATGCCACACAAGACGAGGCTCCCCAACTGTTGTTGTCTTGGAGTCCGTTAACTACGCGACTGCAGCGGAGGCGATTTGACTGATTCAGCTCCCCGGTTGACGTGTTTTTCCACCACCGACTACACGATGCGCGATGGCACGGTGAGGAGGGCAACACCAGCTATATAACATGGCTTCACTAGTCTGACGCTGGCCATCAGCGGTGCGTCGGACTGATTGGAGCAGGCAGGGGCTCAGGCGTGCTGATCTTTCGACCTCAGGAGGCAACCTTCCTCCACATCCCTAATTAATCCTCCACAAACACGAGCCCTCGCGGGGCGGGCGGGCGGGCGGGCGGGGGGTTAGGGGGCTGGAGAGGCCAACGTGCTGACGCCCCAACGCGCTGACGCCGCATCACGCGAGGCCGAGAGGAGATGGCGGCGAAGACTGCGAGGGCCGATGCACAACCAGGTCATCGCCTGTTGTCTAGTGCCGGGTGAGGAGGGGACTGCCGCGACAAACGGAAACGAACCGTCTTCGCGGCGCTATTTTCAGTGTGGCCGCGCTCTCTCGAACGTCCACCAGTCCGAAATATTCATACTTTCTGCCGGCATGTTGGAGATAAACACAGGCTACGCCCTTCTCTTTGCTTCTCTCCCTCACCAAGCTCTTCGCAAGTCAGAATACCACTTCTACCCACTCGCGACGCCCCTTTCGAGGGGGAGCTGCACCCCGGCCACTGACTTCACAGGCTCCCGCCTACCTGTGCACCACTCGGCACGGCCACTGCCTTCGAGGGAGAAAGGGAGAGGGGAGGGAGGGAATGAGGGAGGGAATGAGGGAGGGAAAGACGCCACAACTCGCCTCTCTTCTCCTCAAATGCAACTTCTCCACGCTCCCAACCCCAAGAATAATTGGATGCGCTCCCCTGGTATCCAGATCACATCACCTAAACCATACTGTCTAATTAACATGGAATCTGGCAGGGAAAGGTCTACCAGCACACGCGATAACACCGACCAGATGACACAATTTTGCTTGACATGCACCCGTCGCTTGTTAATTATTCTACACGATAAGTGACACCATCCACTGTGTAAGTGAACAACGTAAACAGCCCGCGACGAGACGTGGCCTGCGAAATTCACCCCTGACTGTGAAGGTGGAAACTAGACATTTAAACACTCTTTGGAGAGCTATTTTGGGCTGATTTATGTTGATCGCGATTGCGCGGTTGCGAAGGCGAAATTGCCGCCTGATCAGAAGAGCTGCTCAAAGAGAGGCCTTCGTCCGTCCGCGAGTCTGCAGAAGGCAGAGCACAAGTGCCTCCTTCCTCACACGTAAGATGAAAGTTTGTACAGACCTTTCCACATGGGGTGAGTGGAAACCCAGGCCTGGTGCTATTTAGCAATAGCCAGAAGATGCTCTTTTGACGGGGCAGAGAGCACTCGGGACGGCAGCCGAAGTGGCTAACAGACTGCGTGTCCACATGCGAGGCAAGCCGTCCGTCTCGACGTCAACATGTGCAAGCAGAATCGAAGGAGATACTTCAACTCTGTAGGGGAACCATACATCAAGTCTGGGAGGGAGGAAGGGGAGGGGAGGAAGAGGAGGGGAGAACATGATGGTCAAAGAGATGGTCACTCAGTCACAAGGCCAACCTGAAGAGTGCAATTTACCATGTGTGGATTACCAGTTCACGGGTAATGCGAGGCAAGTTGCCAAAGAGGTGAAATACAACAACAAGAACATGAACAAGAACAACAGCAACGGCAACGACAACAGGGGGAGACGTGGGGAAAGGCCAAGCAATGAGCAGAATACGATGGACGGCGGATGCACATTCTTATTCTTCGTGATGGCCTCCATTGCAGTTGGGGAAGGCGGTAAGCAAAACTCCCGAACTACTGAGGCGATGCCGTGGCATTGGCGGGCGTCCCAACGCTGCCGAGAATGATGGACGTCTTTCCACGAGCTCCGGGAAGATAGGGAAACCTTTCATTCCTCACCCTTGAAAATCTGCTTAACGTGCAGCATGGCGGCCTAGTATCTACTGGCATTCGAGCCGCCCACCGAAGTCTTTTCGATAGTGAAATCCACAAAAGTGCTTATTTAATGGACGGCAACAGCGTAAAGTAAAGCAGAAAAGATGGAGCACAAGGGAGGAGAAAGTGAAGGAAAACACCGCTTAAACATTACGCAAACCAAGTCAAGTACCAAACTAGTCCGAGATTGTACGCTTGTGGAGCAGACAGTGCACCGAGGCGTGTGGCCGCAGACGCGGCGTTGGGAGCGGGGAAATTTGAGTAATTAATTGCCAGACTGTCGGCGGACGCGTGATGCAATCCCTGTTGGGCCGGTGGCAGCGGCAGCGGCAGCGGCAGTGGCGGTGGCAGTGGCGGTGGCGAGGAGGTCACCCTCCACCGTGGCGTCCGCGTGTCTTGGTGGTCCCTCAAACATCACTCTCGCCTCCTGTCAACCGAAAGGAATGATGTTCAGGGCCACTGAGTCCCCTTACCCCCTTCATCTACTCGACCACTCGTTACGCTCAATGGCTTTTCCACTTCCCCCTACTCACCCGCTTACCTCAGTCATATATGCACTCAAAACTGGCAAAGCCTCGTTGGCTTTGAGTGATTATAGGGAAAACGAAAGCAGAGTGGAGTAGGAAGTAGGGCTACCAGGCCTCCTCCCTTCCCCCTCCCCTCCCTCTCCCTCTCCCTCTCCCTCTCCCCCTCTTCTTGAAGAGATAGCTTTCTCGTCAAGTGGAGAGACGTCCTTCACGTGATGTACACCACATGAATTTTGCCAAGTCCTACAAACTGAGGCACTGCTTTTGCGCGTATCGCAGATGGGGGGCGCATTAGAGGGAAAGAGTAAAAGAAGGGCGCAGACTGGTGACAAACTCCGCATCCCAGTCAGAGTGCCACGAAGTGGCTCCACTAAGCTGTCCTCCGAGCCCCGATTGGAGAGATGGCAGAGGCTGCTCACCACTCTGACCACCTAACCGACGATGCCGAGCTTCATTTGGAATTTCCAAAAAAAATAGACTCGTTGAATGGAAAGATACGCCTTCCCCCAGCACAATAGGCCACTGGACACTCCGAGGAAAGGAGTGAGTGGCGCACCATGGCCACTATGAGGCGCCCCCAGGGGGGACAGTCGTTTGTCCCATCCCTCAACTTGCACTGCTTCGCTTTCTCCATCATTCAGTGGGGAAGCAAGGTCCGATTAATCGTCTTCAAATTTAAAAGTTAAGCCAGAGTCGATAAGAGCCCAGAGGAGCATGTGAGGCAGAAGCGCATGGCGAGAGTGCTCGAGGCTCTCCCGTCACCCAGGTAAGTCGGTAGGGGTTTGGGGGGAGAGGTGGGGAGGGGTTTGGGGGGAGGAGAGCGAGAAGGAGAGGGAGAAGGAGAGGGAATCGGGCCACAATTCCTGGTGGCGTCGCAACCAGCCATTTTGCCCCACCCTGTCCGGGTGTCGACTGCAGGGTTGCAGCACAGTGTTGAGCGAAACAGTCGGAAATAGATGGAACAGAGAGGGGGCCAGTAGCCTCACAACTGAGGGCAACAAATAACGCTTTGAGGGCAAGCAAACTCGCAGTAAGATAGTAAAATGACCAACCTCCTCTGTGTGCTCGCAAGTGAGAACTTCTCTCCTGCACCCGAAAGCATCAACAGTGTACCGGTCCTTTGTGCGCGGGGTTTCCTTCAGCACGAATATTCCCCACCTAGACGAATCTTAGCCTTTATTGAGTCGCAAGTGGCAAGTCGCAAGTGGCAAGTGGCAAGTGGAGAGGAGACTTGGTCAAATGCAATCCCAACATGACGAGAAGGAGACGCTTCTGCGCCCACTCACTTGTGTGCACAAATGAACTTGAGGAAAAACTGGCCTCCCCGAAGACGAGTGGCGCTCAGGGCAGGTCGTCGGCCTGTCGGTCTGTCGGTCTGTCTGTCGGTCGGTGGTCGGGACTTGGGCACCTGCTTCGAGCACCCCAATCAGGCAGACGGGCACGCGAGTTGCATTAGTGACCGATTAAAAGAGGCGTGGGCAGGTTTTGCGCATTCGGGGCGGCAGAAGCCGATGGGATCACAGAAGTGTTGAAACACTCAGCACATCGTACAAAGCGCTTACTTTACCCCCGGAGAAGGCAACGGCATTGGGGGGCTCCAATGTCAGTCGTGCGGAGTAGATCTAGTGCTCTCGCAGTGCTCCCACTTACTTGTTCGGGATGATTCTTCGTCTCCCCATTTTTCCCCAACAAATGCTGCCTCCTTGAGGCGTCCAGGACTGTCGAAGTGTCAGGACATTGAGGTCTACCTGCCGACTTTCGGTGGGCTCACCACCCTCACCTATGATTGTGAAATGATTTAATCTTTTTAAGAATTTTGAATTAAAATTAAATTACAAAAAGTGCTCGTTGACCATACGAAACGGCGGCCGCTGTTGGGCGGGGGGTGGGCATCAAAATCAGAAAGTCCCACCACGTCACATGCAAAACTACCTGAAGCAGTAGATGGATGTAAGGAAAAAAATGATTATACACGGAAAGCTGGTCGAGCGACTTAGTGATTAGTGCTTCTTTAACTGTGCTCCCCGAGCAGCACTATAAAAGCCTTCTCCGCTGGCCAGTGGTCTCAGTGGCCTCGGGGAGGGTGCAGGGAGTGTGCCGGGGAGTGTGCCGGGGGAGTGTGCAGTGAGCTACTTCGAGATGGGGAGACGGTCGGGTGCAGGGCTCGAGCCTTCGCATACCCATGGCTGCGCACGTGAACACTGACCATCTCGGCGTTGACTCTGACAATTTCCCTCCTGCTTCACCTCTACGAATTCAGTTTCCGTGCACCAATGCCGCAGTCGTCAATTTTGATTAACGCCATCATACGTATTCGCGGCGAAACCTACAATTAGTCTTCACTCCGCCTATCCGGGACGCCGACTCACACCGAGGCCACGTGGGCGCAACTATTCTTACCGTAAGTCCTTTCGTGGTGTCAAATTAATATTAATATTAATAATGATATTATTATTATTGTGCATTTGAAAGGAAGATGAGCTATCTCAGTGCTAAGTTCTCAGAAACTCTCAGCCTAATTTTAACACGGAACTCAAGAAAGAGAATGAGGCGATTTTTGTAATGCGTCCAGTCCCTGTTCGTGGATATGGCGTCTAAGAAGGCCTAATTGGTCTAGGACATGGGTGGACTGTTGGATGGGATTTAAGCGGAGACCTGCGCTCGAAGCGAATCCCGTCTCGGCTGGAGTGTTAGTGTATGAGTGTACCGAAATGCACGTTTTGCGAGTTGAAATGCCACTTTCGTCCACATAACGGGTAAACCACGCATTGGATGCAGATGTTCGCCTCGGCATACGAGCTTCCGGAGCGGAGCTTAAGAGTCACGATCTCTCGCGTCGTCAAGTGTGAAGTTGTTCCTTTACTTGAATCCAGTAAAGCAGGAGGCAATTTAGGACCACTTGGCCTCCTTCTCTTCTTCTCCTCCTCCCCTCCTCCTCCTCCTCCTCCTCCTCTTCCTCCTCCTCAGGCCACAACTCATCGGGTGGCCAAAGACCGTCCTCCATCCAGTCTGTGGGTTGGCCAACAAACGAATAGCGAGAGCTCCTTCGCCTCAGTTCGCCCTCTTGCTTCCGTTAGGATTGATGCAATTAGTCACATTAGCTGAGCTATCTTACGGAGTGAAATGCCTTCTATGGAGTGAAATGCGCTTCGAAGGACCTAGTTAACGTCTAGTCGCAGTGCATTCAGTCCTCTTCACCTTTCACGAAGTCATCTCATTACGAGACCTGTCAAGACGGCGACATGTACCGCGAAGACTCGGATGATAAGGTTGCTCCGAGGTGGAAGGAGGGGAGGAGGAGGCTCACGAGAGCTCCACTCAATCGCCCCCTGTCATGCGTGGAGAAGGCGAAACCTTTCTCGTTGAGACTGCGTGTGATGCTGCGGAGTCCAACTTCAAGAGGCGGAGGGAAACTGCTTCGCCATACTGCGTGTAGGTCTCACGTTCTGCCTTAATTTCTGCTCGGCTGCAGCGAAGGCGGGCAATGTCAATTGCAGAGCCCACAAGGGCCCGTCCCATTGCTGGCATATTTCCCTAAATTTGCCAGCAATATTCAACAAGGAAGGAGAAAGGCTTTCTCGACAAATTAATAGTGGAATCGCATGTCAGAATGCGCACTTTGTGGTGTTGAAGAATAAAAATACAGAGTAAGAATGAGGTGGGACATTTCCAGACGGAACGATGAGGACGACTGTTCATTTACTGATTGGTCGTTTTTGAGCGATTTCGCCCTTCTCCCAGGTGATCAGGGGGAATTGTGAGTAGCAGTGCGAATATCCCATTTCATGTTGCCTCATCATCAGTTGAAACGCTTTCCTTCTAACGCCTTTACCCGGTTCAATCGAAATTTCTCTACATTGTGGGTGCTTGCGGGCACTTCTTATCGTGTGTTGCAATACGGAGGAGAGAAATTTCGTGATTACTTATTTGCAAGCTGTTATTGCAGGAGGAAGTCAGGATTTGCCACCAAAACGTGGGGACAATTTTGAGGCGAACTTGCTGCCTGCCGCGTCCATTAGGGCGTCAGGTGCATCCTCCACTCACTCCACTCACTCCACTCCACTCCGCTTCCCCCGTCCACCTTGCCTCATTCAACGGCGTTGCTGTTACCGCTGCTGCAACTATTGTTGCTGTTGTCAACGCTGCTCCCGCTGCCGTCACTGCCGTCGTTGCTGCCACTGCTGACCGGGGTTGTAACTCTGGGATAGCGTCTACGGTGGATGCTTACCCGGAAGATTCTCCTTATGAGATGATGCAATCCGAACCTTTGTGCCATCGCCTCTCTCGGATGCTCTGTAACGCGTGAGTGCATAGGCATTGGATAAATCTCATTCTCATCCTCGTCGCAAATATCGACGTCAGTGAGAGATGGACGCATCAGAGAATTCTCATGAGAAGAACCCGGTCTCAGTGTACTTGGTCGGCGCCTCAATGTGGGCAATTGGAAGGCGATGCCTGGGGTGGGCAGGGCTGCATCAGTTGGATCATTGCTGGCCTGCTCCGCCTCCATAGAGCTGGTGCAGCTGGAGTATCCGGAACTGTAGTTCGAAGTAGCCCAGTATGGCGGCATTGCGTCCTCGTTGGATGCAAAATCTCGCGCCATATCCCAGTTGAGATGTTGCCGCTCCGTATGACCAAAGAACGGATGAATGTCCAGTTCGGGATGCCGGGTGTCGTAGCGGTGAAGACTACCGGAAGCAGTAGGATCGATGTGAACTGGGCTCCTACGGAACCTCGAGTCGTCAGTTTCACCTCTGACAACGCTAGAGGCGTTATTGGTAAACGAAAGACGATCACGCCTCCTAAGGTAGCCGCTGTGGACATGACAGTTGTATTGCGCGCTGACTGCTTCTGCTGACTGAGTGGGAAGAAGATGGAGTGGAATTTGGCAGCTTATCTGAGTCCCGGTTGCCCCAATCTCGGGGTTCTCGGACTCTGACTCTGCTCCTTGTGGCTCTTGCTCTTGTACTTCCCCTTGCCCTTGCGTCTGCTCTTGACCATGCGCTTGCCCTGTACCCCTCTTGCTCTTGCTCTTGTTGTTGGTTGTTCATTCTTCTTTGGCGACCGTCTGTCATGGCAGTTGGACCAGAAGAGTGACCTCGACCTCCACCATGTAAAACATGCTGGAATACACTTAGAAGTGTGCTCTCTTATCCCACGTGGGGGCGAGAAGGTGGAGACGGGTCAGGGGAGAAGATGAAGTGGGCGGAGTCGTCTTCTCGGGTGGATGGCGTGACACCTGGCACAATGGCCTCAGCGTTCAGTCGAAAAACCCGTCTAAAAATGTCATTATCTACATCATGTTAATTGCACTCTCACGGTTGCGTGAGAGTGTGATGAAGCCATGCTACGAGGAACACCGCAAGTTGCCTGCTGACCGCATTTGACCTGACCTCAGCGCAGTTCAGATTCACCTGTTTGGTCGGGGGCACATGACGCTGCGGCGCCGTGGCGGGTAGCACACAGTCCGTGAGTAACCTCGTGTGTGCCACGGAGTCTGTTAGCCACTTCGGCTGCCGTCCCGAGTGCTCTCTGCCCCGTCAAAAGAGCATCTTCTGGCTATTGCTAAATAGCACCAGGCCTGGGTTTCCACTCACCCCATGTGGAAAGGTCTGTACAAACTTTCATCTTACGTGTGAGGAAGGAGGCACTTGTGCTCTGCCTACTGCAGACTCGCAGATGGACGAAGGCCTCGCTTTGAGCAGCTCTTCTGATCAGGTGGCAATTTCGCCTTCGCAACCGCGCAATCGCGATCAACATAAATCAGCCCAAAATAGCTCTCCAAAGAGTGTTTAAATGTCTAGTTTCCACCTTCACAGTCACCGGTGCTTTCCGCAGGCCACGTCTAGTCGCGGGCTGTTTACATTGTTTGCTTACACAGTGGATGGTGTCATTTCTCGTGTAGAATAATTAACAAGCGACGGGTGCATGTCAAGCAAAATTGTGTCATCTGGTCGGTGTTATCGCGTGTGCTGGTAGACCTTTCCCTGCCAGATTCCATGTTAATTAGACAGTATGGTTTAGGTGATGTGATCTGGATACCAGGGGAGCGCATCCAATTATTCTTGGGGTTGGGAGCGTGGAGAAGTTGCATTTGAGGAGAAGAGAGGCGAGTTGTGGCGTCTTTCCCTCCCTCATTCCCTCCCTCCCCCTCTCCCTTTCTCCCTCGAAGGCAGTGGCCGTGCCGAGTGGTGCACAGGTAGGCGGGAGCCTGTGAAGTCAGTGGCCGGGTGCAGCTCCCCCTCGAAAGGGGCGTCGCGAGTGGGTAGAAGTGGTATTCTGACTTGCGAAGAGCTTGGTGAGGGAGAGAAGCAAAGAGAAGGGCGTAGCCTGTGTTTATCTCCAACATGCCGGCAGAAAGTATGAATATTTCGGACTGGTGGACGTCGAGAGAGCGCGGCCACACTGAAAATAGCGCCGCGAAGACGGTTCGTTTCCGTTTGTCGCGGCAGTCCCCTCCTCACCCGGCACTAGACAACAGGCGATGACCTGGTTGTGCATCGGCCCTCGCAGTCTTCGCCGCCATCTCCTCTCGGCCTCGCGTGATGCGGCGTCAGCGCGTTGGCCAGCACGTTGGCCTCTCCAGCCCCCTAACCCCCCGCCCGCCCGCCCGCCCGCCCCGCGAGGGCTCGTGTTTGTGGAGGATTAATTAGGGATGTGGAGGAAGGTTGCCTCCTGAGGTCGAAAGATCAGCACGCCTGAGCCCCTGCCTGCTCCAATCAGTCCGACGCACCGCTGATGGCCAGCGTCAGACTAGTGAAGCCATGTTATATAGCTGGTGTTGCCCTCCTCACCGTGCCATCGCGCATCGTGTAGTCGGTGGTGGAAAAACACGTCAACCGGGAGCTGAATCAGTCAAATCGCCTCCGCTGCAGTCGCGTAGTTAACGGACTCCAAGACAACAACAGTTGGGGAGCCTCGTCTTGTGTGGCATTTAGGCAAACGACGTCACTTCCTCAAAAATCATCTCATCTACTGACCCCACGTAATGTCATCAACGCGTACTTCGGCGCTCCACGCCCCAGATCATTGGTAACCCTCACACTTGGGAAGGTTGTGTTTTTTGTCGTCGTCGGCGTCATCGTCGGCGTTTTTGTTGGTTTTGGCGCTCATGTGACACCTCGACAGTGGGGCATTCAAATTTGGGTGGGTTAGGCAGTGCGCATGTCCTCGCAAATACCCAACCCGACGTGTCTCGGTGGGCGGTAGAGACAGGCCTGTTGAGGTTGCCGTCTTGCAGGCCCGAAGAGGCGAGGTTGGCGCCGAGGCGGCACCGTATGAAAGGTCGAAAAGTGTTTCGTCTACTTGGGCTGACGTTGCCAAGATCACGGAGGTGAAATGAGGTGAGGTGGGGTGAGGTGAGGTGAGTTGCGGGCCAGGTGATTGACACGAGGCTGTGGCAGATTCTGCATGGAGCTGGCCACAGTTGAGATGTGGAGGTTGCCGAACCTCTCTCAAATCTCGAAAAGCCCCTCTCCTTTCGCCTCGCCTCGCCTCGCCTCGCCTCGCCTCAGTGGCTCTGCTTCTGTCTTCGCGTCGTCATTGTTGCCCACTGACAGCCCTCACCTCGTGCCGATGCGCTGTGTGTTTCATCGTGCATGGCGTCTAAGCGGGCCTCTAACTGCCTCAATGATGATTGGCATCTAAGCACATTGACCGCGACAGTAACTTCTACGGTGAGTGCACACTGAACCTGTGGTCTGTTCACTCAAAACAATAGGCACTTGTGAGAATGTGTGTAATGGCGACTTCTCATTGAAAAGGTCTGTGTGATCACCAGACGTGGACGTTGGGATGCGGATGGAGCATCCCGCTAGCGAGTGGAGTGCCCGACTGCCTCGTCTGCGTTGGTGAGCAGAAGGTGAAGTGAATACCCCTCAGTCTGGAAAGCGATGCCTGAGGGTG
Organism: Dipylidium caninum; assembly: GCA_017562135.1. Taxonomy (NCBI): domain Eukaryota; kingdom Metazoa; phylum Platyhelminthes; class Cestoda; order Cyclophyllidea; family Dipylidiidae; genus Dipylidium; species Dipylidium caninum. The sequence goes on from QEYB01001189.1 coordinate 303,164, forward strand.
AGCAAACAAAGCGAGTACGCGCTCCACAGACGCTTAGAATGAGCAATTGTGTCGAGTGAGGCAGTCGTGTCCATTTACCCGGTCGGTGGCAGTCGGAGGACCCACACTCGGTTCGGTCTGCTCGGCTAGTCTGGAGCAACAGGTAGCTTTTCGTCCGCCCGTCACCGCTTTCACATGTTGCTCTCCTGCCTCCCTCCTCACCCCTCCTTCGCCCAACGACCCACCACCCGCGGTCCACGCCTCCTCCCACCCGCTTAACTTTGCCTGACGACACCGCCTCACACAAGTTACTAAAGAAAGTCTGTTAGGCTCTAAGGCTGCCGATGCTTCGCGCACCAAGTGTTTACCCGTCGGCGAAGAAAACCGTGTAGTAGTGGCCGACTATCCTCGTCAGGAGGTTTGTTCACACTTCACGCCCACCACGAAGTCCGGCTTCACGCTGAATGATTACGTATTACGTGTCGCCGGCAGACGGTGTAACGAGTGATCTCACCTGCATCCAGCGAGAAGGCCGAGGCAAGTAGGGGAGTGCGTGGCACTCGGAGGACCACATGTTCGTAGGGGGCTCCTGTGGTCGCCTCAGGCGACAACGAGAATAGCACTTTGAGCCTTACCTTTCCACTGAGACAAAAAATAGCGTAGGGAGCACTTCATAGCCATGAGGGACGAGAAAACTGGTCGTCACACCGTGGGTCGCAGCAGGTCGAGGCGCCTTTGTTCCCCTTGGGTTGGGCGACGATTAATTGCCCTCCCGCGGCGAATACAAAACTACTTCATACATTTCCGAATAGACTGTGCACAAGAAAAACATTCCTGTCGGATAGCTAGAACTGGTTGCCAACCCAAGGAAGTTGTGCCTCAATCTTGGAAAGCTCAACGGACCCACAGCCCACTCTTGCCTGTCCGCGTGGAGGAGGGACAGGGGAGGGAGGGGACGGAGGGAGGGAAGGGAGGGGAAGGGAAGGGTGGTAGGGGAAGAAAGAGGAGGGTAGGGACTGCAGAGGAGACAGAGAGGATGGGAGGCCGAATGACGATGAGGGGAATAGAGAAGAGAAGAAGAGAAGAGGAGGGAGGGAGGGGAGGCAAAGGGGGTAGCGAAAGGGGAAGGAAAGCCGTTGCCCCTTAAACAAGTAGCCTGTCTGCCTACGAACAGCTGGGCTGTTTCCGCGCTGTTGTCGTCTGGTCGGCACACGGTGGCAGCTGTTGCAATGCCTGCATTGTCCAAGTGGACGCTTCTGTATTCACTCCCACTACAGAGTGAAAGGGGGAAAACTCTCGGCCCTTGTCGCCGCGGTTTAGTGGTGCTGATGGTCTGAAACCGTAGTCACCACCATGGAATGGCGCTGTGACCGTCCACACGGCAGTAGCACGGGAGTGGCTGTACCGACACGATTCCCGCGCGGAGGTGAGCAAACGTTGAGCCACATTTGTTCGCACAGGACTCTGCCCAAGGGTGCACTTCCTCCTCCGTACCTTCACAGGCTCAGCAATCCATTTGGCACTTTTGCTCGGAGGGGAGGGAGGGTGGAGGGAGGGAGGGAAGGAGGGGAAGGATTCTTTGGTCGGTTTTTTAGCTGTTTCTTAACGACCACAGGCTTGAGAGCAGAGATGAGGCTTCCATTTGCCATTACACCTCCAGCTGGTTAGCGAGAGGCGCAAACACAAATGGGTGTCCTCCATCGTACATGAGCTGCTCACATCTTACCGTGATTGCTGGACGGCGGGAACGAAAACCGCGTATCACATGACACACGAAGACCCTCTCATCTCTACGCGGCCATACATGGGCCTCCCCATTCATACAGTCCCGCACCATGTGCCCATCGTCAACGTCCGCCGCTATCCTCAATGCCTGCCGCTATCGTAATTCCACCCATTGCCTAATCAGTATATGTGACAGCAGACATAATCATCGAGTGACATATGAAATAATAATGCGGCTATCCTCTGTTTCCTCTTTTTCTTCGGTTTCTTCGACGTCCAACTATTAGTGCGGTTTTAAAAAATTGTTTATTTAATCAGACCGGAGAGAGTTAGTGCAATGGACCATTATCGGTAGGAAAGCAAAAAAGATACCAATTCTTTCAATGCGCATCAGACAGGAATAAAAAATGAAGTTATCGGAGAGCTTGGAATTTACGACCCGCCAGTAGAGTCACGGTTTGAAGAGGCAGAGAGGAAATGGCACATATTGGTCGGTGTGACACGGGCGATGCATTTCCCGTCAACCTCGACATCCAATTGTTCGATGCCGTAACTTGGAGGTTGACAGTGACTAAGGCAACCAAAAAGATGGCATTGTAATCGTGAGGCGGGTACGGGATCGGCCTCACTCTCCCCACATCATCTCGGCGAAAATTAGATTTCCCCACACTTTTGGCCTCGTATTACGAATGGGAAGAGGAAACGATAACATTTGAGATGACAATTCAGGCCCTGTTAACCAGACCAATTATACAGCTCCACCTACTCTGCTCCTCAACAGCACACTTAATTCGAAAACTTGTAATTTTATGTGGTGTTTGAATGCGTCTCAGTACACCGCGGCAACACCTGGTGACTCCCTTTTTTTTACCGGTCTCCGTCTGACTGTTTCAAACGTGCACTGCCTCAACGTGGTCAACGTAAAGGCTTCTGGCGTTCGCCGCTTTGACAGGCTTTATTCGTGCGCGCAGAGTGGTAGAAAGAGCCTGTGTTGCATTACTGCTACTGACAGGATCATCGGGTTGGCGTTTTTAGCTCGTCCAACTAAAAACAGTGTAAACAGTACTGGGTGCACCTGACCCGTCACCTCAGGACTGGCAACGTGCTCGTACATCTAAGACAACCCCACCACAGAGCGGCCAGCAAAACCGTCGTCTCTGTATTCTTACGGGAGTAGATACTCGAATGTCCATTATTGATTACATCAATCCTAGACTGTCACAAAGCAACATGAAATATCTCCTTCAAATCTGGCGATACTCTAACAACTAATCGTGATGCCTTGAAAGGTAAATTGACACGACTCTTCTGCTCAAGTTACTGTTGATTGTGATACATATGCGGGTGTAACTCTCTCTTGGCAGGCTTCCCGCGCTAATCTGTCTCCACCTCTCCGGTCCGACATCACCCCTCAGGGTCTCGCCACCTCCCCCTGATGAGTTTGCCAATTGAGACGTGGAGGTTAGAGGTGTTTGAAAGCCATAGCCTCGAGATGCCGATCCCAGACCTATATGTTCTATATCGAAAGCATCACAAGGCCGCGCAACATGGAATAAGAAGACAACGTGTTTCCAAGCATTCTCATCTCATCTCACAGAATCGCCATCCTCATTATCTCTATCATCCGTCTCCAGTCTTCGCTCGCGCTCGTAATGCTCTCAACACCTATCCTACGACAAGCGATGTGCTTCGCACATACTACTACGACTTTGTCAAAGAAGAATCACTTGCTGATGTTGTTCGTCTTCTCGCTCATACTACTACATGGGATGATACTGCATATGCCTCTGGTGATACGGAGAGAACCGACAATAATTGGCGCCCGTCTAACATATGGGAGGGGTAAGGAGGCAAGAGTTTATCTCGTCACTCCAAGTGTATTATTGCATAATTTCCTGTGTGTAAACAAGTACACTAAGAGGAGGGCATGTATCAAGGGGATTGGGAAAACTAACAGAACTTCGGGAGAGTAAGCTGTCACTTGCCTCACCAACAGAGACGAGGAATAGCTTCGTGTCAATCGGGATCCACACGTGGATTATCAGTAGTGCGGTTGGTTATCCAAGTCTAGTCGATTGACGAGAATGTGCGAATTTAAATCACAGCACCTCGGAAGCTGTCGATCGAATACACCTCAGCGCTACAGTGGCAACTTCGATTCAGAAGGCCACGGACATGCGTATAGCAGTCGTGCTTCGAAGCTATTGCTCATCTCCGTGTCATCCGTATTTCTACGAGGCGAGGGCAACAAGAGCATCTCGAATATCATCACGCCGCCCCTACACTTTCTCCACATGATCCACCAGAATGGCGCATTATGGGCAGCACGATTGGGCGAGTAAGAAGCTCGGCCGGCAAGTAAAAAATGGCCAGCGCCTCGCTGTCTTCTTCCACAGTCTGTGTTTTCACTCGCCTTATCGATGTTGTGAGTGGCCATCCCGTCCAAATATATCTCGAAGACACAAGGCTCTGGGGGTGTGAAAGAGACGCACGCCGAAGCAATGGAGCAGCGTTGAAAAGAAGATGTGGAGTGCACACGCTGGATGCCTCTAAGTGCCTGCTACGCGCCAAGTTCCGCCTCTTCCCGAAAGACGAGTTACAAACCTAACTGACTTCCTCTACTCGTGTATCTGTTGTGCAAGTGGAGTCCTCGCAGCTCCCTGAAGGTTAGGTGTCAACAGTACAAGACGTACCTGGATGTCGATGCGATTGATCGATACTGGTTGCCCACTGCTCGCATACAACCCCTCGGACAGTTATAACAGTTGAAAACAATCTTAAAACTACCACCTTGCGTGATGAAGTGGAGCACAGATGCAATCATAAGTGGTCGGGACGGAGAGATTGTTGTCAACCTGTCCAGCGTCACTTCAGTCTTCGACAAATCTCGATAGGAATTGGTATGACTGAAATAGTCCAACGTCGATTGCCCCATTAGTGCGTTCCATCCCTCATTATAACGCGGACCGGGAGAGTGTGCTATATGACGCGTATACATTGTACTAATGTGCCTCACAGTAACAGAAGTTGCTGTGATAATTTTGCAATATCTCAACACCTACACACACTTTTAATATCCCCACTACACCTTTCGTCTTCGATTTTCAACCGCTGGCATCGAGTCCCACTACGTCTCGTATCCAGTGGTGAAGCAAGTGAAAGCTTTCCTCTCGCGACTTCCACGTAAGTTGCCAACACGTCTGTCCACTCTCCTACTCGAGTTTCCTTCTGTCCCGCACCCAAATAGAAGGACTCTTCCCATTCACGAGTTATGCTCAAACTCCTCCCTTTTTATACCGGCGTTGGAAGAGTCAGAGGAAGTGTTTGAGATGATTGTCTCGTCAATCAAACCCCAGTTCAGACAGTTGACGGCCAATATGGTGCGTAAGCTGGAGGAGCATTGTCATTCACATCGGCAACTAACAACTAGCACAAACAACAGCAGCTAGCGAGGTCGAAGCGGTAGCACATAGCA